>JAOCZM010000280.1:0-600000 GCA_026122235.1 Vinca minor | reverse complement strand
TGTCCTCATACACAACAGAATAAGACCCATCCCGAATAAGAACTATCATGTTCATCTCCACATCTTCCTTAACGTAAAGCATTCATTTCCAAGAAGGCGAAATGTTTGGTTGCGGACATGCCGAGAGACGTGTTGTAGATCATTGCAATAAAAAGATCTCAAATATCTCGCCCCAATAAGAATCCCCTGGTATGAAACCTCCACCATAACTTCATAGCAAAAAAACCCAAGCCATTGGAGTATTGGCTTGCAGATTAATTTCCACGACATTCAATGTCTCCTCCTTACACCACATGATGATCCCCACAAAAGAGGCGCTCTATTCTACTCAATACCATCACTGGAGGATTCGACACCGATAAAATGTGCAAAGTCATTGAACATAATACATGTTTCACCAAAATGAGCCGTCCCGCCATATCCAAAAATTTCGACTGCCATCCTTCAATACGCAGGGAGAAGCTCTCGATCAAAGCGGAGTAATGATCAACTCTCTGAATTGAACTTTTATGCTTTTATTTTTTAGATGGTTTTAATAGGTGCAATAGCACTAAAATTCAAACTTAAGGGACGAACTTCTATAGTCTGGTAAGGAATTCTAAAACGACGTGAACTTCTAAAGGCTGGACTGAAGTGGCGAATTGGTGATGTATCACGAGTCAATGTATAGAGGATTAAATGGCTAAACACCCCGCATTCCTTCAAACTCTCGGACCCCCCTAATCTAGGCCTTTGGCAAAAAATGATGCCTGTTTCCAGGCTTATCGACCACCAAAAGGCTATATTGAAAATAGAGATTCTGCGAGAATTTTTCTCGTCATATGAAATTCGGGAAATACTTAAAGTTCCACTCTGCGACGCATGGCCATAAGACCGCCTTGTTTGGGGGTATACCAAAAATGGACTATATTCTATAAAGTCTGAATACCACCTACAAGTAGATATCAGCGAAGGCAAACGTGAAAAGCCTTCAACTTCAAGGAACAATGATGTCGATCACTGGGATGGCATTTGGAAGCTGGCTATCCCCCCTAAAATACAAATTTTCATATGGAAAATTTTCCAACAAATTTTGCCTACTAGCCAAAATTTGTCAAAAAGGGTTAAGTCCATAACTTGACAATGCCCTATCTGTCACGAGGGCATTGAAACTACGGCACATGCCCTCTTTTCATGCCCACCAGCTAGGGAAGTATGGAAAAGCACTAGTTTCGACGTACAAACTTTGCTAAAAAAATATTCTTTTCCTTACTGCCTACTGCCCATTATGAAAGCCAGTGAGGAGATTTCCACTCTATCCCACGTTTTGTTTTATGAGAAACGAAAAATCCCCGAAGAGGTAGCCAATATCGCCTTAATCCATGTTGTTGAGTATAGTAGCATTTTCGCCTCATCTCTAGGCTCACCTGCAGGTTACCAACCTCTTCCCAATGCAGATAAAATAAAATACATACTTAAAGGAAAGGCAAAAATGTTTTCACCAAGTGATATGGCAAAGCTTTCCAAAGGTCCTAAGGAGAAAGCTAGCTATAAATGGCAGGCTCCTAAGTTTGGAAAGTTGCCTTTTTTGCCCTCGAACTCTCTTCCTTTTCCTTGTGTGCTCAATGGTTGGCCACACAAGGGCATCTTGTTACGCAAGGAAGAGAGATTGTCAAGATATTTTGATGGATTGAAGACCAACATAAGTGTAATAGAAGTTATTTTGGTTGCTTTTTGGCTTTTTACAAGCCAGAATGTTGGCTTTTTTTTTGCCCAGAATGATGGCTTTTTTGTACATGGTTAGATACTACTATTTTTGGATTGATATATTTTTTACCAAAATATGCAATTAGACATTTTTTGGTCAAGAATATGGTCTTTATCATCTAGAAACTGTGTAGCTACATTCTTGTGTGATGAAAGGATCAAAATATTGGTATTTATATATATTTATAAATGGTTTTTGGTACACTTTGTTTTATATGGTACCTTTACATTTGAAAAAGAACGTTATTCAATTGCAATAACTAAGAAGTTATAATCAACCTCAATGTAGCAAAATATCCATTAACATTATAAACCATTCAACATCAACAAAAACACCTAATTTACCTAGACTTAAATTACTTTCATAATTACAACATTGATTAAGATGACACAAGACAAAATCAAGGCAGTCCACAAATCCACTCTCTCTTTTCTGCTGCAGCAATTACCACTTTGTAATTCTTTAATTTTGACTTCAAATTCGAACACTTGACGCAATGAGGTGGATCACACCATTGAAAAAACCCACAATGTACTGGTTTCTAAGATAATTGAAACAGAAAATTAGAAATGGGTATTGAATTTTTAATATAATCGCACTCCAAATTAAAATCAATGGATAATACCTCGAAGTTTTTACATCCCCAAAACAACCTTCCGAGATTCGATTCGATCTTGGAGGTCTTTAGAACGAGGATAGTCGCCGCATGCACAGTGAATTGGGCCATTCACAGAATGGCTTGAAGAAGACATTAGAGAAGTAGTGAAGAACCCTAAGTGAGTGATTTGGGGATATCGCGATTTGGGGGGAAAGTGAATCTAAGTGTTGAGTGAAATGGGTCCAAGTGTTTTTACTGATTCGTAATAGGGGAAATGACTACATTGCCCCTCGGTTAAAACGGGTCTTTTGACCGAAAAGCTGGTTGGATGGAAAATTGACAGAAAATGTGACGAAAGTCCTTTATTGGCATAATTAAATTACATAATGGACACTAAAAGTTAAAATTAAACGAAGAGGACCCAAGTTATACTGTAAGCCCTAAGGGCGAACAAACTCAGTTTTTGATAATGGACAAACATTTGATGTTGTGTCTAATGCTCTCAATCTTTGTGATAGAATATCGGAACTCATAATGGAAGCTCTAAGTACTTCAATCAAGCCATGATCAAGATTCAAAGCTATATACTTGAAGTCACATCTCATCAAGCTTGAAGATTGAAGACTTAGGTTTGGTTAGGATAGCCTTGTTCTTATTGTCTTTATCTTATAAGCTCTAACCAATGCCCTTAATGAACTTAAGCGTACAACACTCTAGTCTTGCATGCATCATAAGCACGTTTTCAAAAGGCTAAGTTTGAAAATGATCCTTATATGTTCTTATTTCAAAAGCCTTTGATTTCAAAGTCTAAGTCCTTTAAAACGGTTTTCCAAATGTTCTTACTTGTTACCCTTTGAGAAAATCTTTTAGACTTCAATAGATTTCAAAACAAGTGAAAAATCAACATCTCTCAAGCTCAGGAAAGTCGGATCATCCGAGATTTTTTCGGATCAGCCGAACTAGAAACAAAGAGTTGAGTTTTTGGGATCAATAGGTTCGGATCGACCTATGTTAAGTTCGGCCGACCTATGTCATCTCGGATCAACCTAACAACACTATTACTAGCCGTTATATGACCGTTGCAGAGTCGTTTTTTCAACATATTTTGAAATGTATAAAAGCTCTAATGCTTTAGAATGACTCCAAGGCTTGCACATCAAATATACATTGATTTCTTATCAAGTCTTAAACACTCTCAAAGTAAATGCTCTTCATCTCTATGATCTAAATCATTCAAAAGTGATTTTTCTAAAGCAAGACAAAGAGTGTGCATCTTATGGTCTAAGAGCTGATTATTCTTGTACTTCAAAGGTATCTATCTCTCACTTAGAAGAGTGAACAACCTTTCTCTTAAACCATCTCATTCCCTTTCTTAGTGATAGGGTTATTCTTGTATAAGTCCTACTTTGTGTGGGCAATTTACTCTTATCGAGTTTTTATATTGAAAGTCCTACTTAGTGTGGGCAAGCTCTCTTATTGAGTTGGTGTATTGTGGTTGTGTTGTAAAACTCTTAGTGAGTTATCCACAAGTGTAATATTCTTCTTAGTGAAGTTGTTGAAAATCCTTGGGTAAGGCTCAAGGTAGTGGATGTAGATTCTAAGTGAGTTATCCACAATAGTTGTGAATCGAACCACTCAGCAAGATGAATAAAAAACAGTAAAACAAAACCATACCCCAAAAAACAAGATGAATAATTTATACCCAAAAAAACAAAACCATACCTCAATTAACCAATAAAAATTGAAAAAGAATGGTGGAAATTGGAGACAAAGATAGTGTCGATCGTGAGAGTGTGAACGCCGCCGGCCGGCCGGCCACCAGTGATTTTGAATTATCCTTCTGTAACGCCGTTTCGAAGTCCGCCACAGCCGTCCGAAGGTATTCTCTGATCTTAATAGGCGCCGCGACGCCATGATATCGAATAGCGGCGATGGATTCAATGGAGAAGATGAATTCTTACTATGAAGTTCTGAAGCCAGAGCTTTCTGGGATGCTAAGTTTTTAGCAAAGATATGATTTTTTTGATGAAAAATTATGCACCAAATCAAGACAAACAACAATATAATTTCTCCATTTATACACCATGAACAACAATAGAAATTCTCTTGATTGCCATAAACAACGATCAGAAGACAGATTTAAGGCTTTCTGGGATGCTAATTTTTTAGCAAAGAGATTAATTTTTTGGATGAAAAAAATGGGTTTTTACAAATTGGGGGTGATGAAATTCCTCCATATTTTAACAGGAGAAGCATCATCATCAGGCTCCATTGATGATGATGAAATTCCCCATGTCCATTTTCATGAAACGCTAGGACAAAGGCAATCTGGCCTCCATTTTTGGGCCAGAGCGATGATGTGGTGAAGGAAATTCCCATGGAGATGGAAGTTGGTGTCGGAGATGGTGGAGGGCCGCAGGGAAGGAGAAAATACGACGTCAATTTTTTGGGACAAGAATGCCCCTCACGTAGCCTGGGTACGTGAGTGGAATTTTTTGAATTATGCCTGGAAAAAGCGCTGGAGTCCCTTTCCGCTGCCCGTAAATTATTCATTGTTAATTTCCGCCAAAATAATTGTTTGGCTGAACATTTAAATTTTTGAAATAGTTTAGGGCCATTTAGTGCATATTACCCTTTTTTCTATAATATATAAATATGTAACTCTAGAATGAAGATGAAGATTATAACTAAACTATTCATTTTCATTATAACTTTAGAATGGAGATGAAGATTATAGCTAAGGCAAATTGGAGGATTTTGCCCCTAAACAATTTTGAGATTTATATAAGGTCCCTGGACTACGTTTTTCAATTATTTTATTTTGAAACAATTTGTATTTGATACCTAAGGTCATTCCGTCCAAACTTTTGTTAGTCAACCGTGAATTCCAAATTTTGATAGGGTCAAACTAAGAAGTTAAATGACATTTTTGGTAGATTGTTAATACAATAATTTACCAATTTTATTTGGGGTGGGGTATTTTTATGAAATGTACCACAAATGCCCCATAAACTATCCCAATTGACTTAATAGTTGTTTTTCCAATTTCACTTGACCGTCACAAAATGGACGGAAGGACCTTAGGTACCAAATACAAATTGTTTTATGATAAAATAATAATAAAAAAAACGTTGTTTAGGGACCTTTTATCAAGCTCAAATTTTGTTTAGGGACAAAATCCAACAATTTGCCTTATAGCTAACGAAACACTATTTTTAGAAGAAAATTAATGACAAAGTTGCCACATTAAAACTTACGATTGGACCACATCTCATAATATGTCACATGTCATATCATGAAGCTTTTACCTCAACTTGACATAACTTTATATATTATATATTTAATATGCTCATTTCCCATTGCACTCTCTGACACAAATGTTTTCTTTTGATTATACAATAATAATAATAAAATACTAATAATAATAATGTCTATTAAATTACTTGACTAGACTTGATTTGAATTATTCAACTAAAAGCTAGTCTTCTTTTCCAAGTCAGCCCCTCTATTTCCATTTTCCCATATCTCTATACATTTCTCCCTTATCTATAAAAATATTTTTCCAAAATTTCTCCCTATCTCCAATTTTTTTTGGTGATAATCCCTTTAGTGCCTCGGCTCCATTAATTTTCCCCCATATCTCTATAAATTTCTTCCATATCTTTGAAGATATTTTGCCAACATTTCTCATTGTCTCCAAAATTTCGGATTCCGCTATCTCCATTGTTAGATGTTTTTCTATCATATGTAAGTATGTTTCTTACAGCGGTAAGGAAAACATCTAGCAACTGTAAGAAACATCTCCTTTAACAATTGAATAAGACACATAGCTAAGAGTTATAAGAAATATCTCCTCTAACAATTGTATAAGACACATAACTAGCATCTGTAAAAAACACAACTAATACGAGAGATAAATGAAATATGAAAATGGAGAAAGAGGGGGGCCGAAAATTATGGAGATAAAGAGAAATTTGGGAAAATATATTCAAAGATAGAGGAGAGAGAATAATGGATACATTAAGGGGTTTTCAAAACATGCAGGATGGAGAAGAGAAAAAAATGGAGGAATTAAAGGATTTTTTCCGAAATTAAAGGGGAAGGATGAGAAAAGGGGGATTTTGGTGTTTTTCAACTCTTGAATGTCTCTCTCAACATCGAAGAGGCCAATAGCCCAATGGGGCATTGGCCGGCCCGTGACCGATAGGTCCCGGGTTCGATACCCTCTGCCAGCGTTGCGGTAAGATTTATTTTCCACTATTTAGGCTGTTCTCTCTCCCCCAATATGGGGCAATCGCCCATCGTGGTGTCAAAAAAAAAAAAAAAAATAGAATGTCTCTCTCAACATGGTATCGTCAGAATTCCATCAACGGCCAAATCGTGTTCAATAGGTGATGAAATTTAGTATGATCAAATATACTCCTACTGCAAACAGTTAAGGCTGGGGATTTTTCCATTTTTTCCAAATATTTTAGAATGTCTTTCTCAACATGGTATCGTCAGAATTCCATCAACGGCCCAGATCGTGTTCAGTAGGTGATGAAATTTAGTATGATCAAATACACTCCTACTACAAACAGTTAAGGCTGGGGATTTTTCCATTTTTTATTATCTTGTCAGGGGTATTAAATTCGGATATATTATTGTACAGTGAAAGTTTTCTGCCAACTGCGTTTATCTTCTTTGACAAAAGAAAAAGAAAAAAAATAGAGGCAGATTATGCCTAAATGAAGGTTGTGTACATAAGAATTAATACATATATTTTTTTTAAAATAAAGATTTATTGATAGAAAGGACTTGAAAGTCCACAGAATACAGCAGCCCCGAATTTGCCTTAAATAAGGTGTCCCGACACTATCCAAATGACAAAGCCCCCTAATCTTATATAAGAACAATTAACAATTGTATTATTGGACTACATTTCATTTCGAACCCAGATGAAAAATTTCACGCTTTTTTCCCATATCTTATCTCAGAAAAAAATCACATCTTATGGAAATTAAGAGAAGACTCGCATGAATTGTATACAGCAAACAACCTCAACATTGTATGTTGAGCCTGTGTATGCATTTTACCTGTAATTGTAATTTGAAAATATAATCTTAATTAAATCCCTTGAGTCAATCACTCAGCATATCCCCAAAGCTATGAATACTTGAATTTTAAAATAAAAACTATAATATCTTAAGCTAAAGTATTCTCAGTGGAACCGGAAACTGGACGCCTCTTTCACCGTTCGGGGTTCTTTAAGATAAACGTGGTTGGAGAGCATTCCGAAAGGGCTGTGGCGGAGCAAGGGTGGCGATTATAGATCATATTAGGGAGCTTTTTTGGGTGGTTTAGTGCTACATTTTGGGAAATTCCTGATAAATTCGAGATTTCAATTTATTTGGAGAGGGAAGGATTTGAAAGGTAGTTGAGTTCGTTGGTGACGTGGATTAATAGGATGATGTCATTTTAGTTGACTTGGAATCATCTTATTTCTTATTGGTCCACTTGGATTCCGATTGGCTCATCTTCTTTAGGTCTGACTTCTTTGACTGAAGTCACATAACAATTTAATAAAAGTCGTAAATACAATAAGGTATGTATAGACCGAATTCGGTTCCTCTCGTTCATTGCTAACATATTATCTACATTCCTCTCGTTACAAAGTCCATTTATAAGATATGTATTAACAGAATTCGGTTCGATCCCATCCTCAAGAAATGCCTTGTTCAAATTACAATTCCTACAATGCCCAAGAATAAAAGATGAATATGTGAACACATCGGGTCTAAGGTCAAATTGATTCATCCTTCTTAAAATCAACTCAGTCTCTTGAACTTTTCCCTTCTTACATACAATATTAATCATATATAGTATTTAATGTCACTAAACTCGACACAATCCCACTTTTCGATACTCCTTACAATCCATAATGTAAGTGGTTTAGCACATGTAGTCAAAATTAAAGAAACAAAAAATAAAATCAGAGGTATACAAGTCCTATTTAAGAGAGTAATATTGATATTTCGATTAAAAATAATACCTTACTTTTTACTCCTTAATTTTCACTACATGTCATACACGACTTATGTTATGGAATGGAGGTAGTATATTCTTATACACATTCTGAACTACCTCGACCATATTAAACCTACCTGACTAAATCAACAAAGTATTATAACTATCCAAACTATACCAGATGCATACCGAACAAATGGGTCCTGATCTCCAGTCTCAACCCTATAAGCAAGCAAACGAATTTTAACAAGAAAGGGATTACATATAAGACAAGAAACAATCAAAGGGTGGTGGGAATGTTCCCAACCACTCTTCGATGCCAAAGGTAGATTTTAGAGAGAATGAGAAACGAAATGTCGTGTAAGTGAGTAAATCGGAATGAATCAATACATTAATTGTTACCTTCTATTTATAGTAGATAAATCCCATGAGTAAAATAGTTACTTTTTATGAGTAAAACTTACCATATATGTGTTATAGTCACATTCGGTTAAGGGAATCGCAATCCCACGAGAAGTCGAACTTTATAGTAGTTGACATCAACCAAGCATGTCTATATATCACATGTCAATTGTTATCGGGCGGGTCTACCTAATCGGGGGTCTATTGGGAGCCCGACCCATTAGTAGATTTTGGGTTTGAACCCACCATAAGACCCTCAAGACCTCGGGTGAAATTGTCCGAAGCTGAGGTCTTTAAATCAATAATCTTGAAGGCATGGGATCAAGAATCTGTCAGAACTTAAACCTCATGTCAACACACTTAATTCATTTCTTGCATTATCGATAACTTTGATATCCTCGGGTAACCATATCTCGAGTGTATAATTCTCAGAAGTGCAGTATACATATATGTTCGTATTCGGACTAGGAGATATGGGAATTATGACATAATAAAATGCTCGAGCTCTTGTTAATGACTTATTTCGGGAGGGATTCCTCGAAATAAGGGTAGAAACCCTTACGGATCCCAAGAATCGTTTCAGTAACCCTGGAGGTTAAAAATAAGGAAATTCCCGGAGGTTTCCTTTATAAGACGTGTCATTATAACTTCCCAAAGACACATCCATACTTCAGTGGAATAGCTATGTCGACATAATTTTGTTGCCCTATAAATAGGTAGGCCTAAGCAGGAAGTAATTTTACATTGTAGAAACTCACTCTTTGCTTTCCATCTATTTTCCCGTTCATCTTCTCTGGCGACATGTGAAATCCCAACTACCATTTCTGATTTATTTCTTTCTGAGTTTCTATTAGTGACTATCCCCTCTAGCCGCTCAGAAACATAAAGGCTCAACTCCTTAATTCTTTGAGTTTGAAAGTTTAGTTGCGATTCAAAACCTCTAAAAGGTCAACGTTGTTCCCCGGGCAATATTGCTACACTTCACCATGTAGTGTTATCGGGTATCTTAGTCACATCAAGCAAATATGTTCGGGTTTCAACAATTTTTGGGAAATCTATATGCAAGTTCCGAGGATACATCGCGAGTTTACTACCCAAGCATTGCACTTTGTAAAAACCACATTTTTAGGTTCTGAAGAAAAATGCTTTATCTTCGACCGACGTATACTGTCAACATAGCCATTGCTTGAGGCTGATCTAGACTGATTGTTTTTTTCTCTTTATGAAAATAGCTCATGAGCTTCTGCATTCTTACTTTAATGTGGGTTTCTCCGAGGTGTAAAGTACACTCAGGGGTGTCAAAGGGTTTGGGCTCACAAAGGTCAAAAAAACGTGAGCGTGAGCGCGAGGTTAATGTTCGTGATCGAATTTTATGTGAGCCGAGCGTGAGCTTGACTTTTCTTAGCTTGGTTAAAACTCGAAATCGAACTTGAACCAGAATAAGAATAATATAATTATAGATAATTTATACATATACATATATAATACTAAATTTATAATTTAAAAATACCTATAAAACTAGCTGCAAAACTCATTTTTTTTCCTACGTTGTATGTGGATTCTTTAAAATTTGACATTACTATGTGTTTATATTTGATTGTCTTTTCATTTGTTTATCTTGCTAAAGGAATTAAGTATCATTGTATTATGTATATTTGCATTCTTGTTAGGATTTAGTATCATGGCTTATTGTATTCTACTATTTTTTCTACATGATTTTTTATTTTATTTTTTTGCTAATATAAATTTAGGTTATTAGCCTCATGAGCTCAGCCCAAGATCAAATTCAAATGTGAGCTGAGCGTGAGCTCATGGTTTGTGAGCTTTCCCAGACTGAGCGTGAGCAGAGCTTTCCAATTTTTATGTGAGCTGAGCGTGAGTTACGCCAAGCTCGGCTCACATACCTCGATTGTCACCCTTAAGTACCTTGGTCCCATATACAAATCTTTTATCAGAATCCACCATAAGCCCCTCAAGACCTCAGGTAAAGGTACCTGAGCATGAGTTCTTTGGTAGAAAGTCAAGGAGGCACAAGATCATAACATTTGAGAGTCCCCAAGAAAAATTCTCTTCAGGATAATGCTGCCTTGAGTAAATATCTCTCGAGGCCCAAATTCGCATCTCAAGCATTTTTCCCTGACTATTGTGTGTTCTTCGAATATTTTCTGGCCTCTAATTCAGGTATGCATTTGCATTATTACTTGAACCTTTTATTGCTTGAGTTTTTCCTCTAGAAGTTTGAGATTTTCTCTTAACCTTGCTTTAGTGCAAGTGATTGCACTTTATAATTCCTACCCGTACTTCGTGAGTTGGATTTTTCAAACTCAAGCTTTGCCCTTAGCCAAAATTTTGCGACCATGTGGGTCTTAGTGCCTGAACTTCGGGGAGTTAGGCCTCGATAAGGTCGTGGCCTTATTTTTGTGCGATGCCAACACTTTGTATATTTTACCCGAACTTTGTGAGTTGAGTTTTTGTTAAGTCAGGGACCTTATTTTTGTGCAATGTCAGCACTTTATATTTTTAGGTCATGTCTTGCCATTAACTTTGTAAGATTCCTTCAACTTGTGAAATTTGTAGAAAGGTTGGGCGTTACCCAGGACCTTCGGGTAGGTTTGCAACTTTTGCAATGTAAGAGGATCGGCAGTACCCATGATCTTTAAATAATTGGGCAACTTGTACCATGTAGGAAGATCGGGTAAGAACCCTAAACCTTGTAATAATATAATGATATTCGAAGTAGAGACAAGAAAATCAAAGTGAGATTTCTCAAGCGACACTCGAGTTCGGCTCCATCTTTTTTTTAATACTTTTTTCTTGCTAAAGATAATTCTGGATATGTAAATATCTTTTATGTTTGGAGAGTTAGACTCATTGCCACCACAAGCCCCTCAGAATAGTCAGCCCTTAAAGTATTTAAGGCTCATTATTTTTTAAATGAAGCACTTATTTCCTATAGAAATTTTACGATTGATCTCATAAGAAAATAAAACAAACAAATCAGTGTGCAATTAAATAAGTATAATCGCTAAATGTAAATATCAAAGTAGATAGAAGACGTGAGAAAGACTCAAAGTCCTTTCCATTACTATTAGTTGAGCTTCTGCAGTCTTACTTTAATGTGGGTATAAGATTCTTGAATTAAATGTATGATTTAAAACATGCATAACATTTGATATTAATATTGATAAATATCAAAAGATGGTAATAATATGACTTATCTGATTGATAGTCAGAGTTGTAGGAGTGTGAGAATAAAATCCTGGCTATACTTCCTTTTTTATCTCAATATTTTGTTGCCGGCAAAATCACGTAAATCCTTCATACTTATTTAGCGGGATAGTTTTCGCTAGCACCACATGTAGGGAAAAAAAAGGCTTTCTTGTCTTTTAAATCCATCTGGCGTATCCCTTTGTGTGGGGTGAGATTAACTCCAGTATCAACCAAAAAAGCCATAGTCATTAGATTAGCATAAAGAATTGAATATGTTCAAAGACAACGATCAATATCTCTCACATGAGCTTTTGTCAATGGATAATTAAGAATGATCTCCACACCATTTGCGACAGCAATGGAAATCCTGGCCTAATTTCTTGATTAAACTTTCTAAGATCATCTTTTACTCTATAAGAAGGCGAATTTTGTGACCACGCCTTGTCTAAATGTTTCCACATGTGATACTCGGTCTCCACCACACTTTAATGTAGTGTTTTCTTTTGTGATACATATGCTTAGAACCTTGAAGTCCAAAAGAAAGATGGCTTAGATTGAGTGGAGAATCGTGATTTCTTGTTGATCATGAGTAGTAGAGTACTAGTTGTTTGTTTGTCGTTTACATTAGATGTACCATCTTTTTTAGGCAACTCCGAGGCTGGCTTGGATCGTCGATTTCGGTTATCATGATTGGGATTGTCGATTTTGGCCTTTGGTTAGGCTTGCATCGGGTTGTCGTGTAAGCCTTGTTTGTCATTGAATTGTCTCGGCTAAACACTTGTCCCATATAGTGTATTTAACCTCGTTGAGGCAACCCCGAAGATTGTTGTCGTCGTTCGATTTCATGTTGAGTTTGGTTAGATATGGACTTGTCTTCGGAAAATATTTTGACATAATGAAGGTGCAACCATGTTCCATAATCAAGATAGATTAAAATTCGCAGATAATGGTGTTCCCCATGTTGTTTACGGGGGTGGGGGCATCATAAGTACATGATTTCTGGCTTGGAAAATGAAAGTGACTGAGCCCCTACTCCCTTCCTTTTGATACATAATTGTTGAGGTGATGCAGCTAAAGAATATATAACGTGGGTTGTTTTCAGTACAACCACGGTTAGCGCCAAATGATGCGTACCGAACAAACGGGTCATGATCTCCGGTCTCAACCCTCTAAGCAAGCAAAGATCTCAACAAGAAATGAGGTAACCTATAAGACAAGATACGGTCAAAGGGTGATGAGATGTTCCTAACCACTCTCCGATGCTAAAGTTAGCATTTAGAGAGAAAGAGACAGAGATGAAGAACTCAATGTCGTGTAAGCAAGTAAATCAGAAAGAATCAAAACAATAATTGATATCTGATATTTATAATAGATAAATCTCATGAGTATAGTAGTTATCTATTAGAAGTAAATCCAGACTTTTCTCTCTAGCTAATAGACTCCTTGTCATCTTCTACCACCCTGCGACACCTCATGGCCTCCCAGCTGCCTTCACTCCAGCCGCGGCAGCCACCCCCATGGACAAATAAGAGCTTTGCGGAATTGTTCACCCACCCCACAACCGTGGTCGCTTCTCTCCCCATCACACCATTAGATTTTTTATAAGGGAGAACCGAATCGATCATCGCTGCGGATGAACACGATCACCTTATCGATCCGTGGCGATTCGCCCTTGTATGGAAATTCCAAAAACAAGCGTCAAATATGGAGGCTTTGCGAAAATCGTTTCACAAAGTTGGATTCAAAGGGAGTTTTTGGATTGGAATAATGGATCCGCGACACGTTCTGATACGTTTTGATTTGGAGGAAGATTATTGTCGCTTATGGAGACAAGGAATTTGGAATTTATGTGGATTGATGATGCGAGTTTTCAAGTGGACTTATGATTTTAATGTTCATGAAGAGCCATCGATTGTACTTGTATGGATTGGTTTTGAGGGATTGCCAATACACTTATACAATAAATCGAAATTGTTCTCAATGGCACAAGCGGTAGGGCAGCCCATTGCTTTGGATGCTCCAACCGCTGCCACCTCCCGCCCTAGTATTGCCAAAGTGTGTGTCGAAGTAGAATTGCTAGTGGAATTTCCTCAAGGAATTCAGATTACATATGATAAGATTGGAAAAGGATATTGGCAACCGATCGTGTACGATGATTTGCCGAAATATTGTCTGAGATGTATGCGGATCAGTCATAATTAAGATAAATGTGGTATTATCAAGAAGCCTCCGTAACCACTGCCTACGGTTGGAAAAAAGAAAGAGAAAGTACATCAGCCGCCCCCTCCATCAAAGACCCTAGTTTCGGGTGTACAAGTTTCTTTCCCCGCAAGGCATACCTGGATTGCATCGTATAAAGCCCGACATGAAACTGCCCTGATTGAGCTTCCTGTCCCTCTACAAATAACGAGGGTTGAAGGCACATAATCGGCAACAATCACGATACCGGAGGAACGCCCCCAACAATATTGACGACACAGTCGCTGAAATATTTGGTTGTCATGGACTCCGAGTCCAATGGGAATATGGCTGACCCCCCACAACAAGATTCAAGAAAGATTTTGGAAACTCCGGTAAAATTTTCTTCGGGTAGTGTGGATGACATTAAAATTGGATGTAAAAGCCCCCGCATTGCCGATTAGAAACAATATCAATCATTTGGTGGAATTTCTGATCTTTTACCGCGAGATGGAATTATTGATGCATTTAAAGATTTTGCGGCAACCCTTCGCCGGCCGGAATTGATCGTGTCGGCAACTTCATAGCCCATGTTAATTTTTTTTTAAAAACGCAATCCGGTTGTTACTGACCCAACCCAGGTCATTATGAGCGAAGAGGAAACTAACTGAATGGCTGACGGGGCAGAGACTATACTGGGTTTGGAGCCTGAAGTGGTAGGGGCCCTAAACCGGTTATACCGGAAAACCCGGCACAGCAAGAAGATGAAGACCCTACTCAGCCGGTTAATGAAGACTTGGCCGGGCCAGATGCTAATGACCCGACCCAGCAGGTATCGGATAATATGGGAGAGCATGCAGTAGGTTTGCCATGCAATTTAACTTCTATTGCAAAAATTACAGTGGGCTTTTCATCATTTGGTCTACATCAAGAGCATGCTCGAAACCAGCCAGTGCAATTACCTTTGAGACGTTACCCACGATTACCTCAAAAGGGCTCGTCTTCTTATACCCAATAGCTTATCGCTACTTTTATTTTTTATCTTTATGTTGTCATATGAATTAGATTATATGGAATATTCGGGGGGATAGAAAATGATAGCACCATCTCTAATATTCGGCAGTTTAACAGGGAACATCATTTAAATTTTGTGTGTGCTGTTGGAGCCTATGGTAGGCTTGTCTGATTTATTTGTTTATACTCAGCGTATTGGTTTTGACTCAAGTTTTTATAAGTGCACTAGTAATATCTGGATTATGTGGGATGATTATGTGGATATATTGGTTGTAGGAGGCATGGAACAAATGATACATTGTCAAATTAACGCTTTTTCTGGTTATCCAATTTATTGCTCTTTTGTATATGCTAAATGCTCCCATGTGTAGAGAAGAGAGTTATGGAATGATCTCGAGCTTTTCCACTCTCAGAATAGCCATCCTTGGTCTTTTGGAGGTGATTTTAATGTGGTGTAACGAGTTATCGAAAGTCAAGGTTCTGTTCCGTCTTTATTGTCTATGACTGAATTTGGTGAAACAGTGCATGATTACAAGTTGTTAGAAATTGCCACCTCAGGGAGTCCGTTGACTTGGTGCAGAGTTGGTTCTCGGTCACTTCTTAGGCGATTAGATCGGGTTTTGGTCAACACGGCTTGGAATAAGATGCTTTAGCACTCCACAGTCACACATCTACCTCGTACCATTTCCGATCACAGTGCTCTCCTTGTTGAATCTCATTTGACTACCGACCGTGAGGGGTCCGCATTTCGGTTTCAGGACATAAAGGTAAAGCATATCACTTTTATGGATGTAGTGAGAGCTTCATGGCCTGTGGGGGTTGTTGATTCGAGTATGTATGCCTTGCAAGCGAAACTCAAGCGATTTAAGACGAGGCTGGGAACTGGAATCAGACAAATTTGGTAATCTCCATTCCAACCTCAAGTTATCGGCTATGGAAGTAGCACGGGTGGAGCAGTTACATGATGCGGGTCCTATTCCCCAATTGCCAGATGAGTTATTTGAAAAAATATATGAGCATGCTGAGAATTTTATGTTGGAAGATATATTTTGGCACCAGAAGGCCAGGCAAAAATGGCTCAATGATGCTAACACCAGTTACTTTCATTCTTTTTGCAGGAACCGCCAAAAGAGATTGCACATTACAAAAATTCAAGCCCTGGATGGCACGTTACATACCAATGCTGCAAGCGTAGGCTCGGCTGGAGCCGAGTATTTTGAGAAACTGTTCGCATTTTATCCGTCGCCTCAAACCGATTCACAGTTGCTTTCTTTTGTTCCGCATTTAGTTACTGGTGCATATAATACTTGATAAAGAACCGCAAGGTTCGACTTAAGTTTGAGCCCGATCTTTCTTCAATTCTCGAACTAGTTTCTATGGGAATTTAATCAACGCAACACTAAGGGAGGTTAATTAACAATGGAGGCTGAAAGACCACAACAAGAGAAACTAAACTTGTTGATACAGTAACTCAAAGAATGAATGAAGTTCTACATAGAAGTTCAAACACGAGAAGCTAAGGAATAACCTTACCAAAATATCAATATATCTAACGTAAATATTAAAGTGGCCGAAATCTCCCTTCAGTAGGTTGAGATTTCGGTTACAACCCATAAAAGAAATAAGAGTCCTTAAAGGATTAAGACTCTTGAAAACAAATAAGAGTCCTTGAAGAATTAGGACTCGTGAATAACAACTTGCTGTCAAGTAACTACCTAACAACAAAAGTGGCGGCTAGAATCTATTCCAACTACCAAATCTATGAAGAGTCCTAGTTGCATTAGGACTCTTTATTAACAAACTAACTAACACATGGACAACATGCCCTTTATTATAGCAACTACTTGCTATACACGAAATTAAGTAATTAAATATGCTGAAAATAATTAAAGTCTAGTATAGACTTTAATTGTACACAAAAGTCTAAAATGCCCTTTTAAATTCGTCCCAATTCTGGACAGCTTGTTGGGCCAACTTGCACGACGATTTCGGATGTCAAGAAGGCAGAATCTTATCTCGGGTTCTTCATGAAAGTTGTAGATATGCCTCTTATATTTAATATGCAACTGGAATCAGCTCAATTGGATAAACGGATAGAAAGGTATGACCATTCTGCCAAACTGTTGTAAAGCTGTCCAATCCCTTATCATCTTGTATGATTACTAAAATACCCTTCTTAGCCTCTTCGCTTGATAGGGCCTACTTGTACACTTGTGAACTTGAGAGGCTGACTTGTACAACATTCCTAGATGTTACTTAGCATCCTCTTTATACTTTAGAACTCGGGTCAATGATGTAGATAGTTGCTTCACGTCCCTTGTTCTAAGTCTCGTACTTAGTCGATGTATGTGCTCCTTTGACTTGGGCAGCCTTGAGGTTGGTACCGTATCAATACTTCTCTTGACTCTTTTCCTAGAGGTTTGGAGATAAAAGAAGTGTTTTTTTGTTTGAGCCCCACCAGTGCAGCGGGTCCTGATGGATTCACAGGGAGATTTTTTTCATGTTTGTTAGGACATTATTGCAGATTATGTGATTCAAGCAGTGAGGGATTTCTGGGTTGGTCTTCCCCATTCCGAAAGCTATGACCAGCTCTTACCTTGTGCTTATCCAAAAGGTTGATAGCCCGGTGAATTTTGGTGAGTTCCGCCCTATCTATTTATGCATTTTTTCGAGTAAATCATCTTTAAAGTTCTAGCTAATCAGTTGTCAAAGTTGCTAAAATATCATCATCAGTTGTAGCGAAACTGGTTTTGTTAAGGGTAGGGTGATTTCTGATAACATTATATTGGCGATGGAAATGGTTAGCTCTCTGAGCAAGAAATTGAGAGGCAGTAATATGGTTATTGAACTAGATATGATGAAGGCGTTTGATTAGGTTTCACATTCTCTACTCCTAGCGGTTCTTCATCAATTTGGATTTAATGCTCACTTTGTTCATATGGTCAGAAATTTGCTGAATAATAATTGGTTTTCTGTCCTCATCAATGGTACACCCTATGGATTCTTTCGGTCTAGGCTGGAGGTGAAGCAAGGGGATCTATTATCACCTTTGGTATTTATTATCGTTGTTGATCCATTATCGCAGGTTGATGCATTCAGGAAGTGTAAGCCGGTTTATGGTCCCGCATTCGACCACGATGGTGTCTCATCTGGCTTACGCAGATGATGTTGTTATCTTCCTCAATGGTGCTACACGCGGATTGCAGGCTCTGATGAATTTTATAAGGCAATATGAGTCCTCTTCTGGTCAGCGGGTCAATGACAGAAAATGCTCTTTTTATGTATCTAGCAGAACATGGGTGCGGCAAGTGGAGATGATCATTCGAGTAACGGAATTCTCGTAAGTGTCCCTCCCATTTACATACCTCGGTTGTCCGGTGTTTGCTGGGCTTAAAAAGGTGACCTATTATTCACAAATTCTTGATAAGCTCGCGGACCGCCTGGCAGGGTGGCAGCGGAAACTTCTTGGCATGGGAGGGCGGCGGCAGCTGATTTTAATTCGATATGTATTAATCTCAATGCCCATGCACATTCTCACGACTTCATGTTCGCCAAAACAGATACTTACTGATATTAAGAGACTTTTCTCAAATTTCTTATTGGGGAAGACGAAATTCGGTGGAAGGAGGCATTAGATGTCTTGGGCTCGGTTATGTCGCGATACATCACAAAATGGTTTGGGGCTCTTTACTTTAAGCTCTTATCAAATTGCTTACTCTCAGAAATTGTGGTGGCGCTTCAGGACTACGGACTCCCTTTGGAGAAAAATTATGTTTGAGAAATATTACAACCTTGATCAACATCCCACTTTGGTCCAACCTCGTCCTATGGATTCTCAGGTGTGGAGGCGGATGTTACAGGCTCGGAAAATGGCAGAACCTCATATTAGTCTTTTGATACAGGATGGTGGCTCGGGGTTTTGGTTTGAAGATTTTACTCTCACCTGGGAAGCTTGGGTTCCATGTCGGGAGTAGGGGTTGATTTGTCCCGCATTATGGAGCATCACGACGGGGGACGGTTGGAAGCCATCTACGCGTAGCTCGTTGCCCTTGAGTCACGCGCGATTACTCCCTTCAATACACCTATCTCGCAGCCAGCGACATTCATATATGGAAGTTGGAACACAAAGGGAATTTCACCATCACCTCGGTGTTGCGAGACATTACAACCGCATAAGTGTTTCCCAATTGTCGAGGCGACACATATGATCCTCCTTATTTCCATTGTCCCATAAGATTTTTCTATGGAGACTTCTTAATAGGTTCCTTGCCTTGGATGAAGTGCGAAGAAGGTGGGGAGTGTCTTTTGGCCTCGCAATGCCACTTGTGGATAAGGTGACGAGACTTTTGCTCATATTTTTTGTTCAATGCAAATCGGCCCAAATGCTATGGAGTCATGTTTGTGCTTACGTGGGCATCGATTGGAGCGAGCTAAGGTACGATTCTTATATCTCTTTGCTTAAATTATTATGGTGAAATAGAAGGGTAAGTGGAGAGATATACATACAATCGATTCTGTGGAGAGCTAGATGTCGATTTGGTTTTTATGGAGTTCGATCTAACGGTCGTAGTTTACTAAAGGAATATAACTCACATGTTCGCCCTATATTACAAAATGCGGAACAGTTGGAGATGATTGTGGGGTCATCGTCTTCGGTTGGTTTTAGGAGAATTAGGGTGATGTCGATCAAATGGATTGGTTGCGGGGAGCCAGTTATCTTGAATGTTGATGGTGCAGCGTGGGGCAATCCGTGCATAGCAGGAGCTGGTGGCAGTTCACTAATTCTGTAGCTGAAAACTTTACGACCCGTATTGGTTTTTTTTTTTTATATTACGAACCAAGGAATTATAGTGGTCATGAGAACATAGTATTCAAGAAACTTTGTGAAGTATGAGAAATTTTAAACATTCATTTTAGCATATTGATCTCTTTTAACAAATCTTAAAGTCTGATTCAAGTTGTAGAACTGGATTGAATAACTCGATGAATTGTGAGGACAAAATTCTTTTAAGGGGGTGTGAATGTAACAACCCGTCCCGTAAGCATGTAATTTTCGTTAGGAATGAGCAAAAAAAAAAAAAAAAATACTTGGAGAATCAGGTTCTTGGCAACCAAGTAAAATGAAAATAAATAAAATTTAAAATTATTCTAAAAAGTCCTATGCTAGCCACGTTGCTCTTGACTCGCCATTTTCTGTGATTCTTGGATGCATTTCTTTGGACATTTCTCTATTCTTTTAACCTTATATTGCTCGTTCTTTTGGCCTTCCTATTATCATTTTCTTATGCAGGAAAACAAATCTCATCAATTCCATTAGAATCCTTCTTTCTGCTTGAAGCTAACAATTGTTTAAGTTTTTATTACCTTGAGCTGAGAGGATAGAGCTCTTATAGCTCTTTAATTCTTCGTTTGTCTTGTACAAATTCTTCCATCTTTTGATTCTTTTACTTCTATAATTTTCAATCAAGTTAAAGATTGAATCGAACACTTTAAATGCGCACAATTTCCTCAATATTCAAGGTAAAATATCTAGAAATTATATTTGTATTTATTTCTTGTTTTAACAGCAATGAATATAGTGATTAAGTGGAAGATTATAATTTTGTGGTTATTGGTTTTAGGATTTTGATTATTTTGGATCTCAAGGCTATTGATCAGTTTATCAGGTGAGTGGTCCTAACCCTTTTGTAAAATTATATATAAGTATTGTGTATTCATTTATTCATTGCACTCATGATCTGGATCCACTCATGACATGCACTGATTACATTTATTTGTCATCGTGAAATATCTTTCTGAATAGGGGCATTTTTGTAATATTATTTTATTGCATTGGAAATGATAAATTTGACTGAATCTTATATGGATTGGTCATGTGAATATTGACATGGCATGATAAAACTATGAGTCTATTGAATCGGGCCCAATTATTTGATCTGAAGGAGCTAAGTGCTACACCAAAGGGTGTGAGCCACCTCTAGAGTCCTAATTTTGAATGTGTGCATTTGGGGCCCGTATGAAATGTGATATGCTGTTATTGTAATGCATAGGTCAATTTCAGCTCGACAGTCCTGTACAATTATTTTCGAATCAGGCCCCTTATTATAAGAGTATAAATATGGTTTTTTGATTGTTCGAACTATTTTCCGGATATAAAGTGTTATGTAGTAGTTACAATAACAAGTGGATTTGTTTTTTCTATAAAAAAAGAATGATAGTAAGCTTGAGACATAGAATGAAAAAAAATAATACAAAGAGGGCCAACGATTTGAAATAATAAGAAACTACTAAGTCTATTGTAAGACTAATATCTAGGTGTCATATTTTGTACAACATGAAACTTCTTATTTTATTTACACGACCGGACAAAACTAAAATTATCCAAATCATCTTCATGTTGAAATTCAGTTGAAATTTTAAGTATCGTAATATTTAGGTGTATATGTGACATATATTATGAAAAATATTCACAAGATTCCGGTTCACAAAATTTTATGTATAAATGAAGATTCATAAAACTATAACGTTCACTAACACTTCTTTCTATATTGTAGCGAATTCCGACTGATTTTTCGCACCAACTAGGGGAAGAGGTGCTTTATAATGCACCTCTAACAGTATCTTCAAGGGAGTCTTGGTTGGTCAAAGTAGTCAAAGACGAGAATGGAATATCTTTACAAGATGGTTGGAAGAATTTTCGAGATGATAACAATTTATCTCCGATGGAAGTGCTGTTTTTTAGGCTTATTCGAAATTGGGTTTTTGATGTTACTATCTATTCCCCAAATGGAGTGGAGAGAAGAATGGGAGATCCTTCGAAGGGAAATAATATAGAATTTGAACCTTCATCTCTACGTCCTAGTCAATGCAATTTAAGGAAAGAGGGTGATTCAAGTACGTATGTTTTACAAGCCTCTTTAATTTAGATACCTTGTTTTTTTTTTATCTTCGTCAATGGTTTAGATATTTTCTGATGAAATGTGTGAAATTTATGGGATAAGGTGTAAGAGGGGAGAGAAATATGAGAGATCACAGGGAGAAAGGTAAAGAAGCTGGACCTTCCAAACGTACAAAACGAGGCAATCCAAAATATAGTGATGATTTTGGTACGTATGGTTTAGAAGAGTTTATAGTCTTCATATTGTTACTTTCTCACATTGAAAATGTTTTTTATTGTCTTTTCGAATTACTGTTGATGAGTTAAGGCTCAAACGACCTCATTATTGCATGGTTCCTTTCAGATTAATTTCTTAGTAGAGGTCTATTCAAAATTCTGACTAAAATAGAATTATTCATTTATATCTTTACTAATATATTATTATCTTTTAAAAATAGATATTCAGATATGTTTTGATATATCCGTGTTATGAACACTTATAATCGCTGCAAATTCGCAAGATGACATGTTACGAAATACTCCTTCCATGGTTAGTATATGACTAGATTTGTTCAAATTTGTAGGTCGCTTATAAGCACCACGACCTTCTCAAATATACTACATTAATTTCCAATCATACAATTATTATTCACTACTGAGTATTCAACTACTTATATTATTTTTAGTGAATTTCATGTATTCAAAATTCATATTTGTATAGGTTTATGAGCTACTACCTGGAGAAAATATTTAACCGTATATTCCAGTTACATATACAATTTTCTAAATGTTTGTTTATGGCATAACATATTAATAATACTAGTACTAATATTTAGAAAGTCAATGAAAGTATAGTTTATTCCATTGCTTTAATATTCTATATGTCGTGAATTTCTTAATCTATTAAATGTTCTAACTTAGACATTTTAATCCTTATGTTTCACAATATAAGAAGTATTAGATAATGAAGTACAAGTTGTTTCTTTTATGATGCATTCCGCCCTTCTTGGATCTCACAATATATATATATTCTTTAAACTTTAGAGCATCGTACTATTTTTTTTTTTTTTTTTTTTACCTAAATAGAGCATCGTACTATTTTTATTTTTTTTTACCTAAATAGAGCATCGTACTATTGATTCTACTTCTAACTGGTAATTATTTTCCTTAGGTAATGAAGCAAGCAATATTACTGGAAAGACAAAAATATCGCAAAACGTTTTCTTCAATTATGCTTAGAGGCGGCAACAAAATCAGGTAGTTGCAACTTAAAAGATATGCCACTGGATGACATTAGGTTGGCATTGCAGATGGAAGAAGGTATTGTTATTACCGTTAAACAATTAAGGAATCGGTGGAATAATGAGAAAGTGAGATATAAGATAAGGGCGGAGGCAGTTTCTACTGTTGGGAATACTCATTATGACTCAAGAGAAAATAAAATCAATTGGAGCAAGAAACAATGGGAAGATTATTTAAAGGTATGCATGTTCAAATATATTTATGATTCAATTGTATGGTTGAGATTTTAAGCACTTCTATTTCTTCCATTTTTGTAGGGGCACCCAGAAGCAGCTCAATTTTTTAACCAATCACTGGAATACCCAATTGAGATGATGATGTTATTTGAAGATTAGCAGCAAGATATGTGTTGGGGTTTTGGCAAGTAAGGTTGTTGTATAATGATATCAAATCTGAAACTAAGTTAAAATGATAAACAAAAAGTAGATTAGATTTGCTACATAATTTTATATATTGTTTGCCATATATATCTCGTCTTTGTTAGACGTATTTTCGACATTTGGTATTTCTAATTTTAGAACCTTTTCATTCCTAAACGATTCAAACTGATAGAAATAATGGTTAAATATGTTATAAGGTTAGACCTTATTCAAGATGCTCTTTCAAGTTGCGAAAGTGGTAAGATATGAGGGTTGCCATCTAGTAGGTTACAAGGTTGATGCTTTTTTATAGTATTTCGTAAATTATATAACCGCAAAATAGAATGATATTGCAAGGGACGAACTGTGTCCAGTGGGAAATAATATACATCCCGAAGTTCTTTTCAAGTTACTTTATAAATATTGCCTTTCTATGTTTTCTATTCAAAGCTTCTTGGCAATTTAGTGCATGATCATGTACCCATGATTAAGTACATGATCATGACTTCCATGATTATGCCTCTATCCTAATCTCGTGACAAATATATTGTCCAATGGCTAACATTTCCCAGAGCAAGAACTCCTAGCCTTGGAGACACGTTAGCCAAATTCTATATAGTCATTGTAGGTCACACGTCTCGGGAATGCATCTAACCCAATGTTTTCTTTTTCCTTAACCTTTCTTTCACATGCTAAAATCCCATGATTCATTTGTACAAGTCATGAACAAATTTTATTTTATGCCCTAAGTGGGGAGACTAGCCTCGCACACTGCAAGCCCCTTCCGTAGAACAAGAACACCGTTAACATTCATGGTAAGTCATTCGAATTACCTATTCCGGAAATAACTTTTCAAGAATACCTTTTGATAAATCTACAAAAATACATTTTTGAAAACTAATTGTAGTATTCAAGAAAAACATTTCACATTGAATGAACAGTTTGGAAAACATATTACTAAGTAAAGTTCTCCGATTTTGAGGGGAACTCTTCTATGCAATGTGTTGTTTGTATCTATTTCCGAAATTTTACCTGATTAAAAATTTATTATGAAAGCTTAAAAAGATTTATTAAAGGTCCTTTCTAAACCATATAAAACTTATGGTATGTCTAATTTTCTTCAAGAGAAATCTGTGCTTCAAAGGTCTATTTGTAATTTCTTTAAAATACGAGGACTGAAATGAAAATATCTCTAACTTGATAAGAATATTTTCACTCCATATTTTATGTCCATGAGTTGTTTATAACTCCAAAATTAATTTAAAAGAATAATAGAAGTTGGATCCACTTAATAGTGTCTTAAAAATTTAGAAAGTTCAAGGGCTAATATCTAATCTTACCTTAAATGTTTTTTGAATTCTCTGAACATATAGAAAATTATTCAAGAAATTAATTTTTAATTGGATTTCCTAATGATTATCTAATTAGATAATAAATATATTTGAAAACAATGTTGAACCAATGTATTATAAAAGGAAAAAATATTTTGCAGTGTATAAGTATTCTTAAAAGAAAAAGGATTTCCAAAACAATTTGCCCCAAATAAGTCAAATTATAAATGGAATAGAAATATTTTTTGTATCTATATACAATAAAAGTTGAATTGACTAGTTGCTCCATCCTCCAATAAGGTTTAAGAGTCTACTTACATATTAGCCTTTTTAGGAATGACATACTCCCCATACTATTTTAGTAATATAAAATTTTCACTCAACATACATTAAAAAGAAAAAAAATAAACAAAGGAAAGAAAAGGAAATGAATTCTAGCTTGATTGGAGTGTGAATATTGTCTGATAAGTGCTGAAAATTTTGCACCGTATTGTGACGCTAGAAACTTTATGAGTTCCTAGTTTTTAACGGCAAATACACTCTAAAGACATGTCTCTTAATCTCATCCAACCCTTATACTCACCACAACAAGTTCCCTCAGTAAAGGTTCGTCTCTCTCTCTCTCTCTCTCTATGATAAATGTCCTTGCGTTCATCTCCTTTCAAAATCTTTTCATACAAAAAAGCACTGGTTTGTCTTTCATTTTCGACTTCAAATTATTCTTAACTAAGCATCGATCAATTTAAAAAGTTTTTACATCCATATGACGTGATTGGAAAAGATTTATTAAATCGTAAGTGTTTGGAAAATATTTATTAAAAAATTTTGATATGATTTTTGATCCATTCAAAAGGGTATGTGTTCTAATTCGAGTTTGATTTTTGTTGATGTTTCTTTGTCTATTTGCTTGATTTTTTTCCATCGGTTTCTTATCTCTCTCTCTCTCTCTCGCAGAAATAAAATTCATCTACTCATATGTGAACATGTCAAAAGACTTTCATATGCCTAGTTTCCGCAAGATCTTCACTCATAACATTAACTATCATGCTGTGGTAAGTTCTAATCCTTTGTTTCATGACTTCAATTGCACAATTGTTCATTTTTGCATTTGATTCTTATTTCTTATATTTCTTATATTATTAATCTCCCGATTCCATCTAAAATGGAAACAAAGAAAGCATAAATAATTTCCGAAATTTATTAATTTATTTTTATAAAACCAACCGAGGTTCGAAACTAAGAAAATTAATCTCAATCCTCTATTTAAACACAAACAAAAATATATTTACATCAATAGAAAATTTTAAATTGACTTTTATTTTTTGTTTTTGAATATTGTACAGAATGTAAATAATTGATTCGATATATTTAAAAAAAAAAATCATGCAAGGTTTAGTTTCTTTCATTAAATAATACGTTCTTTATAGATGTAGAGCTACTAAAAGAGTTATAACCACAACCCTAGAATATTATATTTACTCTTGAGGGAAAAATATTTATAAACAATCAATATTCTGATGCATATTGGAAATAGTATAATTTTTATGCGCAAATGGAAACATAATCTAATAGGATTTGTTCAATTACTTTTTTGTTGCCTGCTTTAAATTAAGTATTTTATGTAGTAGTTACAATAACAAGTGGATTTGTTTTTTCTATAAAAAAAGAATGATAGTAAGATTGAGACATAGAATGAAAAAAAATAATACAAAGAGGGCCAACGATTTGAAATAATAAGAAACTACTAAGTCTATTGTAAGACTAATATCTAGGTGTCATATTTTGTTCAACATGAAACTTCTTATTTTATTTACACGACCGGACAAAACTAAAATTATCCAAATCATCTTCATGTTGAAATTCAGTTGAAATTTTAAGTATCGTAATATTTAGGTGTATATGTGACATATATTATGAAAAATATTCACAAGATTCCGGTTTCACAAACTTTTATGTATAAATGAAGATTCATAAAACTGTAACGTCACTAACACTTCTTTCTATATTGTAGCGAATTCCGACTGATTTTCAGCACCAACTAGGGGAAGAGGTGCCTTATAATGCAACTCTAACGATGATCTTCGGGGAGTCTTGGTTGGTCAAAGTAGTCAAATACGAGAATGGAATATCTTTACAAGATGGTTGGAAGAATTTTCGAGATGATAACAATTTATCTCCGATGGAAGTCTTTGTTTTTTAGGCTTATTCGAAATTAGGGTTTTTGATGTTACTATCTATTCCCCAAATGGAGTGGAGAGAAGAATGGGAGATCCTTCGAAGAGAAATAATATAGAATTTGAACCTTCATCTCTACGTCCTAGTCAATGCAATTTAAGAAAAGCGGGTGATTCAAGTACGTATGTTTTACAAGCCTCTTTAATTTAGATACCTTGTTTTTTTTTTTACCTTCGTCAATGGTTTAGATATTTTCTGATGAAATGTGTGAAATTTATGGGATAAGGTGTAAGAGGGGAGAGAAATATGAGAGATCACAGGGAGAAAGGTAAAGAAGCTAGACCTTCCAAACGTACAAAACGAGGCAATCCAAAATAAAGTGATGATTTTGGTACGTATGGTTTAGAAGAGTTTATAGTCTTCATATTATTCATTTCTCACATTGAAAATGTTTTTTATTGTCTTTTCGAATTACTGTTGATGAGTTAAGGCTCAAACGACCTCATTATTGCATGGATCCTTTCAGATTAATTTCTTAGTAGAGGTCTATTCAAAATTCTGACTAAAATAGAATTATCATTTATATCTTTACTAATATATTGTTATCTTTTAAAAATAGATATTCAGATATATTTTGTTATATCCGTGTTATGAACACTTATAATCGCTGCAAATTCGCAAGATGACATGTTACGAAATACTCCTTCCATGGTTAGTATATGACTAGATTTGTTAAAATTTGTAGGTCGCTTATAAGCACCACGACCTTCTCAAATATACTACATTAATTTCCAATCATACAATTATTATTCACTACTGAGTATTCAACTACTTATATTATTTTTAGTGAATTTCATGTATTCAAAATTCATATTTGTATAGGTTTATGAGCTACTACCTGGAGAAAGTATTTAACCGTATATTCCAGTTACATATAGAATTTTCTAAATGTTTGTTTATGGAATAACATATTAATAATACTAATACTAATATTTAGAAAGTCAATGAGAGTATAGTTTATTCCATTGCTTTAATATTCTATATGTCGTGAATTTCTTAATCTATTAAATGTTCTAACTTAGACATTTTAATCCTTACGTTTCACAATATAAGAAGTATTAGATAATGAAGTACAAGTTGTTTCCTTTATGATGCATTCCGCCCTTCTTGGATCTCACAATATATATATATTCTTTAAACTTTAGAGCATCGTACTATTTTTTTTTTTTTTTTTTTTTAACTAAATAGAGCATCGTACTATTGATTCTACTTCTAACTGGTAATTATTTTCCTTAGGTAATGAAGCAAGAAATATTGGTAAAGCTTGCTGGAAAGACAAAAATATCGCAAAACGTTTTCTTCAATTATGCTTAGAGGCGGCAACAAAATCAGGTAGTTGCAACTTAAAAGATATGCCACTGGATGACATTAGGTTGGCATTGCAGATGGAAGAAGGTATTGTTATTACCGTTAAACAATTAAGGAATCGGTGGAATAATGAGAAAGTGAGATACAAGATATGGGCCGAGATAGTTTCTGCTGCTGGGAATACTCATTATGACTCAAGAGAAAATAAAATCAATTGGAGCAAGAAGCAATGGGAAGATTATGCATGTTCAAATATATTTATGATTCAATTGTATGGTTGAGATTTTAAGCACTTCTATTTCTTCCATTTTTGTAGGGGCACCCAGAAGCAGCTCAATTTTTTAACCAATCACTGGAATACCCAATTGAGATGATGATGTTATTTGAAGATTAGAAGCAAGATATGTGTTGGGGTTTTGGCAAGTAAGGTTGTTGTATAATGATATCAAATCTGAAACTAAGTTAAAATGATAAACAAAAAGTAGATTAGATTTGCTACATAATTTTATATATTGTTTGCCATATATATCTCGTTTTTGTTAGACGTATTTTCGACATTTGGTATTTCTAATTTTAGAACCTTTTCATTCCTAAACAATTAAAACTGATAGAAAAAATGGTTAAATATGTTATAAGGTTAGACCTTATTCAAGATGCTCTTTCAAGTTGCGAAAGTGGTAAGATATGAGGGTTGCCATCTAGTAGGTTACAAGGTTGATGCTTTTTTTTTAGTATTTTGTAAATTATATAACCGCAAAATAGAATGATATTGCAAGGGACGAACTGAGGCCAGTGGGAAATAATATACATCTCGAAGTTCTTTTCAAGTTACTTTATAAATATTGACTTTCTATGTTTTCTATACATAGCTTCTTGGCAATTTAGTGCATGATAATGTACCCATGATTAAGTGCATGATCATGACTTCCAAGATTATGCCTCTATCCTACTCCCGTGACAAATATATTGTCCAATGGCTATCATTTCCCTGAGCAAGAACTCCTTGCCTTGGAGACACATTAGCCAAATTCTATATAGTCATTGTAGGTCACACGTCTCGGGAATGCATCTAACCCAATGTTTTCTTTTTCCTTAACCTTTCTTTCACATGCTAAAATCCCATGGTTCATTTGTACAAGTCAAGAACAAATGTTATTTTATGCCCGAATAGGGAAAACAAGCCTCGCACACAGCAAGCCCCTTCCGTAGAACAAGAACACCGTTAACATTCATGGTAAGTCATTCGAATTACCTATTCCGGAAATAACTTTTCAAGAATACCTTTTGATAAATCTACAAAAATACATTTTTGAAAACTAATTGTAGTATTCAAGAAAAACGTTTCACATTGAATGAACAGTTTGGAAAACATATTACTAAGTAAAGTTCTCCGATTTTGAGAGGTACTCATCTATGCAATGTGTTGTTTGTATCTATTTCCGAAATTTTACCTGATTAAAAATTTATTAGGAAAGTTTAAAAAGATTTATTAAAGGTCCTTTCTAAACCATATAAAACACTTGGTATGTCTAATTTTCCACAAGAGAAATCTGTGCTTCAAAGGTCTATTTGTAATTTCTTTAAAATACGAGGACTGAAATGAAAATATCTCTAACTTGACAAGAATATTTTCACTCCATATTTTATGTCCATGAGTTGTTTATAACTCCAAAATTAATTTAAAATAATCATAGAAGTTGTATCTACTTAATAGTGTCTTAAAAATTTATAAAGTTCAAGGGCTAATATTAATTTTACCTTAAATGTTTTTTGAATTCTCTGAACATATAGAAAATTATTCAAGAAATTAATTTTTAATTGGATTTCCTTATGATTATCTAATTAGATAATAAATATATTTGAAAACAATGTTGAAACATTGTATTATAAAAGGAAAAAATATTTTGCAGTGTATAAGTATTCTTAAAAGAAAAAGGATTTCCAAAACAATTTGGCCCAAATAAGTCAAATTATAAATGGAATAGAAATATTTTTTATATCTATATACAATAAAAGTTGAATTGACTAGTTGCTCCATCCTCCAATAAGGTTTAAGAGTCTACTTACATATTAGCCTTTTTAGGAATGATTTACTCCCCATATTATATTAGTAATATAAAATTTTCACTCAACATACATTAAAAAGAAAAAAAATAAACAAAGGAAAGAAAAGGAAATGAATGCTAGCTTGATTGGAGTGTGAATATTGTCTGATAAGTGCTGACAATTTTGCACCATATTGTGACGCTAGAAACTTTATGAGTTCCTAGTTTTTAACGGCTAATACACTCTAAAGACATGTCTCTTAATCTCACTCAACCCTTATACTCACCACAACAAGTTCTCTCAGTAAAGGTTCGTCTCTCTCTCTCTCTCTCTCTCTCTCTCTCTCTCTCTCTCTCTACCTATGATAAATGTCCTTGCGTTCATCTCATTTCAATATCTTTTTTCATACAAAAATGCACTGGTTTGTATTTCATTTTCAACTTCAAATTATTCTTAACTAAGCATCGATCAATTTAAAAAGTTTTTACATCCATCTGACGTGATTGGAAAAGATTTATTAAATCGTATATGTTTGGAAAATATTTATTAAAAAATTTTGATATGATTTTGATCCATTCAAAAGGGTATGTGTTCTAATTCGAGTTTGATTTTTGTTGATGTTTCTTTTTTCTATTTGCTTGATTTTTTTCCATCGGTTTCTTATCTCTCTCTCTCTCTCTCGCAGAAATAAAATTCATCTACTCAAGATATGTGAACATGTCAAAAGACTTTCATATGCCTAGTTTCCGCAAGATCTTCACTCATAACATTAACTATCATGCTGTGGTAAGTTCTAATCCTTTGTTTCATGACTTCAATTGCACAATTGTTCATTTTTGCATTTGATTCTTATTTCTTGTATTTCTTATATTCTTAATCTACCAATTCAATCTAAAATGGCAACAAAGAAAGCATAAATAATTTCATTAATTTATTTTTATAAAACCAACCGAGGTTCGAAACTAAGAAAATTAATCTCAATCCTCTGTTTAAACACAAACAAAAATATATTTACATCAATAGAAAATTTTAAATTGTTTTTTTTTTGTTTTTGAATATTGTACAGAATGTAAATAATTGATTCGATATATTTAAAAAAAAATTCATGCAAGGTTTAGTTTCTTTCATTAAATATTACGTTCTTGATAGATGTAGAGCTACTAAAAGAGTTATAACCACAACCCTAGAATATTAAATTTATTCTTGAGGGAAAAATATTTACAATAAAGCATTATTCTGATCCATATTGGAAATAGTATAATTTTTATGCACAAATGGAAACATAATCTAATAGGATTTGTTCAATTACTTTTTTGTTGCCTGCTTTAAATTAAGTATTTTATGTAGTAGTTACAATAACAAGTGGATTTGTTTTTTCTATAAAAAAAGAATGATACACTACAAGAAAACTGTGTAACAGGGACGGACATTTCCGTCGCTAAACTCAATTTAGCGAACGATTACCGACCGAAATACGTGGTCGTGTATTTTTCATCGCTAAGCAAATTAACGACGGAATACCAACGTAAAAGTTAGCGACCGAATATTCTGTCTCTAATTACCTACCGACTGGTCCACATTATTGACTTTTGACTTTTACTTTCTAACAACCGAATACCGACGGAAACATTAGCGACCGAATAGTAGGTCTCTATTTACCGACCTAATACCGACCGAAGGGTCAACATTATTGACTTTTTGACTTTGACTTACTACGACCGAATACCGACGGAAATATTAGTGACCTAATATGCCGTCTCTATTTACCGACCGAATACCGACCGACGAGTCAACATTATTGACTTTTGACTTTGACTTACTACGACCGAATACCGACGAAAATATTAGCGACCTAATATTCCGTCTCTAGTTACCGACGGAATGCCGACCGCACGGTCACCAGTGTTGACTTTGTCTTTGACTCCCCCGGTCGTTATTCCGTCGCTAAATTGTTTTAAATTTTAAAAAAATAAATATGAAATTTAATTAAATCCCTATTATAAAAAAACAGCAATACACCCAAAAATACAAACCAGAAACAGAATCATTAATAAGATCCCAAATAGAAAAAATAATCAATAAACCCAAAAATAAAATTACATAGCCAATAATCTTAGTAAAACCACAAGTTACACTTCTCATTACATTACAACATTCACAATCTAAGTGTCCATTTCTCATTAGATTACAACACTCACAATCAAGTCCACACTTTGCATTACAACACTCACAATCCAATTGCACACATTGTATTATCAAAACAATCAAAGTGCAAACTTCGAATTACAACATTCACAATCAAAATGTGCACATTACATTACAACACTCACAATCAAACTGCACACGTTGTATTATCAAAACTCACAATCAAAGTGTGCACTTCTCATCAACTCCTTGATGTCATTCATATGTATATCCTTGGAAATGCATGAGTAGTAATCTGAAAATTCAAGAATAAAATTAGTTTATGACAATAAAATTACTACTTTGAATTATGTTAAAAAGTTATACAATATGACTTCTAATTTATGGTAATAAAGTACAAAAAAAACCAACAAATATTACTCACCTGCAATATGTGGAATTCCAAGAAGCGAGAAAAGCTTAATCATTCTAAATCATCATCCGACATAAATTCATCCTTTTCTTCAGAATTGTCATCACCCGAAATATCCTCATCGTCATCATCTTCATGAACACGGCTCGTTTCGGCCACAAGTACAACTTCAATTTCCCCTGACCGGTGTGCAAGTTGACCAACGTCAGTAATAGTTGGATCAATGCGACTGGTCTCCTCCTCGCGTACTTCGTCCTGATACGGTACCGGAACTCCAGGAACGTCAAATAGACGTGGTTTGGAACGACATACAGTCAACCAATCAGCCCTACATGTTGTCTTACTACCCGGATAAGGTGTGTAGTAGACTTGTTGACATTGGGAAGCAAATATCGTAACCTTGGTAGGTTCTTTTCCTATGGATTTCTTCAAGTTTATATTGAGGATGCACTCTTAAGCCTCGATTTGGAGTAGAATCAAACCAGTCGCATTTGAAAAGAATTATTTTTTGGTCAGGTAATCCAGCAAGTTCAACCTCAATTACTTGCATTACTTGCTTCAACTCACCGTAATAATCTCCTTTAACCCATACCCCACTGTTTCTCGTTCCTTTTCCATCGTTGTGGTCTTTGGTGTGAAATCTATAACCGTTAACAAAGTAACCGGTGTATGACATCACTCTCCTTGACGGGCCCCAAGACAGATTTTTCAACAAAATTTCGGAATCTTCCTGAAGGCTATGTATCTGTTAAGAAATAAAAGTTAAATTATTTTAATTATGCATTCTTATTACAAGTACATTTCTACACAATATCAACTTACATGAGTTCCAAACCATTTGGAAAAATCATTATAAACCCGACTTTGAAGTTCTTCCTCCGTTATCTGCGGGGTTTGTTCATGTACTTGACTAACAAATTTCCTGAGTTACAAATTAAATGACAATATTATTATTTGGCCACTTTTAATTATATAACAAAAATGAAGCAAATAGATAAGTTTACTTACTGAAGATATGGTTCGACCTCTTCACAATTCATTAGGATATAATTCATTGCTATTTTATAATCTTTATCAGTTAATAAAATCCTTTCTTTTTTTTCCAAATGATCTTCCGGGTAAGTTGCAAATTGATAATACATCTGGTCCGCTAATCTCATCTTCACCATCATTTCGCCCAATGGTTGTAACTCTCGTTTTCACGTGGGGTTCGAAATAATAGCTAAAGAATGTAGCAGCTTCTTCGACCAAGTATGCATTGCAAATTGACCCCTCAACTCTAGCCTTGTTCTTTATCTTCTTTTTCAAATGGTGCAGGTATCTAATTAAAACATATGTAGTTAATCACATTGTAAATACATACATGAAAAATATAGATGAAGTTGAGATAACTTAAGACAATGGTTGTTACCTCTAGAATGGGTACATCCACCTAAACTGTACCGGGCCACCAACCTTGGCTTCGTACGGAAGGTGAATCCGCAAGTGTTCCATCACATCAAAAAATCCCGGAGGAAATATTCTCTCTAACTTGCATAATAAAATAGCGATAGTGTCCTCCAATTCTTGCATATGCGCCACACTCAACTTTGGGGAACACAAATCTCTATAGAACAGACTAAGTTCAGCCAAGGGTCCTCAAACATTTGCCGGTAGTACTTCTCTAAGTGCTATAGGGATAAGTCTCTCCATGAATACATGAGAATCGTGCCTCTTCATTCCGTACATTTTCAACTCTTTTCATATCAACGCATCGCGCCAAATTCGATGCATATCCATCTGGGAGCCTTAATTCTTTAACCCACTGCAAAACCATTTCTTTTTTAGGCTTGGTAAGAGTGAAACATGCCTTCGGGTTTTTGTTGCTTTACCTCGCCATCGTGTTTAATATTCAATTCTGGACGATTGCAATACCTTTCAACATCCGCTCTAGCTTTAACATTGTCTTTAGTTTTACCTTTCACGTCCCATCACGGTGTTAAAGACATTATCAAACACGTTTTTTTCATTATGCATGACATCAATGTTGTGTCTTATCAAAAGTGTCCGCCAATAAGGTAAGTCCCAAAATATACTACGTTTAGCCCAACTATGATCCCGTGCCCCTCGCCTTTGCTCTTTACCGATCTCTTCACCCGTATCGGTAATTTTTTTGATAATCTCTAACTCTAAGGAACATTTCATGACCACTAAGGCGAAGTCGGCGTGGTCTCGCTCTCTCTTGTCGCCGGTCCTTTCTGAATCCCTTTGCATCTCTTCTAAAAGGATGATCAGGTGACAAGAAGCATCCGTGGCAATCGAACCACGATTGTTTCCCTCCGCATCGCTAATGGAACGCTTGTGTTTCCTCCATACAATATGGACAAGCGTGAATGCCAGCTATACTCCATCCACTCAACATTCCATATGCTGGGAAATCACTAATTGTCCAAACGTAATGAAGCCCTCAATTTAAAAATTTTGTTTTTTTTGAGATATCATAAGTTTCCCGCTCCTTCACTCTACGCTGATTCAATTCATCGATTAAAGGCCGCAAGTACACATCGATCTTGTGTTTTGGATTTTGGGGTCCGGGTACAATGATAGTTAAGAAAATTACATTGTTCTTCATACACATCCAAGGGGGGAGATTATAAGGTGTTAGAAGAACTGGCCAAGAAGAATAGTTCTTCCCCGACATGCCGAAAGGTGCAAAACCATCTCGTGCATAACCCTAAGCCTTACATTCCGAGGTTCCGCCGCAAAATCGGTGTGTGTTCTCATCAAAATGTTGCCAAGCTTCTCCATCCCGTGGGTGATTCATTATTCCCTCTTCCATCTCAATGTCTGAGTGCCATGTCATGTGACTTGCAATTTTCTCAGATGCATACGATCGTTGTAATCTTGGAGTAATCGGAAAATAATACATCTTTTTGCAAGCAATCTCTTTTAATCGTGCATTTTTTGATTTCTTTTTTCTTAATGTATCTAGCATGGCCACAAAACTTGCATTCTCTACTCTCAACATCATCTTTCCAATACAACATACAACCGTTAACACAAACATCAATCTTTTTGCACCGGTAATCCAAGGCCTTTAACCAATTTCTTCATTTTGTAAAAGTCGTCTAAAGCATTATTATTTGGAAGAAGTGCCTCTTTCATCAACTCACGCAAATTTATCTATTGTAGTTTCGTATAAGTTGTCTTCGGACTTAATGCTCAATATCCTCGGCAATCATTGAAAGTCGTGGAATGGTTTGTACAACCATTGTACAGATGGGCTATCAACATCTTTCAACATGTCATAGAACTTTTGTGCCTCCGGATTGGGAGGTTCTTCCACGTCCCCTATTTTGCTCGCTTTCATTAAAACATGGTCCCGCAGACATCAATAATCATATCTCGATAATTGTTCGGTATCGTGTGTCTTTTATAATTATCCATTTCATGAACAAATGGGATTTGAGGCATGGGAATGAATGCCTCACCATGACATGTCCAATTATAATAGTTAGACACGAATCCGTTCATAACAAGATGATACTTCACATTATCAGGCATATGAAAATACTTATTCCTACAAACCCCACAAGGACACCTAATCCCATCTATTTGTACATTAGCAGACGAACTAACTGCGAAAGCCACAAATCGTTTCAATCCCGCTATAAATTCTTGACTATGACGAGGTCCACTATTCGAATCCATATACATCCAACTACGGTCTTCCATTACAAACACAATATCTGCGTACACAAAGACTTAATAATTAAATGCATATTAACTTTGAATGTTATTTTGATGATTTGTCACCCTTATTTCCAAGTAATTATTAACGTGTGATAATGGCATCTTGTCTACTATTTTAAATGAAATTTTGTCAACTATTTCGATTATTTTCAACATTAGTTTGTTTGTTTGTTGCAATATAATACAAAGATATAAAATAATGAGAGATAATGCAAAGACAAAAAATCATGGGAGATAATACAAAGAAATAAAATCATGGGAGATAATACAAAGAAATAAAATCATCATTTTGCCACTTTCATATCCTCATTTAATATGCAAAAATTAAATGGTATGTTGTAAACCTAATAAAAGGAAAATTGCCCTAAATTTTGATCCCTTATACCACATTTTGATTAAGCTAAAGAATAAATGATATAAAAGAGCATAAATATTGACATTAATAACATTATAATAAATAGAGAAGAAGAGATTCTCACCAAATACCCAACTGAAATTAGAGGTGTTGGGAAAGTCTTGCGGATGCCGGAGGTGGTGGTTATGGGAGGAGGGTGGAGTTTCAAGGTAGATTTTGGAAAAAATCACTAGAGGAGGTGTTGGTGGAGTTAGAAATCGTGGCTGCAGAATGTGTAAAGGGGAGGGTTTCTGGTTTTAAGTCAATTTCAGGGGGAAAAACGCACAAAACGACACCGTTTATGTAATGAAAGGTAACGACCGAATAGCGACGGCCATGACATTTTCGGTCGCTAGTCGGTCGCCAGTCTGTAAAATTTTGAAAATAAAGATCCGCACACTGGACAAGAAGACGCCGTTTCGGCATTTAAAGTTAGCGACCGACTAGCGACCGCATAGGCACATTCGATCGCCAGTCGGTCGCCCAGAAGAATGTCTGAACACTTGTAAAATTTTGAAAATAAAGATCCCGCGCACTGGACAAGACGACGCCGTTTGGGCATTTAAAGTTAGCGACCGGACTGGCGTATGCGGTCGCCATTCGGTCGCCCCTATATGAATAGCGACCGACTAGCGACGGGAATGCTAAACAATTTTAAAACCGACATCTCTCAGAATGCGAATACAAACTAATATTTTTATTGTACTAATTATTTCATCATTAATGACCATTTATTAAAATTTTAGTTACACTACTTAATGATTCACGTAAATGTCAACACAAATGTATTACTTGAATTGTTCTGCTTCAGGTCTATACAGGTATTTTGTGAATAAGTATAAGTTTACTTGTTTCACTATTCAGGTTAATGTGTACATATGTATAAGTATACGTTTTACTTGTTTCACTATTCAGGTTTTTATATATCTTTAAAAACTTTGCTATTTTATAAAAAAAGGGAATCCGGGAGAATATACCGACCGAAGTACGACCGGTATATCCGTTACTGTCCATAGCGACGGAAAAGCATGTTTCGGTCGCCATTCGGTCGCCCAAATGATAAATTACAGCGCATATTGTCGAAAACGAAGCCTCGATCTAAATCCGTCGCTAAACCCTAAGACGGTCGCTATTCGGTCTCCCGTCGGTCGGTATGAAGCCAATTTTCCAGTAGCAGAACAGGGTAACTATATAATGCACTCTCGCACGTGAAAAACAATCAGCTATCTTCCATTCAAAAGAAAACATAAACCAATCAGCTCTCTTCCATTTCAACAGAAAACATAAACCAAAATGTAAATTCCAAAATAATCACAAAACTTACTTAAAAAAAAAGCATTAAAAGCTAACAATAGTTTACAAATTGATACAAAATTAACTAAATACTCTATTGACTCCCCAAAACATCATCGACAGTTAAAGGGTCATCGTCATAGTCTGATTCTAACTCATCATCTAAGATGCTACTCAATTTGGCCTCTATCTCAGAGGTACTTAATACAACTCTGGTCCCTATTTGTTAAAATTTCAGCTAACATACTAGCTAGACCCTTGTTTCTCTTCTTTTCCCTCATCTTGAATTCTCTCTTTTGCTCGGCTAGTTGTTTCTTAAAATTTTTCTTCCATTTCGCTCCGCATTTGGACCATGTCCCGAATGTGACACCGCCCTGGCTGCCTCGCTTCATTGTCTTTACCACATCACTAAAGGGAACCGAGTCCTTGGACACGGCCCCTTTCTTAGCCCACCCGCAGCCTCGGCAGACAACCTCAATCTCGAGTCGGCAAATCCCGGAGGAGGCGGTCCGGCTTGAGTTGCTTTGTTGGCGGCGGCGCCATAAACCTCGTGGAACACCCACTGTCAAAAAATTTGTCATTAGGATATTACATTAAATAACTAATATCAAAAAAGGAAAAACGGTAATTAAATACTTACGAGACAACTCTCTAGATTCTACATCAACCCATTCGCCTTTCTTTGGCCCGAGATGGTGTTGATGAACATGATCGTAACTGGCCGAGAATGGGACTGCATGTCCGGCCTCCTTTTCCTGTTAAACAAATTCATTAAATACGAACAAAAAACACATACAATATAAGAATACGTCAATTAATAAAGATCCCGTACCAGTCTCATGTGGTGCTCAATGTGGCTGAGCGAACCTCCCGTGTGCTTCATCGGGCCTTTGCCACCCCTCCCTTCTTTCCGATTTTTTGATGCTTGTGCCGACTTGGCTTTAAATTCTGGAGTCTTCCAGTACTCTTCAAGTCGTGCCCAATCCGTCTCAGAAACCCATTTCGGTTTCTTATTTTTTTCCGAGCGTCGCTCATAATGCCGCTTAGTCTCCTCGTCAGTATGGTGCGCCAACCTGTCTTGACGCCATCCTCATGCTCAGGAGCCCAGCGATACTTTTTCTTCAATTTGAAATAATGTTAGATAACTAAATTCGAATACTTCTAAATTTAAAGACTTCTAAATCAAAAGACTTCTAAATTCAACCTTATTTTCTAATTTACTTACCTTGAACTCGTCCCACCACAATTTTTCTTCTTCCTGGGGAACATCCTTGATGGTGCTATATGCCCCCTTGAAACGATCTTGAAAAATTGAAGTAATTGCGGAGGAACAGTTGGATGCCAACCTGAAACTATAATAGCAAACAAAAAATTTGATTAGTTACTATAATGATGACAAGTAGTATAATTAGCTTAAAGGAAATAAATTAGTTACTTACGTGCCAATGGTAGGCTGAAGGAGAATACGCGTATCTACTGTAGATGCAACTCCGCCAGAATCAGACGCTCATGTGGGACAGTCGACTGGTGAGTCGCCGATCCTGCTACCGGCGTAGACTCAGTCGCGTGTACTGCCGCAAACACATCCCAAGAAGTCTGTGCATCATCAGCCTGTGATGCAGGTGTCGTAACGGGCACGGGAGCAGATCGCGGTGTCTCCACCAAATCTGGTGATGAACCAGGCTGGCGAACCAAATGGTAAGGCTACACGTATACCTTTCCTTGGCGGCATCTCTGAAATACACGGAAAGAATAAAAACTTATGTGTTAAGGAGGGAAAATTCTTCCTAAGGAGGGAAAAATCCGCCTAAGTAATTTAGGGGAAAATTTCTACTTCAACAACAACATGAGAATATCATGAAATGCAACTCAGTAAAGTGGGAAGAGTAAGAGCATATCAACTTAGTAGTATTGAAGCATATTGTTATAGAGAAAAGAAGAAGAGAAATCGAGTACTTTCAGAAAAATACCTTATACTTTTTTAGCATGATGTCCCGAGTTTCATTATGCCACAAAATATGATGCCACGGAAATCGAGAAAAGTACTCGATTTCAGAAAGTGTTCCTATAATTTATGTAATTAACTTCTAAGTTTCTGTCTAAAAGTGTAGTTAATGATAGTAGGAAGTGTTCAGTTGACTTATGCAAGGATCTTCACTAATCTTTAGCACCTAATCATCGCTAAATATGAGATTTTTGAGAAAATCCAACAATTTCACATTTGATCTACATTCCTAGTTCAAAAGATCATTATTTAAAGCTGCTAATGCATGCATGTTTTCCCCCCTCTTTAGTCCCTTAACTAAAACAAATGCTTGTACAAGAATATAGGATACAAGGTAACATCAAATGGAGCTATTCCAGACATTCTTTTAAGCAAAAGTACACAAGACAACATAAATTGCCAATGGAGGAAAATGAAACATCACAAAAGCACAATTGACAACAAATACATATTTAATAGACTAAGCATTACATTGCATCAGATTCATTCATAAACATAAATTCAGACACAAGCTCAAAAGTCAGGCCTACCGATTCCAGTTTACCATTATTTCAATGAAGGTTTCGCCCACGACCCAAAATTTCGATCATTTGTAGTGGTAAACAATACAAAATACACATCACAAAGAACCTTTCCGAATTGCAGAGTATTTTGGACAAAAACATTTCAGCCCTCATTGTAGTCTTAAGATATGTTAAAGTCATTTATAGGAAAAGAGCATAATCATGAAAAGAATCCTATCCGATCTTCAATCATCCTATCTATGATAGACTTTTTTCTCTTTCATTACATACTGAACCACATCTTAGCAAATCCACTTTATTCTCACCCTCTCTTCTCTATGCTCATGCAATTTCTTGTTTGTCACAAGTTTCCTTCCCAGAGAGTTTGAAATCATATCCATATACAAATATAAGGTGTTTAATTTGAGCTGTAAATCAGAATGATGTAAAATTATCAATTGTAAAAATAATCAATTGGTAACATCACCAAACAAAAAAAATACAGTACTATAAAGATTTTCCAAAAACATACATCGACAAACATTTTCCAGGCATCCAACAAGAAAAACAGTCCAATTTTTTTTCCAGAAACATAAATATATAAACATTTTCTCACAATTCCAAGAAAAAACAGTCCAAAAAAATTTGCATAAAGAAATTATCCATACCTTCAGTAGCTGAACAGGGACTGTGACAATACCAGTTGGAGCAAGAAACCAGTTAGAGCATCTGATGAAATTAAAAAAAAACCCAAGAAATTCAGTTAAAAAAAGTAAATAACAGTAATGAAATTCAGGAAAAAATAGAAGAAACCAATGAAACACAGAGATAAAAGAAAAAGAAAAATTACCCTCAACAATAGAAGAAGTCAGTTGATCGGAGGTGGCCGGAGATGGCGTCGGGAATGAGCATCTTCAAGGGAATTTTTTTTTTTACTAAGTTTTTGAAAATTAGGGATTAGGCTGCGAAATGAAAAACTTGTAGAGTGCATCAAAGATGGGGCTTCTTGATGGAATGGGGAAATGAGGTGGTGGCGGGCTGGAGGAGGGCGGCAGAGTGCGGGGTGGTGATTTTGCAGTGGGTGAGACGACGGGATGAAAGGGGAGACGACGGGATGAAAGGGGTGAAATACTTAGGTTATTTGAAGATAAAACGAACAAAACGACGTCGTTTTGAACATTCGGTCGCTAATCCGTCATTTTGGTGTCGCTATGTATTCCGTCGCTAAACGGTCGTTAACTGCTGTCGGTAATCGGTCGTTAAAGGTGAACAAAACGACGTCATTTTTATTAATTTTAAACTTTAACTTTTTTAAAGAAATAAACATCAAAACGACGTCGTTTTGATGCCGTTATGTATTCCGTCGGTAAGCGGTCGTTAACTTCCGTCGGTAGTCGGTCGTTAAAGGTGAACAAACGACGTCATTTTTATTAATTTTAAACTTTAAAATTTTTAAAGAAATAAAACACCAAAGCGACGTCGTTTTGATGCCGTTTTGTATTCTGTCGGTAAACGGTCGTTAACTTCCGTCGGTAGTCGGTCGTTAAAGGTGAACAAAATGACGTCGTTTTAACTTTTTCGGTTTCCATGCGGTCGGCATTCGGTCGTTATTTGAGTGACCATAAATATCGGTCGGCTATTTAACTGTTTTCTTGTAGTGATAGTAAGATTGAGACATAGATTGAAAAAAAAATTACAAAGCGGGCCAACGATTTGAAATAATAAGAAACTACTAAGGTCTATTGTAAGACTAATATCTAGGTGTCATATTTTGTTCAACATGAAACTTCTTATTTTATTTACACGACCGGACAAAACTAAAATTATCCAAATCATCTTCATGTTGAAATTCAGTTGAAATTTTAAGTATCGTAATATTTAGGTGTATATGTGACATATATTACGAAAAATATTCACAAGATTCCGGTTTCACAAACTTTTATGTATAAATGAAGATTCATAAAACTATAACGTTCACTAACACTTCTTTCTATATTGTAGCGAATTCCGACTGATTTTCAGCACCAACTAGGGGAAGAGGTGCCTTATAATACAACTCTAACAGTATCTTCAGGGGAGTCTTGGTTGGTCAAAGTAGTCAAAGACGAGAATGGAATATCTTTATAAGATGGTTGGAAGAATTTTCGAGATGATAACAATTTATCTCCGATGGAAGTGCTATTTTTCGGGCTTATTCGAAATTGGGTTTTTGATGTTACTATCTATTCCCCAAATGTAGTGGAGAGAAGAATGGGAGATCCTTCGAAGAGAAAATATATAGAATTTGAACCTTCATCTCTACGTCCTAGTCAATGCAATTTAAGAAAAGAGGGTGATTCAAGTACGTATGTTTTACAAGCCTCTTTAATTTAGATACTTTTTTTTTTTTATCTTCGTCAATGGTTTAGATATTTTCTTATGAAATGTGTGAAATTTATGGGATAAGGTGTAAGAGGGGAGAGAAATATGAGAGATCACGGGGAGAAAGGTAAAGAAGCTCGACCTTCCAAACTTACAAAACGAGGCAATCCAAAATATAGTGATGATTTTGGTACGTATGGTTTAGAAGAGTTTATAGTCTTCATATTGTTCCTTTCTCATGTGACAACCCTACCCTCTCGGGTTAGGAATGTTGCGTGCCTCTCGGCACTGGGTTTTATCTTTTACAACCGCCAAGACTCTAAATAAACATTCTATTACCCAAAAATATAATATATCCACATGATTACAATGAAATTCAATAAAATACACGACTAAAATCCAATTATCCAGATTGCTAATCCCAAGCTTCCGCTGCGCACTCTGATACCCAAATTATTGCACCACCTTCAGATACTTGTGGAGGGGAAAACATTTGGAAAACGTGAGCCGAAGCTCAGCGAGGGTCGTGCCAGTGGTGCATATGTCTTTTAAAACCATTTTCCTTCCAAAGTACTTTATATTCATAAAATAGTTCGCACAATGAGAAAGCCACATATATATTGATTATAATAAGGGGCCTGATTTTCTAAACAATTTTCCAGGACTGTCGAGGTGAAATTGAAATAGGCATGACAATAACAGCAGATAAAATTCATACGGGCCCCCAAATACAGATGTTTAAAATTAGGACGCTAGAGGTGTCTCACACCCTCTGGTGTAGCACTTAGCTCCTTTAGATCAAATAATTGGGCCCGATACAATAAACTTATAGTTTTATCATACCATGTCAATATTCAGAAGACAAATCCGTATCAATATTATTCAAACTTATCATTTCCAATGCAATAAGATAATATTTCAAAACAGTGCCCCTATACAGAAAGATATTTCATGGTGACAAGAAAAATGTAATCAGTGCATGTCATGAGGGGATCCATGTCATGAGTACAATGAACAAATGAACACACAATATATATATAATTTTGTAAAAGGATTTAGGAACACTCACCTGATAAATTGCCTATAGCCTTAATCCAAGATGATTAGTGTCCTTAGTTACCAGGGTACCAAACAAATGGACAAGGTTCCAAAATTAACTAACAAGCTATAAAGTCTTGGTGAGACAAAGTAGAAGAAACCAAAGAATATAATATGGGGAAGATTGATTGAATTAACTTGTTGAAATACAAATATATCATATATGAGATTTGCTTACTGTGAAGGAAAACGAAATAGTGGTGCTGAGCTCCTTATCAAGACGAATAAGGAAATGGGGAAGGGAATGTATATATATAAGAAGAAGTGGCCTATCACAATGTCAAAGAAATGGATTAGTCATGTAGCTGCGTGGCTAGCATGGAAATATTTTGAATATTAAACTTATTTTCTTTTCCTTGGTTGCCAAGAACCTTGTTTTCCAAGTATTTTTATATAATTTTCTTTTTATTTATAGTTATAGAATTTCAAATGACCATTATATCCCTTGTCTCTTATAAATATTACCATCTCAAAATTGATATACTTAAAAGTGCTTACGGAGCGGGGTGTTACATCTCACCATTGAAAATGTTTTTTATTGTCTTTTCGAATTACTGTTGATGAGTTAAGGCTCAAACGACCTCATTATTACATGGTTCCTTTCAGATTAATTTCTTAGTAGAGGTCTATTCAAAATTTCGACTAAAATAAAATTATTCATTTATATCCTTACTAATATATTATTATCTTTTAAAAAATAGATATTCTTATATGTTTTGATATATCCGTGTTATGAACACTTATAATCGCTGCAAATTCGCAAGATGACATGTTACTGAAAATACTCCTTCCATGGTTAGTATATGACTAGATTTGTTCAAATTTGTAGGTCACTTATAAGCACCACGACCTTCTCAAATATACTACATTAATTTCCAATCATACAATTATTATTCACTACTGAGTATTCAACTACTTATATTATTTTTAGTGAATTTCATGTATTCAAAATTCATATTTGTATAGGTTTATGAGCTACTACTCGGAGAAAATATTTAACCGTATATTCCAGCTTACATATAGAATTTTCTAAATGTTTGTTTATGGAATAACATATTAAAAAATACTAGTACTAATATTTAGAAAGTCAATGAGAGTATAGTTTATTCCATTGCTTTAATATTCTATATGTCGTGAATTTCTTAATCTATTAAATGTTCTAACTTAGACATTTTAATCCTTATGTTTCACAATATAAGAAGTATTAGATAATGAAGTACAAGTTGTTTCCTTTATGATGCAATCCGCCCTTCTTGGATCTCACAATATATATATAAACAATTAAGGAATCGGTGGAATAATGAGAAAGTGAGATATAAGATATGTGCCGAGGTAGTTTCTGCTGCTGGGAATACTCATTATGACTCAAGAGAAAATAAAATCAATTGGAGCAAGAAGCAATGGGAAGATTATTTAAAGGTATGCATGTTCAAATATATTTATGATTCAATTGTATGGTTGAGATTTTAAGCACTTCTATTTCTTCCATTTTTGTAGGGGCACCCAAAAGCAGCTCAATTTTTTAACCAATCACTGGAATACCCAATTGAGATGATGATGTTATTTGAAGATTAGAAGCAAGATATGTGTTGGGGTTTTGGCAAGTAAGGTTGTTGTATAATGATATCAAATCTGAAACTAAGTTAAAATGATAAACAAAAAGTAGATTAGATTTGCTACATAATTTTATATATTGTTTGCCATATATATCTCGTCTTTGTTTGACGTATTTTCGACATTTGGTATTTCTAATTTTAGAACCTTTTCATTCCTAAACGATTCAAACTGATAGAAAAAATGGTTAAATATATTATAAGGTTAAACCTTATTCAAGATGCTCTTTCAAGTTGCGAAAGTGGTAAGATATGAGGGTTGCCATCTAGTAGGTTACAAGGTTGATGCTTTTTTTTAGTATTTTGTAAAGTTATATAACCGCAAAATAGAATGATATTGCAAGGGACGAACCGAGGCCGAGTGGGAAATAATATACATCCCGAAGTTCTTTTCAAGTTACTTTATAAATATTGACTTTCTATTTTTCTATTGAAAGCTTCTTGGCAATTTAGTGCATGATCATGTACCCATGATTAAGTACATGATCATGACTTCCAAGATTATGCCTCTATCCTACTCCCGTGACAAATATATTGTCCAATGGCTAACATTTCCCTGAGCAAGAACTCCTTGCCTTGGAGACACGTTAGCCAAATTCTATATAGTCATTGTAGGTCACACGTCTCGGGAATGCATCTAACCCAATGTTTTCTTTTTCCTTATTCTTTCTTTCAAATGCTAAAATCCCATAGTTCATTTGTACAAGTCAAGAACAAATGTTATTTTATGCCCTAATAGGGGAGACTAGCGTCGCACACTGCAAGCCCCTTCCGTAGAAGAAGAACACCGTTAACATTCATGGTAAGTCATTCGAATTACCTATTCCGGAAATAACTTTTCAAGAATACCTTTTGATAAATTTACAAAAATACATTTTTGAAAACTAATTGTAGTATTAAAGAAAAACATTTCACATTGAATGAACAGTTTGGAAAACATATTACTAAGTAAAGTTCTTCGATTTTGAGAGGAACTCATCTGAGCATTGTGTTGTTTGTATCTATTTCAGAAATTTTACCTGATTTATAAAGCTTAAAAAGATATATTAACGGTCCCTTCTAAACCCTATAAAACACTTGGTATGTCTAATTTTCCTCAAGAGAAATCTATGCTTCAAAGGTATATTTGTAATTTCTTTAAAACACGAGGACTGAAATGAAAATATCTTTAATTTGACAAGAATATTTTCACTCCATATTTTATGTTCATGAGTTGTTTATAACTCCAAAATTAATTTAAAAGAATAATAGAAGTTGGATCTACTTAATAGTGTCTTAAAAATTTAGAAATTTCATATAATTTTACCTTAAATGTATTTTGAATTCTCTGAACATATAGAAAATTATTCAAGAAATTAATTTTTAATTGGATTTCCTAATGATTATGTAATTAGATAATAAATATATTTGAAAACAATGTTGAACCAATGTATTATAAAAGGAAATAATATTTTGTAGTGTATAAGTATTCTTAAAAGAAAAAAGGATTTCCAAAACAATTTGAACCAAATAAGTCAAATTATAAATGGAAGAGAATTATTTTTTTATATCTATATACAATAAAAGTTGAATTGACTAGTTGCTCCATCCTCCAATAAGGTTTAAGAGTCTACTTACATGTTAGCCTTTTTTAGGAATGACTTACTCCCCCATACTATATTAGTAATATAAAATTTTCACTCAATATACATTAAAAAAGAAAAAAAATAAATAAAGGAAAGAAAAGGAAATGAATGCTAGCTTGACTGGAGTGTGAATATTGTCTAATAAGTGCTGACAATTTTGCACCATATAGTGACGCTAGAAACTTTAAGAGTTCCTAGTTTGTATCGGCAAATACACTCTAAAAGCATGTCTCTTAATCTCATTCAACCCTTATACTCACCACAAAAAGTTCTCTCAGTAAAGGTTCGTCTCTCTCTCTCTCTCTACCTATGATAAATGTCCTTGCGTTCAACTCCTTTCAATATCTTTTTTCATACAAAAAAGCACTGGTTTGTATATCCATCTGACGTGATTGGAAAACATTTATTAAATCGTAAGTGTTTCGAAAATATTTATTAAAAAAATTTTAAAAAATTTTGATATGATTTTTGATCCATTCAAAAGGGTATGTGTTGTAATTCGAGTTTGATTATTAAGGGCATTTCATTCTTATTTCTGGTATTTCTTAGATTATTAATCTCCCAATTCAATCTAAAATGGAAACAAAGAAAGCATAAATAATTTTTGAACTTTATTAATTTATTTTATAAAACCAACAGAGGTTTGAAACTAAGAAAATTAATCTCAATCCTCTGTTTAAACACAAACAAAAATATATTTACATCAAAAGAAATTTTTTAATTGTTTTTTTTTGGTTTTTGAATATTGTACAGAATGTAAATAATTGATTCGATATATTAAAATTTTTGTTTTCATGTAAGGTTTATTTTCTTTCATTAAATATTATGTTCTTGATAGATGTAGAGCTACTAAAAGAGTTAAAACCAGTGCCCTGGAATATTAAATTTATTCGTGAGGAATTTGTTTTTTTATAAACAAGCATTATTCCGATCCATATTGGAAACAATATAATTTTTATGAGCAAATGGAAACATAATCTAATAGGATTTGTTCAATTACTTTTTTGTTGCCTTCTTTAAATTAAGTATGTTATGTATCTATTGATTTTTTTTATTTTTTTTTGAAATCCTGGGCTTTATTGATAGAATGGAGCAATTACATATTCGCCTATAGGACCCGTAAAGAGGGTGTCCCTAACCGATCAAAATTTAAAAGACCCCGCGTTTGCAAAGGGAGATTTTCAAAATTATAAAAATACAATGAATCACGCGAGTCACAACCAGAATTTGCTAGGGAGTCGGCAACCATGTTTGCCTCTCGAAAAATATGTTCTATATCTATGCCCTGAGAAAGCCGTGATTCTTTGCAGAAACAATCATCCAAAGACCAATGAGCCATTTTGCCTTTGATTATTGCATGAACCAACACCTGGGAGTCGGATTGTATCAATTGAACTCAAATGCCAAGTTGAGCTGCTAAATTAAGGCCAAAAATTAAAGCGCATATCTCCGCCCGGGTATTGGAGACCAAGTCGCCTAGATAAGCCGCACCACCTGCGATGAACAAACCAAAGCTATTCCGAATTACACAGCCAACGCCTATAATCCCCGGATTATCTCTAGCTGCTCCGTCGTTGTTCAAAATGAATTTATTTGAACTCCAATTTTGTATCCAACACACAATGCGAACCCGATGCGTTTCAGAATGTCTTTGTCCGAAGTGAATCTTGCTTGCTGCCATCATAGGTACTAATTGTTTATCAAAAGACAATATTAACCGCTTCTTTGTCGTTCGGAGCCCTTCAAAAAATAACGTACACCGCGCCCTCCATAATTGCCACAAGACAAGCGATGAAATGATAACAAGTTGTCTTGCCAGCTTGCCTTTACCAATATGCCATCAGTGAAGAAGCATACCCATAGGTGATCTCACATTACGTGTGGGAAGTTTTACTCCAGAATTTAAAGCAGCATGCTCCCATAAATTTTTAGCCAAAGGACAATCAAGGAAAACATGTTGCAAGGCATCCCCTCCCCTTGCGCACGAACAAAGAGTGACAAGATGAAAACCATATTTCCAAAAGTATCTCTTCCACGGGCAGGAATCCATTAATAAATTTCCACAAAAATAAACTCAAATGTAATGGCAAGTCCATTGTCCAAATAAGTTGGCGAGACAAAGTACTTACATTTCCACCTTGAACAATATCAAACGTAGAGGATAATGTGAAGCAGCCTCTTGGTTCTGGTTTTCAAACAAACAAATCCACATTTGGTGCAAGCTCTACATCTGGGAGCAAATTGAGCATCGGACCAGACAACCACTATTGCAATTCGGCTCTATGCCATCCATCCCTTCCCAGAAAATCCATCACCTGCATCTTCATGATGTGCACTGGAAGCGAGGGAGGCAGCTTCACAAAACAACCATTGTGAGAAATGTCCTCATACACAACAGAATAAGACCCATCCCGAATAAGAACTATCATGTTCATCTCCACATCTTCCTTAACAGAAAGCATTCGTTTCCAAGAAGGCGAAATGTTTGGTTGCAGACATGCCAGAGAGACGTGTTGTAGATCATTGCAATAACGAGATCTCAAATATCTCGCCCCAATAAGAATCCCCGGTATGAAACCTCCACCATAACTTCATAGCAAAAAAAACCCAAGCCATTGGAGTATTGGCTTCGGCAGATTAATTTCCACGACATTCAATGTCTCCTCCTTACACCACATGATGATCCCCACAAAAGAGGCGCTCTATTCTACTCAATACCATCACTGGAGGATTCGACACCGATAAAATGTGCAAAGTCATTGAACATAATACATGTTTCACCAAAATGAGCCGTCCCGCCATATCCAAAAATTTCGACTGCCATCCTTCAATACGCAAGGAGATGCTCTCGATCAAGGCGGAGTAATGATCAACCCGAGGCCTTCCCTTCGCCAACGGACACCCAAGATATTTGATTGGAAAATCTCCTTGTATAAAATTGGTTACAGATTGAATTATCGTTGCTTGCCTGATCCCGATTTTAGAAGAGATGTAAAATGCTGATTTCCCCACATTAATTCTTTGCCCAGACACTTTCTCATATCGATGTAATATTTGTACATTCCGCTTGACCCCATTAAAAAAAAATGATGTCATCTACAAAACTGAGATGTAAAATTGATACAGTATTTCGGGAGAATATATGGCTTGATGAGATCATCATGAATGGCCCGATCGAGACCTCGAGAAAGCACCTCAGCCGCCAAGATAAAGAGCAGAGGCGATAATGGATCGCCCTGCTTGACCCCTTTGTCTGCTTTAAAATATACGTGGGATGACCCATTTACAAGATGCAAAATATGATTTGAGAAACCAAATCTCCGCAAGACAGTAACAATGAAAATGTGAGAAACCCGATCAAATGCCTTCATCATATCTAATTTCACAATCAAATTTTCCCCACGCACCTTACGATCTAAATGATGAACTATTTCTTGAGAAAGAAATATGTTATCAGAAATGAACCTCCCCTTGACAAAACCCGACGGATTAGGAGAGATTAAATTTGGCAAAATAGATGCGAGTCGAGATACAAATACCTTGGATATTATTTTAGTGGCAAAGCTGCAAAGGGAAATTGGTTTGAAGTCACCAAATGTATTTGGATCCGAGTTTTCGGTAACAGCACAATAAACGAACTAGCCATTGACTTAGTTTTGGGAAGACCTGCCCAGAAATCACGTACCGAGTTCAAAACATTCTAGCCTACAATTGATCAACAAGATTGAAAAAATGCACCTGAGAATCCGTCCGGGCCAGACGCACTATCTTTATCAAGAGAATTCACCGCAATCCGCACCTCTTCTAATGTAGGCAACATACTAAGCTTGCAATTGTCCTCATTATTCACCAAAGTAGGGATATTTTTCAAAAATATATCATCATCCAAAGCTCCCACATCCTTTGCGAAAAGTTTCTCATAAACAAATGCACCTTCTCGGCCTATTGCATTTTGATCCGGAATATAATTCCCAGACTCATCCATAATACTATAAATGTGAAGCCGCTTTCTCCGATTTGTGCAAATAGCATGAAAGTATTTAGAATTTTTATTACACTCTTTTAACCACTGTATCTGATATTTTTGTTTCCAATACATTTCCTCCAGCATAAGTGCCTCGGTGAGTTTTCCTTGAGCCTCAAGCAACCTCGACTTACACAAAGCTGAGGGATCAGAATCATAAGCACATTCCGCTGCTTTGACTTCTATTTCGACATTTTTGAACAAACTATTGACATCACCAAACACTTCCCTATTCCAGATTTATAATGTAGCTTTTAATCTCTTCAGTTTACTCTTGAGAACTTGCATACCATTACCATCTACATGTTGACCCCAAGATTCTGAAACCACTTCCAAGAACGTGTGGTGATGAGTCCACGTGTTTTGGAAGCGAAACGCAGCTCCTCTTCTGGTCATGGACAAATTGATAGTAATCAAGAGAGGGAAATGATCCGATATCGTCCGATGAAGATGTGTGACATGTGTCAAGGCGAAGAAACCATTCCACTTTGTATTGGTAAAAATACGGTCCAACCGCCTCAGAAACGGAGGACTGAAGCAACGATTCCAAGTGAATGGACTTCCAGTAAACCCCACATCCATCAATCCACAATCATCAATCGCTTCATTAAACTCCATCATAGGCAAAGCGGCGGGACTGATCAAAGCATCATGTTCATCCTCCGAGATTACGAGATTATGATAAAAAATATTTTGCAGTGTATAAGTATTTTTAAAAGAAAAAGGATTTCCAAAACAATTTGAACCAAATACGTTAAATTATAAATGGAATAGAATTATTTTTGATATCTATATACAATAAAAGTTGAATTGACTACTTGCTCCATCCTCCAATAAGGCTTAAGAGTCTACTTACATATTAGCCTTTTTAGGAATAACTTACTCCCCATACTATATTAGTAATATCAAATTTGTACTCAACATACATTAAAAAGAAAAAATAAACAAAGGAAAGAAAAGGAAATGATTGCTAGCTTGACTGGAGTGTGAATATTGTCTAATAAGTGCTGACAAATTTCAACCATATTGTGACGCTGGAAACTTTATGAGTTCCGAGTTTGTATTAGCGAATACACTCTAAAAACATGCCTCTTAATCTCATTCAACCCTTATACTCACCACAAAAAGTTCTCTTAGTAATGGTGTGTCTCTCTCTCTCTCTCTCTACCTTTGATAAATGTCCTTCCATTCATCTCCTTTCAATTTCTTTTTTCATACGAAAAATCACTGGTTTGTATTTCATTTTTGACTTAAAATTATTCTCAACTAAGCATCGATAAATTTAAAAAGTGTGTATATCCATCTGATGTGATCTTTCTTTTTTCTATCAAATCGGAAGTGTTTGGAAAAGATTTATTTTTGAATTTTGATATGATTTTAAATTCATTCAAAAGGGTATGTGTTCTAATTCGAGTTTGATTTTTGTTGATGTTTCTTTGTCTATTTGCTTGATTTTCCCCCATCGGTATCCTCTCTCTCTCTCTCTCTCTCTCTCTCTCTCTCTCTCTCGAAACGAAATTCATCTAGTTTAGAGATATGAACATGTCAAAAGACTTTCATAAGCCTTGTTTCCGCAAGATCTTCACTCATAACTTTAACTATCATGAGGTGGTAAGTTCTAATCCTTGGTTTCAAGACTTCAATTGCACAATTGTTCATTTTTTCATTTCATTCTTATTTCTGGTATTTCTTAGATTATTAATCTCCCAATTCAATCTAAAGTAGTAACAAAGAATGTATAAATAATATCCGAACTTTATTAATTTATTTTATAAAACCAAGCGATGTTCGAAACTAAGAAAAATAATCTCAATCCTCTGTTTAAGCACGAACAAAAAAATATTTACATCAAAAGAAAAATTTTAATTGTTTTTTTTGTTTTTGAATATTGTACAGAATGTAAATAATTGATTCGGTATATTTAATTTTTTTTTAATGCAATGTTTATTTTCTTTCGTTAAATATTACGTTCTTGATAGATGTAGAGCTACTAAAAAAGTTAAAACCAGTGCCCTGGATTATTAAATTTATTCTTGAGGGAAAATATTTATAAACAAGCATTATTCTTATCCATATTGGAAACAATATAATTTTTTGCCCAAATGGAAACATTATCTGATAGGATTTGTTCAATTGCTTTTTTGGTACCTTCTTTAAATTGAGTATTTTATGTAGTAGTTTCAATAACAAGTGGATTGTTTTTTCTATAAAAAAAGAATGACAATTAGATTGAGAGAAAGAATGAAAAAGAAAATAAAATACAAAGAGGGCCAACGATATGAAATAATAAGAAACTACTAAGGTCTATTGTAAGACTAATATCTTGGTGTCATATTTTGTTCAACAGGAAACTTCTTATTTTATTTACGCGACTGGACAAAAATAAAATTATCCGAATCAGCTTCAGGTTGAAATTCAGTTGAAATTTTAAGTATCATAATATTTAGGTATATGTGTGTCATATATTATGAAAAATATTCACAAGATGCCGGTTTCAAAAACTTTAAAGTATAATTGAAGATTCATAAAACCGTAATGTTCACTAACACTTCTTTCTATATTGTAGCGAATTTTGACTGATTTTTAACACCAACTAGGGGATGGGTGACTAATAATACAATTCTAACAGTATCTTCAGGGGAGTCTTGGTTGGTCAATGTAGTCAAAGGCGTGTGGAATATCTTTACAAGATGGTTGGAAGAATTTTCGAGATGATAACAATTTATCTTCTGCGAAGTGCTCGCATTTCGAGCTTATTCGAAATTGGGATTTTGATGTTACTATCTATTCCCCAAATGGAGTGGAGAGAAGAATGGGAGATCCTTTGAAGAGAAATAAAATAGAAGTTGAACCTTCATCTCTACATTCTAGTCAATGTAATTTAAGAAAAGAATGAGAATCAGGTACGTATGTTTTACAAGCCTCTTTAATTTAGATTAGCTTGTTTTTTCTATCTTTATCAATGGTTTAGATATTTTTCTTATGAAATGTGTGAAATTTATGAGATAAGGTGTAAGAGGGGAGAGAAATATGAGAGATCACAGGGAGAAAGGTAAAGAAGCTAGACCTTCCAAACGTACAAAACGAGGCAATCCAAAATACAGTGATGATTTTGGTACGTATAGTTTAGAAGACTTTATAGTCTTCCTATTATTACTTTCCCACCATTGCAAAAAAAAATTATTGTCTTTTTCGAATTACTCGCTGATGAGTTAAGGCTCAAACGACCTCATTATTGCATGGTTCCTTTCAGATTAATTTCTTAGTAGAGGTCTATTCAAAATTCTGACTAAAATAGAATTATTCATTTATATCTTTACTATTATATCATTATCTTTTAAAAAGAGATATTTAGATATGTTTAGATATATCCATGTTATGAACACTTATAATCAATGCAAATTCAAAAACGGGGACATGTTACGAAATACTCCTTCCATGGTTAGTGTATGACTAGATTTGTTCACACTTGTAGGTCACTTATAAACACCACGACCTTCTCACATATACTACTTTACTTTCCAATCTTACCATTATTAGTGACTACTGAGTATTCAACTACTTATATTATTTTTAGTGAATTTCGTGTATTCTAAATTCATATTAGTATAGATTTATGAGCTACTACTTGGAGAAAATATTTAACCTTATATTCAACTTACTTATAGAATTGTCTAAATTTTTGTTAATGGAATAACATATTAATAATACTAGTACTAATATTTTGAAAGTCAATGAGAGTATAGTGTTAGTAGTTCCCTAGGACCATTGGCATATGTTGTACGTATTGTATCTTTTGAGCATGTCATTTGAATAGTTAATTTTGCTTCTGAACATCAAATGCGTGATTTTATAGTAAAACTCATTAGCTTATGCAAATACCGAAAATGCCCCGCCTTAATCTCTAATTCGAATAATAACGTTTTATTATTCTCAGAAAAATAAATGTCAGATACAATGAACCTAGACATATTCTAGATTCATTGAATCTGGACATGAAGCTCGTTAACTCGTGTATGCGTGTGACCCTGTAGGTTCATGTCACAATGGCAATGAAAACACACTTAGTAGTAGTATGTGTCATAAATCACAAGTGGTCCCTAGCAGGACATTGTGACTACCCAGAGTGAATGAATGTACAACGGAACCTAATATCAATACAATATTGATCCCTTTGTCTTACAATATCCTAATTAAGTCACAATGAATGAATGTAAAACGACTCGTAGGCCGTATTGTAAAATTACAACCCAATAAATGTAAAACAAGAGGGGTACAGTAGGCCATGCTATTCACCATGCTAAAACTCACATAAAGCATAATAAATACGGTAATGAGTACATATACAAAGTCGTAGGTTAGCGGAACGCAGACGACAAGTCAAAGGGATCAAATAGTGGATTGATATTACAACGGAACCTAATATCAATCCACTATTTGATGCCTTTGTCTCGCGATATCCTAATTAAGTGTGTTTTAATTGCCATTGTGATATGAACAACAAGGTCACACGCATAGACGAGTTATCGAGCTTCATATCCAGATTCAATGAATCTAGAATGTGTCTAGGTTCATTGTACCTGACTTTTATTTTTTTGAGAATAATAAAACGTTATTATTAGAATTAGAGATTAAGGAGGGACATTTTCGGTATTTGGTTATAGCTGGGATTACGTGGGAGTTATTATGCGATAAAGACTCCCACTACCAGCAAAAGTCTAGAAAATGTGGGAGTTAAAGACTCCCACTGCCAGAAGAAGTGGAAAGGACATGGGAGTTGTGCTTGAAACAACCTCTCACACCCTATATAAACTTTTCTTGGCCAAAATCCTAGATATGGATTTTTTAGCCGCAAAAACCAAAAAGGACTCCGAAAATTAGATTTCGATTTTCTGCTTCTCCATTTCTCTCTAAATTCTCGAAACTCAGAAAAAGCGAAGAGCTAGCAATCATCTGTTCGTTTAGTCGCGTGGATACCGATAGAGGGAAATTCCATAAAGGGAAAGCTATTGGTGGCAGCAACACAAGCTCCGAAAGTCTAAGAATCGGATTCTTTAGCCAGAAAAAATATAAGCTTTAGTTTTAAAGTTCGATTCCCATGGTATGAGCGGATCCTTCGGGGGAGGACTCATGGGTGTTTAGAACGAGTTTTTGCCCATGAATCCCTTCATATAGTTTATTCCATTTCTTTAATATTCTATATGTCGTGAAGTTCTTAATCTATTAAAAGTTCTAACTTAGACATATTAATCCTATTGTTTCACAAGATAAGAAGTATTAGATAATGAAGTACAAGTTGTTTCCTTTATGATGCATTCCGCCGCCCTTCTTGGATCTTACAATATATATATATATATATATATATATATATACTTTAAACGTCACAGCATCGTACTATTGACTCCACTTTCAACAGGTACTTATTTTCCTTAGGTAATGAAGCAAGCAATATTGGTAAAGCTTGTTGGAAAGACAAAAATATCGCAAAACGTTTTTTTGAATTATATATATATACATACTTTAAACTTCATAGCATCGTACTATTGACTCCACTTACAACTGGTACTTATTTTCGTTAGGTAATGAAGCAAGCAATATTGGTAAAGCTTGTTGGAAAGTCAAAAATATCGCAAAACGTTTTTTTGAATTATGCATAGAGGCGGCAACAAAATCAGGTAGTTGCAACTTAAGAGAGATGACGTTGGATGACATTAGGTTGGCATTGGAAAAGGAAGGAAGTATTGATATTACAGTTATACAATTAAGGAATCGGTGGAATAATGAGAAAGTGAGATATAAGATATGGGCTGAGCTAGTTTCTGCTGTTGGGAATACTCATTATGACTCAAGAGAAAATAAAATCAATTGGAGCAAGAAGCAATGGGAATATTATTCAAAGGTAAGCATGTTCAAATACATTTATGATTCAATTGTGATATTATTGTATGGTTGAGATTTTAAGCACTTCTATTTCTTCAATTTTATGTAGGGGGCACCCAGAAGCATCTCATTTTTTTAGCCAATCACTTGAATACCCAATTGAGATTATGATGTAATTTTAAAATTAAAAGCAAGATATGTGTTGGGTTTTGGCAAGTAAGGTTTTTGTATAATGATATCAAATCTGAAACTAAGTTAAAATAATAAACAAAAAGTAGATTAGATTTGCTACATTATTTTATATATTGTTTGCCATATATATCTCGTCTTTATTAGACGTATTTTCGACATTTGGTATTTATAATTGTTGAACATTTTCATTCCTAAACGATTGAAATTGATAGAAAAAATGGTTACATATACTATAAAGTTAGACCTTATTCAAGATGCTGTTTCAAGTTAGAAAGCGGCAAGCTATGAGGGTTGCATCTAGTAGGTTACAAGGTTACTCATTTTTATTAGTATTTCGTAAATTATATAACCGCAAAATATAATGATGTTGCAAGGGACGAACTGAGGCTAGTGGGAAGTAATAAACATCCCCAAGTTTTTTTCAAGTTACTTTATAAGTATTGACTTTCTATGTTTTCTATTTAAATCTTCTTGGCGATTTAAAAGGAAATGTATTAAGAGAAAGATTTACACCCTCTGGTGTATCCACGAGCATACTAGGTTTACCTTCATGCGATCAATAAGGCAGGTTGAGTTGACGATATATTCACTTTAAGAAGATCTATTGTAAACTGGACAACGACTTATTGAACAAAGAACAAACTTTGATGTACTATGGTGCTTCTAAAAATCAGGGACAAAGAAACTTTCGTAGCAGGATCAGGGAATATAAGAAATTTAGCAACTACATTATTGGGAAAGTCCTTCTCCTAAGGTGCTTTACACTTAGAAACAGGTGACCATGTCAAGTATTCCTTTCTTGAAAACAACTACTTACACATAAAGCATGTCCAGGGCCAATTCAGCACATTAACACTAAGTGTGCGTTATTTGCAAAGTCCCTCCTCCAAAAAGCCTAGCCTAAGTTGTTGGACTCTATATATGTATGTGTTATTAGATAAGAATCCTCACGCATAAATCTTTGCTAATCCCAAAAAAACCAATGTCTATATTACCTTCATTGAAAACTCTAAGGAAAGTATAATAAAGACTGTAAAATGAATGACGAATAAAATAGCCCCCTCCAAAAAAAACATTGAAGAAGAAAATGTAGAAAAAATAACAACTTTTATACTCACAGTGGTCCCGCTAAATCATAATGAATAACCTAAGGGAAAATGCCATAAATCTAGTTTTGATGATAACAAACCATTGACAAGTTCTCATGTTTGTGTGAGCTTGTGTTTTAATGATAGAATCTTTAACTCGCACTTACATTTATGAAAATGGAAAGAAAGCTTCCCTGAACCCCAAATGTGTCATCCTACAACAAAGAAGATGCAAAAGCAAGACGTGTCCTAAAGATTGGACAACTCTTTGTATGCCATATCAAGGATTACTTTGAAGGACGAAGCTATGAAATGCAAGACTCCATGGTAAAGGATGGAAGTGTACTCAACAATGCTTTGACAGTTATTGACATTAAAAACAGGAAGATCAAGATATTAAGAGCCACTTAATGTCAATTGCACTTTATCATGAAGTTAGCTCTTAACCAATGAAATGTTGAAGTCCATGGTGATTCATCTAAGAAGATTACAAAAGGACTTCACCACATGAAGAGGTTGAAAGAGGTCTCAAGTGATTCTTCATGTGGTTGAAAAAGGTCTCAAGTGAAGCTTGAAGAAGTTGCTACACATCTTGAAGACTTGAAGACCATGAAGATTAATCTTGGTATACATTTGTACATCTCTTGTGACTAATCTTATTTGAGAATACTAGCTTATGTATGTAAAGCTCTTGCATGATTTCAAAACCCTCATTCATACTTTGATTTGATCATAAAAAGGTTTTGGAAAACATATTTTATGGTGTTTTGTTTTTCCTATGTTCTTAAACATTTTTTAAAAGACTAAAAAACAAGTAGGCATGCGTTTCAGAATATTAGAAATGTTACCAAGTGGAAAACCCACTTTTGGCCTTCACTTAGGTCGATCGGGCCTAGGACTTGGACGACCTGATGAAGGTCGGTCGACCGACCTGTGTGGTCCGGTCAACCGAAGTGTCTTTTGCATTTAGTAAATTTTGAATGCTTAAAGACTTCAACAACTAGTTTGTGCGGACGACCATGTTTTAGGTCGGTAGACCGAGCCTATGCTCTGGACGATCGGACCCTCTCTTGAGATCGACCGCAGTGCATCCAATAGCCTATCTATAGTGATCCGGACGACCTGATTTCCAATTCGATTTACCAGAGCAGTCTTGTCATATGCAAAATATAGCCGTTGCATGATTTGATGCTTGTAACATTTGGCCTCCATAAAAAGCCTTTAAGGCTTATTTTTTATACTTAACCAAGCCGTCAGAGGGCCTTTGATATATACACTTTAAACAAGTATTCAAACACTTTGAAGAGTTCAATTATTTCTATCGTTATCAAAGTACATCATTTTGAGTAAGAGCCTCATATAAATACTCTTTTATTCTAAATTTGAATTAGAGCTTTCATTTGTATTATGCAATCCATTGAGGGATTTGTTACCTTGAGCTATATTGTAAAGTCTCATTTTTTCAGGCTCATCTTTCTTGTAAAGGGTTGTGAGAGGCAAGGCTTGATTGTGAAAGTGGTGGTTTTGGGGCTCCTTATAGGAGTTATACTTTCTTGTAATTATAGGAACTAGAGTGAGTGGAGAACCCGAAAAAGTAAGTACATTTGATGTGTTCAGTAAAACCTCTTCCCTTAGTAGACTAGATTAGAGAATGTGTTCCGAATGGTGAAGAAGGGTTGCTTAGTGCATAAAGATCATTTGTTGGACTTACCCTTGAAAGGTTGTTTGTTGCATAAAAGAAAATGGGTTGGTATTGTCCTTTTGTGTAAATATCTCTCAGGTCAAGCTAGTGAAATTTGTCCAAATCCTTGGGTGTGTCCTAAAGGTAACGGGTGTAGACCTTTGTGATCGAACCACTCTAAATTTTTTTTTTTTTTAGAGTTAATTTTTTATCTTGAGTTATATTTATAGTGTTGTATATCTTGCTTACTCTTGGTCATATGGCATGTGCTATTTGATTTTACAAGCTTTGCATATAGGATCCTTGACTTAGTCTATCCTCCTTGATCATCTTCATCATCTTGAGTTCCTATGTGTTGCATCCAACACTTTGGTCATCTAATAAATCTATCATTTAACTCACATTTATGTGCTTAATCAACATACTAGTTGTTAAGATGATCACTCAAGTAAAGATTTTATTAGAAAAGAGAAAATGCTTGAGAACCTAATTCACCCCCCTTAGGTTCTCCCCTTCGGGTATTTCATTTGGTATAAAAGCCTCATCTCCTTTGTGTTAGGCTTTGCATCCTAGAAGGATCCATGGCTACATGCATTTCTACATCTCTCTTATAGGACTCTTCCCATCTAGACAACCATTGTTTCATGGCTTAAACATTTTTTCTTTTTGGCAATCTATGTTTAAACTATTTTTTTTCTCTAATGATTTCACCTTGTTGAGCATTATAGAAGAAGAACCATATGTTAGTTCACATATCGTGAAAGGTGTCAAAGTGCCTAAGTCAAGAAAAAGAATTCAATGAAGAAGACTTCTCCAAGATGACACTCAAATTTAAGGCCATCAATTTACTATGTTGCGCATTAAATGAAAAAAGCTCTCAACAAAGTTCATGAGTGTGAAGATGCACAATCAATGTGAAATATGCTTGAAGCAAATTATGAAGGAAAAGTTAAAGTGATAGAGCCAAGGGTGCCATCCTAAGAATTGGAGACTCAATCTTTTGAAGGTATTGAAGATATCTCAATCGCAAGATAAGCAAACCTGGATATAATAAAAAAGTGTGATAAAGGAGAACCAAATATTCTTTCTTCAATAAGATTTAAAGACAACACACATTTAGAGCATTCAAAAGATGAGAATTTGGAATAAGTGGTTGAATGCATATCACAAGATGATCTTCATGAAGATACAAATTATGATGGAGACAATGAAGATCAAATATCTTGTCCAAGGAAAAGAAAGAACTTGCCACTAAGCTTCAAAGATAAAGATCCAAAGAGAAGTGGCATTAGGCTTGGTCATTATATCAAGAATGAAGATTTTGAAAGGAGGTGTTTCAAAAATAAAATGTAAAAACACTCCATAGCACTTGGAAATCTCAAAGCTCAAATTCTATTCACATGGAAGAACCATGATGCTTGATGACAAAGAACAACATCTCAAGTGATGACAAAAGATTTACCAAAAGTCATCATTTGGTATGCGATTTTAGATTTACCAAAAGATTTTATTGTATTTCACTATTTTGAACTAATAATTATGTAACTTTTGTGTTTTTCTTTTTTCTTGTAGGATGATTTTGAAGTAATTTGTTTAAAGTGTAAGGATCAAGACCAAGAATTTATGTTTTATTATTTTGTTTTCTTTATTGTGTTTACCTTGAGAAAATAATAGGCATATTTTTTTTAAAATTTTTTTTAGCAACTAACTAATTAAATAATTTTTTTTTTATACTTTATAATCAATATTTGTATGTCTCGCAAAACCGAGCAACCAAACCGAATGCATCGGTTTGAGATTTTAAATGGTTTGGATTGGTTTCAAAATTTTCAAACCGAATATTTCGGTTTGGTTTGAAAAATGTACAAAACCGAACCATGAACACCCCTAGTGCACGCCACAAAATCCAACATACACCAGCAAAAAGAATTGTGTAAATTGTATGCCATTTACCTTTACCTTTCCATCATAGCATTTTCATTAGGGATGTATGGGAATCAAAATGCAAAGCACTTCAATTAATCCCCACGTTTCCGCACATATTTCTCTAAAGGAATTGGACAGCTTGGCATTCGACGAAGATATGCATAAATCTATCAACTCCATGATTACAAAAATAGTGTGAAGCTAACGAGACACCCCAGCTTTGTATTACCTCATTCAACGTAAGATAATGATTGAAGAAACGCCACATGAAAACTTGCAATGACATGGGCAGAAACGGAGACCAAAAGTGCTGATTCTAACTTCCAGATCAACTTATCCAGACCTAAGCCCCGCACAACCTGAGGCCAAATACTGTGTTGAGTAGTGGATAGAATTTCTTTAGTTGTTTTAGTCCATCCAGCCTATCCAAGATAGTTTCGGATTGGTAAAGTTGAGTGTGATATGCTCTTGGGGAGATTGGAGGATCTAAGGCAGCCCTCCATGGTGTAATCCTTGTGCCTGAATGATGCAGATCCGTTGCGAACCAACAATCCAATATGCATCTCGGCTTGGGAGCTCACATTCATCAATCGTCGCCAAACAATAGAGTCAACAGGGGAGCGGACAACCAACGAGGGATGGAGGGAATTCTTGCAATACTTGTCTATCATATAATCCCCCATAGCGAATCCGAAGTCCGAAACCTCCACCATTGAAAAGAAAAAGCATGTTGAAACGAACTTAGAGTGTGAATCCCGAGCCCATTTTGTAACACAGCGGAAAAATCGATTCCATGACATCTAATGCCTTTTGTTACCATACGCAGATTGGCCCCAAATGAAATTAGCAAAGATACACCCGATGTCCTCAAGTACTTTCTTTGATGGATTTGAAGATGCTAAAATGTAGAGAGTCATCGAAGACAGAACATGAAGAACAACACACTACAAGAAAACTGTGTAACAGGGACGGACAGTTCCGTCGCTAATTGTAGTTTAGCGACCGATTACCGACCGAACCTTGTGGTCGTATAATTTTCGTCGCTAACATATTTTCCGACCGAATACCGACTATGTATTTAGCAACGGCCAGTGGGGTCACAATTTAGCGACCAAATATCGACAGAAAGGAATGCAGGGTTGACTTTTAAATTTGCCTTGTAACGACCGAATACCGACGGAATAGTCAACATTGTTGACATTTGACTTGACCCTAGAACGACCGAATACCGACGGATAAGTAGCAACGGAAAAGCGGGTCACCATATGGCGACCGAATACCAATGGAATAGTCAACATTATGACATTTGACTTGACCCAGGAACGACCGAATACCGACGGATAATTAGCAACAGAAAAGCGGGTCACCATATGGCGACCGAATACCGACGGAATAGTCAACATTGTTGACATTTAACTTGGCCCAGGAACGACCGAATACCAACGGCGAATTAGCAACGGAAAAGCGGGTCACCATATGGCGACCGAATACCGACGGAATAGTCAACATTGTTGACATTTGACTTGACCCAGGAACGACCGAATCCCGACTGATAATTAGCACGAAAAAGCGGGTCACCATATGGCGACCGAATACGGAATAGTCAACATTGTTGACATTTGACTTGACCCAGGAACGACCGAATACCGACGGATAATTAGCAACGGAAAAGCGGGTCACCATATGGCGACCGAATACCGACGGTATTTACCGTCGCTAAATTGTTGTTATTTAAAAAAATAAAAATTTAATTTAATTAAATCTCTATTACAGAACACAGCAGCAATAACCAAAATGCTAATAACCAAAATGCTAACAACCAAAATGCTCACAATCAAAATGCTCACAACCAAAATGCTCACAATCAATTCTCATTACATTAAATACTCACAATCAAAGTGCAAACTTCTTATTACAACACTCACAATCAAAGTGCACTTTTTGAATAAAAACACTCACAATCATAGTGTGCACCTTACATTACAACTCACAATCAAAGTGTACACATTACATTACAAAGCTCACATTCAAAGTGCACACTTTGAATTATCAAAAATCACAATCAAAGTGTGCACATTACATTACAACACTCACGTTCATCAGGTTAGAATTACTCATGCTAAAACGGGGAAGAGTTTTTGGCAACCGATTAGCTATGATAATCTGCCCGAATATTGTTTGAACTGTATGCGCATTGGACATTCGGAAAAACAGTGTTCTAAGCACCATGATCTGGTACCACCGGTCAAACAGCCAGTTGCACGTCCATCTGTGCAGAAAACTGATACATGGAAATCCAAGGCAGTACCTCCGAAGACGACTGGGAATGGTGTATTGAAAACCCTGTCGTCCGGAATTGTAGTTCAAATGAGGAATACGAAACAGCCGATATTGCTCAGAACAGCCACGGATTATGGTCCTTCGCGGATTGTGGAACCGTCAAAAGAGAACCCTTCAATCCAACCTGCCATTGCGATTGATTTGGTTTCTACAGTTGAACCGCCTTTGGATTTGGGGCAGGTAAGGCCAAAGATATTGGAACCGGTTGTTCTCTCTTCTCCAAGTACTAGAGGAATTGATGATATTCGGGTGGGATGTGACACACTAAGATCCACGGTTCCCAGAATGTCTCAGTCCGCCGTGGGAAAAACTTTGACGGATTCAGCAACATTTTTGGCTCAATTGCCGCTTCTTGCAACAGTAAATCCAGTAAGACCCTTGGCCGGGGTTATCGGGTCCTGAGATACCACCTACCAGCCCAGTAGTTACCTCTGCTTCAGATGCTCTGTTTCATCCTCTCTCGGACTCAGATACTCTGCTGCTTGAGGTTGCTGTGGTCTCGGGGTCAACAACTGAAGGCCTGGCTGTCGCGCCTGTAGTGGAAGGGGACCATCGGTCAGATGACCAAGTCTCGGGGGAAGCTGAAGGATCCGTATTATCGCCTAAGGTAGTGGGTGAAAATTCGGGGCCGGAGGATCTCTCGATTGAACGAGACCTGATACCAGCTACATGTGAAACAGTTCCTGTTGTTGAAGGGGGGATGTTTTGCCTCTGGTTGGCCAATCAGAAGAATTATTGCTGAATGTTTTGACATCACCTATGGAGCAACCTGCCATCGATGCAATAACGGTTATCCGCGCCGGAAGACCGAAAAAACAAGCAATGCCTGCTTCAAGGAAGTCTTCTCGTCTTGAGGAGAAGACTAAAGGTACCTCCCTTTAAGGGACTCCTATACTTTTCTTCTATGATTTTAATGAATTGTGTGTTATGGAATATTCGGGGAGTTGAGAATAAGGAGTCTATTGCCCGTATTCGACAACTTAAATCCGATAATGCACCCTCATTCATTGCGATTATGGAACCTATGTTGGATGCTTTCGACTTACCTTTTTATGTCCGTCTTCTTGGTTTTGATATGGGGGTGAGTAATATTAATAGCAAATTTTGGCTGCTTTGGAATGGTAGTTTGGACATTTCAGTGGTGGGTAATTCTGAACAACTGTTGACAGTCTTGATAAATAATTATGCGGGGAGCTCGGTATATTTATCGATTGTTTATGCCAAATGTGCCTATACACAACGAAGGGCATTATGGGATGAACTACGTTTATTTAAATCACAACATGATGTCCCTTGGATGGTTGGGGGTGATTTTAATGTGGTGTTAAGTGCGTCAGAGAGTCTAGGCTCTATTCCTGCTTCTTTGCCTATTTCTGAGTTTGCAGATATGATTGGAGATTGTGGTTTAATGGATATTTCTTTTGTTGGTAGCCCGTATACGTGGTGCAGGAGTTCCTCTCCGCCTTTGTTGCGACGTCTTGATCGTATTATGGTGAACATTAAGTGGCACGATTTTTTCCCTATGACGAGATTAGAGCATTTGCATAGATCACTATCAGATCATTGTCCCTTGTTACTTAAATTTACAAGGGTTAGTAATGGGGGCGTTCTTCTTCATTCCGATACCAGAATATGTGGTCTAAGCATTCTCAATTTTTTAATATTGTTAAGTCGAGCTGGGAAGAGCAATTGGAAGGTAATGGTATGGTGGTTTTGACAGGCAAATTGAAACGTTTGAAGGGGGTATTGTGCGTTTGGAATAAAACATGCTTTGGCAATGTCACTACAAGGTTGAAACAAGCTGAACATTTGGTAGCTGCTTTTGATGCTGCTCCGGCCGAGGATCTGAAAGAAGCTTGGATGGGGGCGAAACAGAATTACCAATTTTATCTGGATGCGGAGGAAACGTTTTGGAGACAAAAGTCGCGAATTAAGTGGATACAAGAAGGCGAAAGTAATACTAAATATTTCCATGCTATGTGTAAGAATACGCGTAAACGATTGTATATCTCCACATTACAAACGGATAGTGGTGAATGGTTGACAGAGGAGAAAGATATCGGGGCGGAGGCTCACCGGTTTTACACTGATTTATACACGGCTGCAATACAGCCGCAGCCAATAGATGCCATCCTCAATGCCATCCCTTCTTTGATTGATGAATCTACTAATAGGACTCTCTCGGCTCTTCCCTCTATTTTGGAAGTTCGGACAGCGGTTTTTGCCTTAGATAAACACAGTGCAGCAGGTCCGGATGGTTTTTCAGGTGGTTTTTTCCAAGATTGTTGGGAGATTGTGGGGAGTGATGTGGTGCAAGCGGTTTGTGACTTTTGGGCCGGCCTTCCAATGCCTAAGGGTATGGCGAGCACCCTTATTATTCTTCTTCCAAAGTCACAGAATCCAACCAATCTCACGAGTTTTCGACCTATTTCTCTTTGCAATTTTGCAAATAAGGTGGTCACTAAGGTTATTGCTACTCGCCTTGGGGCCCTATTACCAACTCTGATATCTCTTAATCAAACGGGATTTGTTAAGGGTCGTTCCATCTCGGACAATATTTTATTAGCCATGGAACTGGTGCATTCCATTAATCATAAGGTACGGGGCGGCAATTTACTCAATAAACTCGATATGATGAAAGTTTTCGACCGGGTATCTCATTCTTTCCTTCTTCAGACATTGCAGCAATTTGGTTTTGGTCCACATTTTCTTCATCTAATCAGCAATATTTTGAGCTCCAATTGGTTTTCGGTCTTGGTCAATGGCATCTCGCATCTGTTATAGTCATGCCTGGGAAGAGGGTCAAGCAAGTGGGATCCGCTCTCCCCGCTTCTTTTCATTCTTGCGGCTGAGGGTCTTTCTAGGGGCCTGAATGCTTTAACAAATTCGGGAGCGCTGTCCTCATATCATGTTCCCAAACAATCTTTTACCGTTTCCCACCTGGCTTTTGCGGATGATATCATTATCTTTACTAATGGTCGAAACTGAACTTGTTAACACTAATGAATTTTATTGCTAGTTACGAAAAGGCTTCTGGGCAGAAAGTTAATGTGGGCAAGTCTTCCTATTATGCTTCTACTAAGATTGCGGCGGGTCAGAGAATTATGATATAGGAGGTGACTGGCTTTCTTGAGGGGGATTTCCCAATGACCTATCTTGGTTGTCCTCTTTTTCCGGGAAGGTCTAAGGTACGCTATTTTGACTCTTTACTTGAAAAAAGTAGTCGCTCAGTATGGAAGGATGGCAGAGATCTTTGTTGTCTATGGCTAGTCGGCTTTTGTTGGTTCGCATGCGGTCCTCAATTCTATGACTCTTCATATTTTGACTACTTGCAATGTGCCACAACCGGTTTTTGTCTAAGCCGGAGAGGATGTTCTCTCGTTTTGTTTGGGGGCCAAACGGATGGGGGAAAGAGCGTCGCCACTGGATGTCTTGGGGATAGAATGTCCCGTCGTCGTTGAATGTAATGGTGTGGGGATTTATTCTTTAAAACAATTTTATGTGGCTTTTTCTTGGAAACCGTGGTGGACTTTTTCTGAATGGAGATTCATTGTGGGCGGACTTTTTTGAAAACACTGGGGTATTGTGCGGGATTGCATCATGTCAAGCAAGCGGCATTTTGTATCGGGTTGTTCGCCTACTTGGCGCCGCATGCTTTTGGTTAAAGATGAAGTGGAGAAATATATTGGTATTCTTTTTACGAAATGGGGAGTCCAGACTTTTTATTATGAGAATTTTACACATCAAGGTTCACTCGATTCGTTTGCCCCTGATTTATCTGCCTCGTTGGGGACAAGCCGAATTTGTGACTACTTTATTGACCACGGGTGGAATCGGAGAGCGATGTGGGGGCAAGTGCCGGCGGCTTTTGTTGTAACTTTGCCCGAATTTTCTCATTCTACGGATTGTGATAAACTCATTTGGATGGCAGACTCTCGTGGAGTTTTTACACTTGCCTTGGTTTTGGCAATCCTTCGCGGATCAGGCGCTGCTCTTTTCTCGCGTAATTGCATTTGGCATAAGGTACTCCCACTATCTATATCTCTGTTTATGTGGAAACTGATGAATCGATTTCTAGCTTTAGATGAGGATAGACAACGTTATGGAGTGTCTCTGGTTTCTCGTTGCTCCTGTCATAACGGTTTGGAGACCTACGACCACATTTTTGTTACATGTGAACTAGCGCGAGTAATCTGGCAGGAGGCATCGGGCTCGGTCAGTCTGTTTCTACTGGATACATCTTTTTCTGGTATCCGAGCTATGCTGTCTCTATGGTGGTATGCTCCCAATTTTCGCTCAAGATCTTTTGTTCTTCTCATGGCCGGCTCTGCTTGTTGGATTTTGTGGAAAGCACGGTGTCGTTTCGTCTATGACGGGAAGGTTACTACTAAGTCTGGTATTATTGCTCAATTTAGGGAATATACTACTGTTTTGATTAAGGCCAAAGGTATGTCGTTTTCGATGTCCTTTGTTCCTCGGAAAACTCTGATAATCCGATGGGGATGAGACTTTGATTATACGGGTATTGTACTTAATATTGATGGAGCTTCCAAAGGTAATCCGGGACCTGCAGGAATCAGTGGCATTTTTAGGCATTCCAACGGTATGTTCCTTGCGGCTTTCTCTGTTTTTTTGGGAGATTCAGTTACGAGCATGGCAGCAGAATTACTGGCTTTGTTGGAGGGATTGTGGATGGCGCGGGACCGGGGTTTCTCGGATTTCGTTATACAATCGGATTCTCAGGTTCTTGTTAATGCAATGGCTGCTGGTCGTATCTCTTCCTGGAAGTTGGATACTTCTTTTAGGCAGGTTGTTTCTCTTTTTGGCAATTGCAGGTTATTTCATGTTTTTCGGGAGGTTAATTCAGTTGCAGACGCTTTGGTAAATCTTGCCACCACTACAGGTACTTCGACTGTTTTCTCTAGTCTACACTCATTACCATTTTCAATACATGGCCTCATAAGCCTCGATCAATGTGGTACTCCTTATATTCGCTTTAAATAATTTTTATTTATTGTGTTATTTAGGAGTTAGTAACATTATCCTTTTGTAATGGTTCAACGGCCCTTAATGAGGCACGTTGACTTTTCTCGCTTTGCATGCTAGCTTAGATTTTTTGTGTCACCCATGGGCATATTATAAATGTCCAAGGTTGCATTTTCTCTTTGCTATTTCTTGTGTATTTGTTCAGGAGGTTTTGGTTTAAGTCCCCCTCCTTGCTTTTGGATTTTTAATAAAACGGGGGTCCGCCCCACCACGCTGGTGGCTTTCTTAAAAAATAAAAAATAAAAAATAAAAAATAAAAGTAATTTATTTCAATTATCAAAACTTACAATCAAAGTGTGCATTTCTCATAAACTCCTTGATGTCATTCATATGCATATCCTTGAAAATGCATGAGTTGCAATCTGCAAAATTTAAGAATCAAATTATTATGACAATAAAATTTCTACTTTGAATTATGTTAAAAAGTTATACAATATGACAATTAATTTATTGTAATAAAGTACAAAAAAAAACAACAAATATGACTCACTTTCAATATGTGGAATTCCACGAGAAGCAAGAAATCTTAATCATTCTAAATCATCATCGGTCATTAATTCATCCTCTTCTTCAGAATTGTCATCTCCCGACATAATTTCATCATCGTCATCGTCATCATCTTCATAACCACGGCTCGTACCGGCAACAAGTACAACTTCAATTTCCCCTGACCGGTGTGCAAGTTGACCAACTTCAGTAATAGTTGGATCAATGCGACTGGTCTCCTCCTCGCGTACTTCGTCCTGATAAGGTACAGGAACACCAGGAACGTCAAATAGACGTGGTTTGGAAAGACATACAGCCAACCAATCAGCCCTAGATGTTGTCTTACTACTCGGATAAGGTGTGTAGTAGACTTGTTGACATTGGGAAGCAAATACAAATGGATCGTAACCCTAGTAGGTTCTTTTCCTATAGATTTCTACAAGTTTACATTGAGGATGCACTCTTAAACCTCGATTTGGAGTAGAATCAAACCAGTCGCATTTGAAAAGAATAATTTTTTGGTCAGGTAGTCCAGCAAGTTCAACCTCAATTACTTGCTTCAACTCACTTTAATAATCTCCTTTAACCCATACCCCGCTGTTTGTCGTTCCTTTTCCATCGTTGTGGGCTTTGGTGTGAAATCTATAACCGTTAACAAAGTAACCGATGTATGACATCACTCTCCTTGACGGGCCCCAAGATAGATTTTTCAACAAAATTTCAGAATCTTTCTGAAGGCTATGTATCTGTTGAGCAATAAAAGTTAAATTATTTTAATTATGCATTCTTATTACAAGTACATTTCTACACAATACCAACTTACATGAGTTCCAAACCATTTGGAAAAATCATTATAAACCCGACTTTGAAGTTCTTCCTCCGTTATCTGCGGGGTTTGTTCATGTACTTGACTAACAAATTTCCTGAGTTACAAATTAAATGACAATATTATTATTTGGCCACTTTTAATTATATAACAAAAATGAAGCAAATAGATAAGTTTACTTTCATCGAAGATATGGTTCTACCTCTTCACAATTCATTAGGATATAATTCATGGCTGTTTTAAAATCTTTATCAGATAGTAAAATCCTTTCTTTTTTTCCAAATGATCTTCCGGGTAAGTTGCAAATTGATAATACATCTGGTCCTCTAATCTCGTCTTCACCATCATTTCGCCCACTGGTTGTAACTCTCATTTTCACGTGGGGTTCGAAATAATAGCTAAAGAATGTAGCGACTTCTTCGACCAAGTATGCATTGCAAATTGACTCCCCTCAACTCTAGCCTTGTTCTTTATCTTCTTTTTCAGATGGTGCAGGTATCTAATTAAAACATATGTAGTTAATCACATTTTAAATACGTACGTGAAAAATATAGATGAAGTTGAGATAACTTAAGACTATGGTTGTTACCTCTCGAATGGGTACATCCACCTAAATCAGCATCGCCACCAACCTCGCTTCGTACTGAAGGTGAATCGACAAGTGTTCCATCACATCAAAAAAATCCCGGAGGAAATATTCTCTCTAACTTGCATAATAAAATAGCGATAGTGTCCTCCAATTCTTGCATATGCGCCACACTCAACTTTGGGGAACACAAATCTCTATAGTAAACAGTACTAAGTTCAGCCAAGGGTCCCCAAACATTTGCCGGTAGTACTTCTCTAAGTGCTATAGGGATAAGTCTCTCCATGAATACATGAGAATCGTGTCTCTTCATTCCAGACATTTTCAATTCTTTCATATCAACGCATCGCGCCAAATTCGATGCATATCCATCTAGGAGCCTTAATTCTTTAACCCACTGCAAAACCATTTTGTTTTGAGGCTTGGTAAGAGTGAAACATGCCTTCGGTTTTGTTGCTTTACCTCGGCCATCGTGTTTAATATTCAATTCCGGACGATTGCAATACCTTTCAACATCCGCTCTAGCTTTATCACTGTCTTTAGTTTTACCTTTCATGTCCATCACGGTGTTAAAGACATTATCAAACACGTTTTTTTCATTATGCATGACATCAATGTTGTGTCTTATCAAAAGTGTCCGCCAATAAGGTAAGTCCAAAAATATACTACGTTTGGCCCAACTATGATCCCGACCCCTGCCTTGCTCTTTACCGATCTCTTCAGCTGTATCGGTAATTTTTTTATAATCTCTAACTCTAAGGAACATTTCATGACCACTAAGGCGAGTCGGCGGGTCTGCTTTCTCTTGTTAGCGGTCCTTTCGGAATCCCTTTCCATCTCTTCTAAAAGGATGATCAGGTGACAAGAAGCATCTGTTGCAATCGAACCAAGATTGTTTCTCTCCAGACTGCAAATGGAACGCTTGTGTTTCCTCCATACAATATGGACAAGCGTGAATGCCAGCTGTACTCCATCCACTCAACATTCCATATGCTGGGAAATCACTAATTGTCAAAAGTAGTGAAGCCCTCAATTTAAAATTTTGTTTTTTTGAGATATCATAAGTTTCCGCTCCTTCAGCCCACAGTTGATTCAATTCATCGATTAAAGGCTGCAAGTACACATCGATCTTGTGTTTTGGATTTTGGGGTCCAGGTACAATGATAGTTAAGAAGATTACATTGTTCTTCATACACATCCAAGGGGGGAGATTATAAGGTGTTAGAAGAACTGGCCAAGAAGAATAGTTCTTCCCTAACATGCTGAAAGGTGCAAAACCATCTGTGCATAACCCAAGCCTTACATTCCGAGGTTCCGCCGCAAAATCGGTGTGTGTTCTCACAAAATGTTGCCAAGCTTCTCCATGCCGTGGGTGATTCATTATTCCCTCTTCCCTCTCACCGTCTCGAGTGCCATGTCATGTGCCTTGCGCTTTTCTCGGATGCATACAATCTTTGTAATCTTGGAGTAATCGGAAAATAATACATCTTTTTTGCAAGCAATCTCTTTTAATCGTGTATTTTTTGATTTCTTTTTCTTAATGTATCTAGCATGGCCACAAAACTTGCATTCTCTACTCTCAACATCATCTTTCCAATACAACATACAACCGTTAACACAAACATCAATCTTTTGCACCGTAACCCAAGGCCTTTAACCAATTTCTTCATTTTGTAAAAGTCGTCTAAAGCATTATTATTTGGAGGAAGTGCCTCTTTCATCAACTGCGCAAATTTATCTATTGTAGTTTCGTATAAGTTGTCTTCGGACATAATGCTCAACATCCTCGCAAGTCATTGAAAGTCGTGGAATGGTTTGTACAACCATTGTACAATGGGCTATCAACAGCTTTTCAACATGTCATAGAATTTTTTGTGCCTCCGGATTGGGAGGTTCTTCCACGTCCCTATTTTCCTCGCTCATTAAAACTTGGTCCCGCAAAGCATCAATAATCATATCTCGATAATTGTTCGGTATCGTGTGTCTTTTATAATTATCCATTTCATGAACAAATGGGATTTGAGGCATGGGAATGAATGCCTCACCATGACATGTCCAATTATAATAGTTAGACACGAATCCGTTCATAACAAGATGATACTTCACATTATCGAGCATATGAAAATACTTATTCCTACAAACCCCACAAGGACACCTAATCCCATCTATTTGTACATTAGCAGATCTAACTAATCACGAAAAGCCACAAATCGCTTTCAATCCCGCTATAAATTCTTGACTATGACGAGGTCCACTATTCGAATCCATATACATCCAACTACGGTCTTCCATTACAAACACAATATCTGCGTACACAAAGACTTAATAATTAAATGCATATTAACTTTGAATGTTATTTTGATGATTTGTCACCCTTATTTCCAAGTAATTATTAACGTGTGATAATGGCATCTTGTCTACTATTTTAAATGGAATTTTGTCAACTATTTCGATTATTTTCAACATTAGTTTGTTTGTTTGTTGCAATATAATACAAAGATATAAAATCATGAGAGATAATACAAAGACATAAAATCATGGGAGATAATACAAAGATAGAAATTCATGGGAGATAATACAAAGAAACAAAATCATGGGAGATACAAAGAAATAAAATCATGGGAGATAATACAAAGAAATAAAATTATGGGGATAATACAAAGAAGCATAAACCGTGACAAATTACAATGAAGGTCTTCCTGGCAGGTCCCATCAATACAACACAATTGGGTGATCGGAAACTGCTCCAAAAAACAAATATTGGTCAAATGTGACAATTTTCTTGTTGTGCATTAACAAAATTTCAATGTGAGAATAAAATTGAAATTTTACACCATAAACTAAAGGTAAAATGCTAGTAAACTTATAAAATTTTGCCACTTTTATATCATCATTTATTATGCAAAGAATGAAAGGTATGTCGTAAACCTAATACAAGATAAATTCCCATAAAATTTGATTCTTTTATTTCCATATCATCATTTAATATGCAAAAAATAAATGGTATGTTGCAAACCTAATAAAAGGTAAATTGCCCTAAAATTTGATTCTTTGTGAACAATTTGTGCTCTCATGATTTATTTTTTTTATCCCTTATACCACATTTTGATTAATCTAAAGAATAAATGATATAAAAGAGCATAAATATTGACATTAATAACATTATAAAAAATAGAGAAGAAAAGATTCTCACCAAATACCCAAGTGAAATTGGAGGTGTTGGGGAAGTCTTGCGGATGCCGGAGGTGGTGGCGCCGTCTTGGAGTTGCCGGAGGTGGTGGTGATGGGAGGAGGGTGGAGTTTCAAGGTAGATTTTGGAAGAAATCACTAGAGGAGGTGGTGGTGGAGTTAGAATTCGCGGCTGCAGAATGTGTAAAGCGGAGGGTTTCTGGTTTTAAGTCAATTTTAGAGGGAAAAAACGTACAAAACGACACCGTTTCTGTAATGAATATTAACGACCGAATAGCGACGGCCATGGCATATTCGGTCGCCATGTAGGATGATAGAACACTTGTTCAGATTTAAAAACATTGAACCCGCGAACGGTACAAGACGGCACCGTTTCTGTAATGAAGATTAACGACCGAATGGCGACGGCACTGGCATATTCGGTCGCCATTCGGTCGCCATGTAGGATGAGAGAACACTTGTTCAGATTTAAAAATATTGAACCCGCGAACGGTACAAGACGGCACCATTTCTGTAATGAATATTAACGACCGAATGGCGACGGCACTGGCATATTCGGTCGCCATGTAGGATGAGAGAACACTTGTTCAGATTTAAAAACATTGAACCCGCAAACGGTACAAGACGGCACCGTTTCTGTAATGAAGATTAACGACCGAATGGCGACGGCACTGGCATATTTGGTCGCCATTCGGTCGCCATATAGGATGAGAGAACACCTGTTCAGATTTCAAAACATTGAACCCGCGAACAATACAAGACGGCACCGTTTCTGTAATGAAGATTAACGACCGAATGCCGACGGCACTGGCATATTCGAGTATCCATTCGGTCGCCATTTAGGATGAGAGAACACTTGTTTAGATTTAAAAACATTGAACCCACGAACGGTACAAGACGGCACCGTTTCGGTAATGAATATTAACGACCGAATGGCGACGGCAATGGCATATTCGGTCGCCATTCGGTCGCCATATAGGATGAGAGAACACTTGTTTAGATTTAAAAACATTGAACCCACGAACGGTACAAGACAACACCGTTTCTGTAATGAAGATTAACGACCGAATGGCGACGGAACTGGCATATTCGGTCGCCATTCGGTCGCTGTACTAAACAATTATAAATTTGAAAGCCAGCATCTTTCAAAATGCGAATGCGAAAAAATATTATTATTGTACTATTTATTTGACCATTAATGAGCAATTATTAAAATTTTATTTACATTACTTAGTGATATCATGTAAATGTACACATAAATGTATTACTTCATTTGATCTGCTTCCAGTCTATATAGGTATTCTGTGAATAAATATAAATTTGATTTGTTTCACTATTCAGGTTAATGTGTATATATGTATATATTACTAAAATTAATTAAAATAGGCAAATATGTTTTATATATCCTTAAAATCATCGCTATTTTATAAAAATGGAATCCGGGAGAATATAACGACCGAATTACGATCGCTTTGTAATTTACGGTCGCTAAACCCTAACCCTAAACCCAAACCCTTAAACGGTCGCTAATCGGTCGCCAAAAGACCAATTTTCCAGAAGCTAAACAGGATACCTATAACAGAACCCCTGCACAATTCAGACAACATAACAGAAAACATAACCCAAAACTAGAAATTCAAACTAATCACAAAACATAACTTTAAAACAAGCATTAAAAATATAAAATAAGTACGCAATTGATACAAAATTAACAAGTGCTCTATTGACTCCCCAAAACTTCATCGACGACTAGGGGGGTCATCGTCATAGTCCCGATTCTAAGTCGTCATCTAAGACACTACTCAACTTGTCCTCTATCTCAGAGGCACTTAATATAACATTGTCCCTATTTGTTAAAATGTTAGCTAAGATACTAGCTAAACCCTTGTTCCTCTTTTTTTCCCTCATTTTGAATTCTCTTTTCTTCTCGGCCATATTATTCTTGAACTTTGCTTCCATTTCGGTGCGCATTTGTTCCATGGCTGAATGGAAGACTGCCTCGCTGCCTCGTCTTTACCACATCACTAAAGGAACCGAGTCCTTGGACACGTCCCTTTCTTATCCCACCCGTAGCCTCAGCAGACAAAACAATTTGAGTCGGCAAATCTGGAGGAGGTAGTCCGGCTTGAGTTGCTTGGCTTGCAGCGTCGTCATAAACTGCATGGAACACGCCCATAAATTTTTTGTGTCAGGTTATGAAAACGGAGAATAGCTAATCAAATATCAAAAAAGGACAAAAGGCAATGATATGATATACTTACAGACAACTTTCTAGAATCTTCATCAACCCATTCGCCTTTCTTTGGGCCGATATGGTGTTGATGAAGATGATCGTAAATGGCCGGGAATGGGACTGGCTGTCCGGCCTCCTTTTCCTGTTAACAGAAATCATTAAAACAATTAAATATTAACAATAAACACATAACATATATGTATACGTCAATTAATATATTTAAGTACCAGTCTGATGTTGTGCTCAATATGGCTGAGCGAACCGCCCGTGTGCTTCATCGGGCCCTTGCCATCCCTCCCTTCTTTCCGGTTTTTTGCTGCCTGTTTAGACTTGGCTTTAAAGCTTGGAGTTTGCCAGTAATCCTGAAGTCGCGCCCAATCAGTCTCAGAAACCCATGTGGGCCTCTTATTCTTTTTCCGAGCATCGCTCATAATCCCGCTCAGTCTCTTCATAAGCAAGATGCGCCAACTTCACTTGACACCCGCCTCATGCTCCGGAGCCAGCGATACTTTTTCTGTATTTTAAAAAAAAATGTTAGATAATTAAATATAAAGACTTCTAAATTATAACTTATTTACTAATTTCTTTACCTTGAACTCGTCCCACCACAATTTTTCTTCTTCCTGGGGAACATCCTTGATGGTGCTGTATGCCCCCTTGAAACGATCTTGAAATATGCCAGTAATGGCGGCGGAACAACTAGATGCCAATCTAAAACTATAATAGCAAAGAAAAACTTGATTAGTTACTATAATGACGACAAGTAGTATAATTAGCTTAAGGGAAATAATTAATGAATTTACTTACGTGCCAAGGGTAGGCTGCAGGAGAATACGAGTATCTACTGTAGCCAAAACTCCACCAGTATCAGACGCCGTCGGTGGCACAGGAGACTGGTGAGTCGCCGATCCGGCAACCGACGTAGACTCAGTGGCGGGTATAGGAGGTGTCGTACCTAGCTCGGGGGCATGTGGCGTCTGTAGCTCGGGGGCAGATGTCGTACCAAGCTCGGGGGCAGATGTCGGTGTCGACCCCAAATCAGGTGACGAACCTGGCTGGGAAGTGGACGCCGGACCAAACATGGGTGGCGAACCAAACGGTAACTAAACTCGAATATTCTTCTTCGGAGGCATCTCTGAAATACATGGATTTGGATCAATACCAAATTGCATATCAATAAATAATGTATTGCGAAAAATAATACAAGTTAATGTTCATTGCATTAACAAAACAGAAAGTCATAAAAGTGCTCAAGTAAATCAATTCTTCTTTTTAAGTATATGCTTGTGCTATTATTGCATGAATTTTCTATTTTTTCTACGGCCCCCCTAAACTTCAATTCTGGCTCGGCCACTGCCTACCCCTCCACACACACACACACACCACATAAATGGATCCAATAACCCAATTTTTTTTTAGAAATTATGTTCTCCTTCAGAAAAATCAAAACTTTCAGAAAGATTCTTCAGAATAGTACCTTTCCCCCCCCCACCCCACCCCACACACACACACAAAAAAAGAGTTACTCAAATTTTATTATATTGGCCTTGGATATATGTTTTCGTACAGTTTCTCCCCTGAACATGAATTCTTTGTTCTCCCCCTAATAACAGGTTTATAATTCATTTCACTCCCCAACATTAGTAGAGGTCTGATAACCTCCTTCTGTTTATAAATCCTAAAACAGTTAACATGAATAAAGCTTAACCCTTTTGGTTATTTATCACTTCATTCAAACCCTGTTTTATATATAAACAAGCTCAGTAATGCTCAAACAATCAAAAAGGGGTCAATTAGGTCACAAAACAGAGCATCAAATCACACAAAAATCAACAATAATCCGCCAAAATTAAACTCAAAAGTTTAACAAAGAAAAAGAAAACGAGAGAGGGACAAAATTTACGGGCATTCCCATAGCCGACCATGAGGACACGGGAGGAAGTGGGAACAAACTGGCGAACAAAAGGGCGAAGAGCAATGTAACACTGATACCAATCGGAGGAACCAGAGATATACAGAGAATTCAGAAAACATATGCAATCCAATTAACACATGATGAACAGATTTATATAGAAGGGTAACAAATTGAAGAAGAATAAAGGCAAGTGATAAACCACCTACATTTTACCATATCTCTAATGCTATGATTTTTTCTTGGAATTCAACAAGTACCCTTCTCAGTTTTCCCCATCAAGCTTTATGACAAAAAAAAATTCAATAATCAGGAACAAAGATTACCTCTTTGCGAATCCAGCCACCAGGTCGGTCTTCGACAGGGGAGGTGGAGGACGGAGGGGGCGACGGGGGAGGACGGAGGGGGCGACGGGGGAATTCGCAAGGTGGAGAGAGTTTCGAAGGGAGAAGAGGAAGTTAGGGATTTTGATTTCTGTTGAGGGATTTTAGACAACGGAATACCAAAACGACGTCATTTTTGACTTAATGACGACCGTTATATATTCCGTCGGCATTCGGTCGTTGATTTCCGTCGGTATTCGGTCAGTAACGTATCTTCAAACGACGTTGCTTTAATTAATTTTAAACACTAATTTTTTTACCGAAATGAAATAGCAATACGACGTCGTTTTGACACCGTTATATATTCCGTCGGCATTCAGTCGTTGATTTCCGTCGGTATTCAGTCGGTAACGTATCTACAAACGACGTCGCTTTAATTAATTTTAAACACTAATTTTTTTACCGAAATGAAATAGCAATACGACGTCGTTTTGACACCGTTATCTATTCCGTTGGCATTCGGTCGTTGATTTCAGTCGGTATTCGGTCGGTAACGTATCTACAAACGACGTCGCTTTAATTAATTTTAAACACTAATTTTTTTACTGAAATGAAAAAGCAATACGACGTCGTTTTGACACCGTTATCTTTTCCGTCGGCATTCGGTCGCCGATGATCGTCGGTATTCGGTTGGAAACGCATCTACAAATGACGTCGCTTTAATTAATTTTAAACACTTATTTTTTTACCGAAATGAAATAGCAATACGACGTCGTTTTGACACCGTTATATATTCCGTCGGCATTCGGTCGTTGATGTCCGTCGGTATTCGGTCGGTAACGTATCTACAAACGACGTCGCTTTAATTAATTTTAAACACTAATTTTTTTACGGAAATGAAATAGCAATACGACGTCGTTTTGACACCGTTATCTTTTCCGTCGGCATTCGGTCATTGATTTCAGTCGGTATTCGGTCGGTAACGTATCTACAAACGACGTCGCTTTAATTAATTTTAAACAATAATTTTTTTACCGAAATGAAATAGCAATACGACGTCGTTTTGACACCGTTATATATTCCGTCGGCATTCGGTCGTTGATTTCCGTCGGCATTCGGTCGGTAACGTATCTACAAACGACGTCGCTTTAATTTGGTCAACGGGACCGATGTGGACGTCGTAATAGCAACCGAATACCGACCGAATAGTTTTCGGTTTCCTTGCGGTCGGTATTCCGTCGTTAAATTAGTTGCCAAATAATTCCGTCGCTAATTTCGGTCGCTATTTAACTGTTAACAATTAACCGTCCTCCAATGCTAAGCTATTTTATTTCCACCTTTCCACCATAGCTGAGATTTTGTCCAATATAGGTGCAAAATAAGCAACCTTCCCTCGGCCTTGAAAAACGGGCAGCCAAGATAGGTAAAGCGGAAGGAGCCTAGTCAAAATCCTGTTACTCGTTCCACCATTTGTATTTGTCGCGGCTCAGTTAGAAAAAGCTATTTTTGCATTTGTATTTGTATTTGAGACATAGAAAGAGCTATTGATTGGATTATTTTTCTGGCCCGAAGTGGCTTCCTCGCGCCAAATAAAAGCCATTAGATTTTGCAAACCCCTTTTCCCGCCATTGATAAAAATTACCATATCATCTACATATGCTAAATGAGAAACCGCAAGAGAGGAATGTGGTACCATATATGGCTCAATAGTTCTTGTTCCCATCAAGTGATTAAGGCCTCGCGAGACTTTGTGGAATACCCTACATTCGCTATATTGATAGATAAGAATTTTTTGGCATATTGGTATACTTATCCATACTGTAACATGTTTTAGTTGTAGAATGGGACGCATACTACATGTATTCTTCGGCTTCGGCCTTTCTATCAATAAAGTATCCTTTTTATTAAAAATAAAAAATAAATAAAGTTGTTTACGCATATCACATAAATTATGCTAATTTATTTCTACCAATTCTATCAAACTAGTGTCCACCGAATCGATACACATTACTATTTAAGTTTCTTAAATCAAAATTTTATTTTAATGTGTTCTATAAGTTTTTTCGGGCTACAACTGTTTTTCGAATTAGTGGACTCGTTATATTTGGATAAGTTTTTTGCACATGTGGCCGAACATGTTCAAAATTGAAAATATTATCATTTGTTAAAAATAAATATATTGTAATGTTCTTTTAAATATATACATTGTAGTGCAAGTAAAACGACATGTGAAATAAAAATGATAATAATAATAATAATAATAATATGTGTAAAATGACGGCATGGCTCAAATTGAAAATTTTGAATGTAACAAACAATAAAAATGCTAAAGGGATATGGTTTCAAATATCATGCTCTGTATTCGAACTTATTTAGATACTTTTAAAAAAAAATGGATATGAATTAAATTAAAAGAGACCTATATTGATATGAACTATGTATTCTTTCTTCGAATCCGGTTTGGATCTAGGCGAAGTTCTGACTTGTTTGCAAGCTTACATGTATACATTTAATATGGTGACTACTATTAGTAAAACAAATTGTAGTTTGTTTTACATGATTGTCATTTTCATTTCAACCAAAATAATTATTACTCATATTAATTTATTTATATAACACAACGATCTCTTTATTCATTTTTCTATTCTCCTAGTTCTTTAACTTTTCTTAAGATATATTGGCATTCCATTGATATTAATTCTTGCTATACCCAATACTTAATGTTTTTCCTGCAATTAAATCTAATAGTGGATTTCGAACTGAATGGTGGTCTATATTTTGGGACACGTATATCGCCAAACTTCATAATCAACCTACAAACAGAGAAGATGTATTTAAATAAAAGATTCAAGATATTATTCTTCGATTTGTTATTATATATCCTTTGTGTATTCTACTTCCATGTATTTCTCAGGCTACAGAGTAATCTGAGAATGACCCAGAATGTCACTATTCGTTCTACATGACATCACTTAGCAAAAGGTAATTGGAATACTGTCGTTGCTATGCAACCTGCATTTTGAAACTTTGCAACGAATCATGAGGTTTTCCTTGAGTTTTAACCTCCAATTCAAATGTAACAAGGAATCAACAGCACGGGATTTTGATGCAGTCCCAACTCAATTCAAAACCGAACATTGTATCTAACGTTTACTTTTCTAAGAATCATAAAATGTTATTTTAATTTGCTGGGATTACGTGGGAGTTATTATGCGTTAAAAACTCCCACTACCCGAAGAGATTAGAATTACGTGGGAGTTGGTTCTTTAACAAACTCTCACGCCTTATATAATCTCTTTTGGGGAGAATCCCTAGACTGAATTTTAGAGCCCCAAAACAATACCCGAATTCAAAAATCTACCATCCCTTTCTCTCTATATTTTCGAAACTCAGAAACGAAGAGCTAGCACTCGCTGCTCGTTTCGTTGTGTGGATACCGGTAGAAAGCGATTCTGCAAGGGAAGAAAATTGGTGGCAGTAGCACAACGCCCGAAATAAGAATCATTACAAAAAATTGTAAGTCTTTTTGTTTGAATTTTGATTCCCATAGTATGAGCGTATCCTTCAGTGGAGGATTCATGGGTGTTTAGAACGAGTTTCGGCCCATGAATCCCTTCAGTTACCACATATAGAAAGACCCTTTACAAAACTAGTTTGACTAAGACAAATGATCAACGACAATAAAAGGGCAAGAGGGAAGCAAGTACCTTAGTAACCACTTTGCAATAACAGTGTTGCGGGGCCGGAACTCTCCAAAATGCGAATGACTCAAACCTCTTGGTATCAAAACAATCAAAGTGCTCGCCATAGCTTTCAGAACAAGCAAACCAGACAAAAAAAATTTGACTGATTGAAGAAAATCCGTACTCACAACATCCCAACAATCTTGAAAGAAAACCCCTGAGAAACCATCCGGCCCTACAGCACTGTTCCTATCCATAGAAAAAAGGCCTCTTGAACTTCCATAAAAGTTGGCAAAGCCGAGAGTGATCGGTTGGCGGTTGCATCAATCAAGCAGGGGATTACATCAAGAATTTCCGGCGTCATGTCCTGTGTGCCCGCTGCCGTATACAAGCCATGGTAGAATTTTTCTGTCTCCGCCCCTATCACTCTCATTAGACAACAATTCCCCGCTTCATCTTGTATTCTAGAGATCATCATACGCTTCCTTTTATGAGTACACAGAGTATGAAAATATTTTGTGTTCTCCTCCCCTTCTTGTAACCACTTTACCCTTGACTTTTGACGTCAATATGTTACTTCGACAGCAAGGTAGAATTGATAAGATTTTTTTGCCTCATTCTATTGCTGAAGCCGATCATCCGTGGGCTGAGTATCATAGGCCACCTCGGTCAAACTGACCAGGGCCTCGGCTTGCTTGAGCCAATCTTGAACATTGCCAAAAGTCAACGAATTCCACTCCCAAAGAGAATGCTTCTGTCACGCCCCGGACCCGGGTCTAAAAGTCCGGATCCGAAAACCCGACATGACCGTATTCTCAAATCAAAATCCAAGAATACCAGGTCCTTACATTCAGAGAATCTATTTCCATAAAGTAATAATCACCCATTTAATTCAACTATCAAAATTCCACAATAAATTTTAATACATTAAAGTAGAAAAAAAAATACTCTTAATGGAATTATCCTAAAGTTTAATTCCGTAAGTAATCCAAAGTTGCTTCTACACTCAGTCCCCGTCGTACTGTCTATTGTTTCCTTATGACTCATCATCTGTAAAAAACAACAACGCAAGGAGTGAGCTACAACTCAGTAAGTATAGAAACACCTCCCGGGAAAATCCGGTTACATATATATAGTTTTCAGAAAACAGACAGATTTTACAAAAGTATATTTTCAACAGATTCTTTTGACAGAAAAAGTATTTTTGGAAACTTTCAGGAGTTCAGACAGATTTATAATGTTTCAACAGTTGCAGAATAGAACAGAATATACAGAGTGATACTTTGACCGGGGATCATAGATTTACCGAAACAGAAACAGAAACTGATATATCAGCCCTAGACTTATACCCTCTAGGGAATGGGTCAGTACAGAGTCCTAGCTTCTACCCCTAGGTGGGTCAGTACAGACAGTATTCCATGCCAACCCGCAAAGTATCAAACAGTATCAGAAATATTCAGTGTATCCATTTAAATTCAGAATAGAACATTTAACAAATCAGGACAATATATTTTTGTGTTTAACAAAATATTAGATTTTAACTTCTAAAACTTATCGCTGATAAAGAACATAATTTTGGCCGAAAATATAAGCATCTTCAGGACGGATGGAACAGAACATATCAAGCAACCAAGGATAAACTACTATCAAATGCTCCAAAGGATATCGATGGTACCAAACTTGCCGAAGTAGTCGATAAAGGATAAAAATGGTATAATTCAGTGGGGATATTAGAGAAAGAATTAAGAGTGGAACTCTTGTCAACGGAGGACAAGGTTCCTGCCACAAGAACATGGCACGATTTCCAAGGACATCAAAATCTTGTGATACAATTGCTATTAGGATGAACAATTCTGATAATTAGATGAAAATAGCGAACTGAAGAACATATCTTCTGGATTTAGCTATTTATCCAAGGTACCTCAACAACTGATGAATAAAAGTGTAGGACTTACAGCCGGTAGATTCAGATCACATATCCGCCAAGAAAAATTGAATCTTTTACAACCATCATGTTTTATACTGTTTAAATTGATTTACGAACAATGACGGTAACCAAATATTTATCTTCCCCAACCGGATATAAATACATATACATATATGGTCAATAAGACATTGAAATAGACGCAAGATTTTCCCGAAATTAATATCGAAAATATAATCTTTGACGAAAATAGAGGAGAATCTATACTTACTTTTGATTCGTTCTTAAACTGTCGGAGGCAAAACTCTTCATCAATAAAACCTAACAAAAAACGCAGAGACTAATTATCAATACTCTTATGATCCTACTAATCGAACTAACGATACGGTGAAAGATCTTACCTTCGATCGATGGAACGGGTACCGGAGTTGTCTCATGTTCTGTCTCCGTAAGAGTGTCTGCAGCCGTAGAGAAAGAAAAGATCGTCGATTATAATTCTAGGTCTAGACTAAAAGATATTATATAGGAAATAAAATTGCAAGATTAGTCCCCAACTAGTAACTAATATCATCTTATCCAAATGTTAAAGAATTTATACACTATAGTCCCAAAAGTCATCAACTTAATTTATTTAGTCCCTAAAGAAGGTCCGGGTTTCACAGCTTCAGCCGCTTCAGCTTACCCATAAGAATGACCATGCCATTGCCCTCTATATTACGCCCCCAACACGCCTCAACAGTGTCTCGGAAGAAGCTATGCTACGCCCACATGTTCTGATAGAGAAAAGAAGAAGTGTTGGCTCGTGATCCCCGACTCACTTTTGACAAGAGGGGAAGTGATCCGATAAGGCGCGATGCAAGTGCTCAATGCAGTTAACAGTGAAGAAGTCATTCCATCGGATGTTGATCACAACTTTGTCAAGACGACGCAGTAGATGGGAGGAACTCTGACACCATGTAAATGGACTACTACAAATGGAATATAAAAAAGGCCGCAAGCCCCTAAAGCGTTAGAAATCTCGGAGATAGGAAGAGATGCAGGCACCGAACCAAGGCTCTCTAAAACATTCAACACCACATTAAAATCTCCGCCCACCAACCAATGGACATCATGCATTGAGCTAAAATTACGTAGCTCATCCCACAATGCCTTCCGTTGAGTATATGAGCATTTAGCATAAAATTAAAGAGCAATAAATTGGAGTACCAGCATAATTATTCACCATAATAGTCAGAACCTGCTTAGTATTTTCCACAACCGTAAATCCAAATCCCTATTCCAAAACAACCATATTTTACTCGAGATATTCCCTGTACCATTATCAAACCCCAACCGGCGAGTATAGAGAGGCAATCCATCAATATTCAATATAGGTTCCAAAATAACAATTAACGAAAGCCTATTATCGAATTTAATTTGACGAATTCTAGCCATAGATTCATTATTGCCAATACCTCGGATATTCCAAATGGCAAAATTCATAATGGAAAAATATAATAGAGTAATAGTGTACCCTTACTAGGCAAAGTCGTTGCTTTCTCCACAAGTCTCGATGACTTACGATATGTCAGACTATTCATTTTCCGAGCATGAGTTTGTCTGAACGTCACAATCTCCGTTTCCGTATTAGTAAGATCTGGTACTACCTGAGTAAGATCAATTGTGATTTCATCAATCGGCATAGCCAGCTCCTTCTCCTAGACACAACTCCCAATCCGGCATTTTGAATGTTGAAGTAAAAGTCATGAATTCTAGCCATTTTGTCCTCCTCTGCTCTTTAGTGAGGCTACACAGAGTTCTTAAGCCGACTGATTTCATCCTTCTTGCAACAACAACTGGCGTCGATACCCCTATATTAATATGGAAATCATCTTTGCCTATACCCAACGATGGCAATACAATCAAATCGGGCAAGACTGACGTCCTAATGTCCATATCGTCCAAGCATATAGCAGGCGATTCCATCCGGTCATCCGTACTCAACCTCTCACCCATGGCCAACAGTTCACCTTCTTCCAGTTCTGCAATCGGGGAGGCTTCCCTGCTATTCATATTAGACAACTCATTTACCGGGTCCCCCGTTATAGTTTTTGGTAGACCCGGTTGGGCCACATCACCCACGGTTTGGTTTTCCTCTAAACTCGTACCATCATAGGTCAAATTCACCCGTTCACATGATTTTGGGTATGTTCTAAAGGGATTCATGGGCGGAAACTCGTTCCAAACACCCATGGATCCTCCCCTGAAGGATCCGCTCATATAAAACAAATCGAAAAACAGCAAGAAAAGACTTACGTTTTGGGTTCAAGAATCGGATTCTTGAATGGAAGAAGCTGTTTCTTGGATTGAATGCAGCCACCGATTGATCTCCCTTTGCGGAAAGTCCCTCTACCGGTATCCACGCGATGAAACGGCAGCGATTGCTAGCTCTTCATTTTTCTGGGTTTCGGGAATTAGAGAGAAAAGGGAGAGACAGAAAACTGTTTTCTAGATCTCAAGGTATTTCGGCTGAAAGCATTGGTTGTCTAGGGTTTCGGCCAAGAGATCATTATATAGGGTGTGAGAGTTTGTTCCCAGAACTAACTCTCACGTCCTCAACTTCTCTCGGCAGTGGGAGTCTAAACTCCCATGTCCTATCAACCTCTTTTGGCAGTGGGAGTCTATAACTCCCACGTGCACTAGACTTCTGCTGGTAGTGGGAGTCTTTATCGGATAATAACTCCCACGTAATTCCAGCTATACCGAAAATGCCCCTTATCTCTAATTCGAATAATAACACTTTATTATTCTCAGAAAAGTGAATGTCAGATACAATGAACCTAGACACATTCTAGATTCATTGAATCTGGACATGAAGCTCGTTAGCTCGTCTATGCGTGTGACCCTGTAGGTTCATATCACAATGGCAATGAAAACACACTTAGTAGTAGTGTGAGTTCATAAATCACAAGCGGTCCCCTAGCGAGACATTGTGACTACCCAAAGTGAATGAATATACAACGGAACCTAATATCAATCTACTATTTAATCCCTTTGTCTCGCGATATCCTAATTAAGCATAAGGCATGGTGGTCGTCACCCTTATTAAGCTTAATTGTATTTATGCTCGATCTCCAGGTAGACTGTTTCGACAAATAGCATTTGATAACCACTTTATCAAATACATTTGAGCACGGCCATGCATTTAAACAGTCTTTCCCTATCGAGGGGCCCATGGATATCTCTCTCTAATAATAGAGAGGGACAAATTCCTTACAATGTCTCTCACATTCAAGCTATGATAGGACACTACATCCGATCATCAGTCGTATTGATTACTCTGTTACAAGTAACGTCCGACTGAGTCAAAACGTGGCTCCATTCATACTAGAATCAATGAAGACATAAGGTCTAAGGATTCTAAAATAGTATTGAGGAAGTAATACTTATGACTTAAGACCATGAAGTATTACTTCTCTGACGGATCACGTCCAATACAATGTATCCCTATATATTGCATCTATGATGTGATTTGTATCCATTACACATGATCAGTAAAACAAGATCATCAATCAACAATCATACTAGTTTTATTTCATAGTAATTAAGCATTACATAAAACTAGGGACTTCTAGAATAGTAATTACATAAGCTAATGAGTTTTACTATCAAATCACACATTTGATAATCAAAAGCAAAATTAACTATTCAATTACATGCTCAAAAGATAATAAAACGCACAACATGTGCTAATGGTCCTAGGGCACTACTAATATGTTCATCACTCGAACCCGAACTCGTTACATCATAGGCCAACTCATCTCGTACACCTATCGCTACAGTCACCTGATTGTTGCTCACCATCGGCAGCATAGTTGTCTTCATATTCGGTAGATTATCCGCCCCTGTAACTGGAAGCTTATCCATCTCGATTACCTTAGTCCCTGACCCTAAACCTTTCTCCAAGATGTGAACCGCCGGCTTGATTCTATTAAAAACCGAGACCCGTTTTCCTTTCCCTGTATCCACTTACTTCTGTTTCCTATCAGCTATAGCCTTTGTCACCGCCTTACGCGAAGGCTTTGAGGTGTCCCCTCCATTCGTTTGTCCCTTAGTGCAATAGTGATTTGAGTTTCCCAACGACATACATCCCGTGCAATACTCCGAGAGATCATCGTACGTGATTGATTGCCAAAAAACATGTCCCGTCTTTGCGTGCCTAATGCAAACGCGATTGGGCAATTCTTTCAGCAAGTCAAGTTCAACGCAAACTATCGCACACTAGGCCTCTTGAAGTTTTCTGTCGGCTCATTAAGGACAAGCGGCATCCGTACCGCCGATGCTAACGTGAATATTTAACCTTATGAAACAAATGTAAAGGTAGTCCCAAGAAACGGATCCATGTCGGAACAATAGACGGCTCTTCGTGAACGCTGAAATCGAACGTCCATTTGAAGACTCGCATCCAAATATTGCAAAATGTCCATTGTCCCCTCCGCCAAAACCGGCAATAATCCTCATCGGGGGCAGCGACGTTGGAATTTACCCACATAGGCGAGCTTCCATGGTATTAGTAGTGCCCTAGGAGCACTAGCATATGTTGTACGTCTTATATATTTTGAGCATGTCATTTTAATAGTTAATTTTTCTTTTTAACATCAAATATGTTATTTGATAGTAAAACTCATTAGCTTATACAATTGCTATTCTAATTGTCCCTAGTTTTATGTAATGTTATATACAATGAATTAAAACTAGTATGATGTTTGATTGATGATTATGTTTTACTAACCATGTGTAATGGATAAAAATCATATCATAGATACAATATATTGGGATGTATTGTATTACACATACTCCAAAAGAGAAGTAATACTTCATGCTTCTTTTAGTCATAAGTATTACATCCTCAATACTATTTGGAATCCTTAGGCCTTATATCTACATCGTTTCTAGCATGAATGGAGCTACGTTTTGACTCAGTCAGACGTTACTTTTAATTGAGTAATTAATAATACTGATGATCATATTATCCTATCATGGCTTGAATGTGAGAGTAATTATAAGGGATTTGTCCCTCTCTTATTAGAGAGCAATAAACATGGGCCCCACGATATGGAAATTGTTTAAATGCATGGAGGTGCTCAAATGTATTTAATAAAGTGGTTATTAAATACTATTTGTTGGAAGAGTCTACCTAGAGATCGCGCATAAATATAATTAAGTTTTATAAGGGTAAAAACTACCATGCCTTATGCTTAATTTGGATATTGTGAGACAAAGGTATTAAATAGTGGATTGATATGAGGTTCCATCGTACATTCATTCACTCTGGGTAGTAATAATATCTTGCTAGGGACCGCTTGTGGTTTATGAACACATACTACTACTAACTGTGTTTTCATTTCCATTGTGATATGAACCTACAAGGTCACACGCATAGACGAGTTAATAGGCTTCATGTCCAGATTCAATGAATCTAGAATGTGTCTAGGTTCATTGTACTTGACAATTATTTTTCTAAGAATAATAAAATGTTATGGAACAAGTAGTTCATGTCAAAATTAATTCTTTTTCGGGCATCCCTGTTTATTGTTCTTTCCTCTATGCAAAGTGTTCTTATGTGCAACACAGATTTTTATGGGCGGAATTGCGGTCCTTTCACTCACATACTGATCATCCTCAGCTTATTGGGGGCGATTTTAGTGTGGTGCTTCGTTTCTCAGAAAGCCAGGGATCGGTACCTGCTATGCTTTCTATTGATTGAGTTTGCGGTTGTCATTAATGATTGTGAACTTCTGGAGGTTCCTATCTTGGGTAGCTTGCATACTTGGTGCAGGGCAAGGGCTCATCCACTTCACAAGCCGCTAGATAGGGTACTATTAAATACATCTTGGAATACCATGTTTCAACATACTCAGGTAACACATCTACCAAGGAGTGTTTCTGATCATTGCCCGTTACTAATTAGACTTTCGACTTGTGATGGATAAAAGGGGATCGACATTCCGATTTCAGGATATGTGGGTCAAGCACAAGACTTTTATAGAGGTGGTGAGAATCAGATGGGCGGAGGAGAATGAAAACTCCGGGATGTATATGCTTCAAGAGAAATTGAAAAGATTGAAGAGGGTATTGAGTTTCTGGAATCCTGATGTGTTTGGAAATGTTCATGCTAATGTGACATCCACGTTGGAGACTCTTGCCACTAAGGAGTCGCGTATGATCTTGATCCAAATCAGCATAATTTTTTTTCACTTGTTGAAGCTAAGGATCACTACACTATTGCTCTAGAACGGGAGGAAACATTCTGGAGACATAAACCCCGCATAAAATGGATCAAGGAGGACGAAGCTAACACGAATTATTTTCATTCTTTTTGTAGGAACAAACAAAAACGGATGAACATTGCACAAATTTCATCCCCAAATGGAGATACAATGACCGCGGCAGATGACATAAGGGTTGCGACTGTGATACTTTTTGAATCTCTGTTTGGTCGAGACAATACACCATCATCCGAGGAGTTTGTGCAGCAGTATATTCCCACTATTGTGATGGATAGAGACAACAACATGCTTGATCAACTACCATTGCACCAGAAAGTGAAAGAGGTGGTCCAACATCCATCACTACAAGAAAACAGGGAAACAGGTACGGCAGTTTTCGTCGGTAATCGGTCGCTAACCTAGGATTAGCAACCGAACCAAGTGGTCGTGTATTTTTCGTCGCTAATCAAGTTAACGACTGGCTACCGACCGTATATGTGATGACCGACCATTGGGTCGCCATATAGCGACCGAATATAATACATTGTTGGCTTTTAACTTTGACTAGTTAACGACAGATGGCCGACGGAACGTGTAGCGAGGAATACTGACCGAATAGTCAACATTGTTCACTTTAACTTTGGCTTGTTACCGACGGAATGCTGAGTCACTATATAACGACGGAATAACAACCGACCAGTCAAACATGGTTGACTTTGACTTTGACTACCTAACGACCGAAGACCGACGACGAGAAGCTAACAGTCCCCCAAACCGCATCTGATCCTGATCCAAAGCAAGGAATTTATTAAGAAGTTTCCACATAAATAAGGAGACAGACAAAGGAATTACCTTATGCAGTGTACATTCCCTCGTGAATTGAGAAACACCAAGGTCTCATAACTAAGCCATAGCTGATTTCATAGTGAACTCACATTTGTCAGTTTCCATCCATATGATTCTGTCTGCTGCAGACTAACCGACAATAATCACTACGGGCAAGGCTTGTATATAAAAGCTGGGAACCAGACATTGTAAGACTGTCTTATTCCATCCTGATGAATTGCAATACTCACGAATTGTTTCACTTATGAGAGAGTAATCCGGTTGAGACAGAAACCCATATAAAGCACCATGAAGAGTATAATTGTCATATAAAAGTCTTGAATTTCCCCTCCTAAGTAAAAATCCAAGTCGCGGCTCCACATCCCCCTTTACTGCCATAAGCCGATGCTAGGTAGGGGAGCACCCTGCAATCAATGTGCTATTTTTATCAGATTCCACTTCTATACAATACCGAGCCCTTAGAAAGTCCGTCCATTGTGATTTCCTTGTTCGAAATCTCCACTATAATTTCCATGAAAAGGCTTAATAGAAGGTCACAACCGAGTGTACACCCAAACCATTTCAACCAACATCTCGCACCATCCGTTTCCAAGACATCCAATGTTTGCGTTCCCCAATTTTTGTTTGACCCCATACAAAGCAGCTGAACAATTTCTCTATGCCCAAAAGAACAAGCTTTGGTACTGTACAGGAAGCAAGAATATTCAAAGTCATAGAGTTAAGGATAGAACATACCCAAATAATGTGTGCCCCCATGCTCAGAAAACGCCATTGATATCCCTCCATCTTACCCGAAATAGCCTCAAGTAGGCTTGTGAAACATTGTATTTTTGCTCATCCCTGAAATAAAGGACATCCGAGATATTTCATAGGAAATTCACCCTCCATAAAATCTGATACATATTGGATCATAGAGCGTTGTGATGCAGAAGTTTTAGATGATGCATAAAAGGAGGCTTTACCCACATTAACTCATTGTCCCGATATACTTTCATACTTGCGCAAGAAATCAATAAAAGATGCGAGATTTCGCCTATTCCCATTAGTGAAGACAACAATATCATCGGCAAAAGCAAGGTGAGATATGGTGACAGACTATCTAGGATTATAGTAGGGTGCTAGAATACTAGTCATCGAGAGTCTATTTAAACCTTGCAAGAAGACCTCAGCAGCAATAATAAAAAGAAGAGGCAAGAGGGGATCTCCTTGTTTAACACCCCGTTTGGCATTGCAATAACCATACGATACCCCATTAACCAAAACTGAAAACCAATTGAAAGACAACACATTTCGAACCAAATTCACAAAATGCATGCCAAAGCCAAAACGAATCAGTACTTGTATGAGGAAAGGGTGTAAAACCTGATCAAAAACCTTCATCGTGTCAATCTTAACAATCAGATTACCGCCCCACACTTTGTGATTAATAGCATGGACCAGTTCCATCGCTAACAGGACATTATAAGATATGTTCATGTTCTTGACAAAACCTGTCTCGATTGAGACAAATAACTAAAGGTAAAAGGTAAGCAAGTCGAGAAGCCATTACCTTTGTCAATACCTTATTTTCAAAATTGTAGAGAGAAATTGGTCGGAAGTCCTTAAGATGCACGAGACTTTGGACTTTCGGGACTAGCACAATTCAAAGTACAAGCTATCACTTTCGGTAATGGTAAGGCAGACCAAAAATCACAAACAACTTGTAGAACATCTTTCCCTACGATGTCCCAACAATCCTGAAAGAATCCCCCGATGCACTTTTTTTGTCAAGAGAGAAAACCGCCTCCCAGACTTCCATCATAGTAGGCAAAGTCGAAAGGAAAACAGTATTATCATCATCAATCAAACAAGGAATATCATTAAGTAGCTCTTCGTGTTGAGCTGAATATATCTCGATCGAGTACAACGAAGAGTAGAACCAGTCTGCTTCTTCTCCGATCTCCTTCTCATCCGTCAGTCAAACCCCACTATCATTTTGCAATTTTGAAATATGCATGTTTCTCCTTTTAGTTTTGCATAAGGCATGAAAGCATTTTGTGTTTGCTTTCCCTTCTTGCAACCATTTAACTAGAGATTTCTGTCTCTAGAATATCTTCTCCGCTTCTAAGTAAAATTTATACTCTCTCTTGCAGACATCCAAGTATCTAACAAACCATCCCCCGAACAACCATCATAGGCGGCCTCGACACTAGATACTTGTGCCTCGGCTTGCCAAAGATTAGTGTTAATATTGCCAAAAAAAAGTTTTTGTCCCAATCACGAAGAATCCCCTTAAGCCGTTTCAATTTACCCATTAACACCACTATACCGTTTCCATCCTCCAGAGCACCCCAACTCTCAGCAAAAACATCCTTAAAGCTTGAGTGCCTTGCCCACATATTCTGGTAGCGAAATGATGAAGAAGACACCCACCCCTCTTGGCTAGTTTTGAGCAACAAAGGACAATGATCTGAAACCATACGATGTAGATGTTCAAGAAAAGTATGTGCAGAAAAAATAATTCCATTTAGAGTTTAGCATTGCCCTGTCAAGTCGTCGCAACGGAGATGGTGCTGAGCTCCTGTACCATGTTACAGACAACCAACAAAAAGAATATCCAGCAAACCACAATCTTCGACAGCCTCTACAAATTCCGAAATAGGCAAACTTTCTGATACATACAAAACCACATTAAAATCACCCCCACGAACCAAGGGACATCATGGTGAGAGCTGAAATTTTGTAACTCATCCCATACCGCCCTTCGTTGTGTGTTGGCACATTCAGCATAAAAAAAAGAGCAATACACGGGATTACCAGCATAGTTGTTTATCAAAAAAGTCAAAACCTGATTCGTGTCCCCCAACAATTGTTATATCCAGACTACCATACCACGTTACCTAGATTTTACCAGCCACATTACCAAAGCCCTCATCAAAACCAAGACGCCGAACATAATTAGGAAAAATATCATTACTTAGCATAGGCTCCAAGATAGCACATAGAGAAATATTGTTGTCCTTTTTTTATTGTCGAAGCCTAGCTGAAGACTCCATATATCCAAGTCCCCAAATATTCCAAATCACACAATTCAACACATTCATAAAAGATAAATAGGGGGAAAAGTAAAAGTACCCATTTAGAGGGTAGGTCTCTTGGAACTCTCCACAAGACGCACGGACTTTCTGGATGCAAACATTGGCTGCTTCCGTTGTTTAGCTTGTCTGACATAAATGTCCATTTGTTGTTCATCACAGACCCGAAGTTTAATGGAAATAACACCCTCCAAATTGGAGGTTTGCCCATCCGCGGCTACGTCACACCCAACCAGGTTTTGGTCATCCGGATGTACCGTGTCTTGTAAATCGAAGCTCCCGCCCACAACACCATTAGGTAGAGGCTCGGCCTCATCCGGACCAGCCGGGTCACCGTCGTCCGGGTCGGACCCCTACAGCTCCAGGTACCGATTCTGGGTCTTCTAAAGAGCCCACTTCAACGTCAGGCGCTGGCTGGGCCATGGGTGCCTTACCAATTACCCGACCCGGAGCAATATCATCAACCCGGATTAGCTAACCCATTTCTTGGGGGTGGCGAGCCCCGTTGCGAAAACCAGTAACTGCTCAAGAACATCTGATCGGGAGTTATTCTCCTCCTGGGTGCCGCCCGCTGATTTGTAAAATCCGGGGATAGCAATTTAGGTTTGGAACCCGACCCCGGATATCATCAAGAGAGGAATGAGCTATAGTAATTGGTAAGTCATCATCCTCAGGGGTTATCGGTTAGCGATCACAACCGGCTCTGATTCAGGTGCAGCCGATGATTTAATTTCGACAGCAGATTGGGGAACCGGAGGCAATTGGGGAACCTCCATGTTATCCCCGATAGCTGTTACCGTTTCCGTTGGAGGATGATTCTCCTTTTGCTATGGTAGAATGGGTAACAGTACGGTAGTCTGGGCAGATGGACTCGGGTCATTCCGGGTAGGGTTCCCGGAGGCGACCCGTACTTGACTTGGTCGGGAAGTAACCGCTAAGCCCGACGCAAGAACCTTCTTGATGGGTGGTGGTGGCTTGGTTTTTTTCTTCAACTTTTCTGGCTGTTTCACGACCGAAGCGGTCTTCCCACATTGATTTTTATTATGCCCCAATTTGAATACATCGGAGACAATATTTCGGTAACTCATCATAAATAATAGGTTGCCAATAATTTTCGGTCTTCACATGAGTAATCCGAATATGTTGTGGCAATTCCGAAAGAAGATCTACCTCTACACAAACCTTCGCGATGCTCGGCCGTGTGGCGGCGGCGGTTGGGGCATCCAAGGCTTGCTGTTGTCCCACCGCCCGTGCCAGCGAGAAATTTTTCTCCTTATTGTATAGATGAATCGACAAACCCTCAAATCCAATCCAAATAGGGACAATTGTTGGTTCTTCAAGTACATTGAAGTCATAGGTCCATTTAAAGACTCGCATTGTTAAGCCATAGAAATTTCATATCCCTTGCCTCCATAAACGACAATAGTCTTGTTCAAGATAAAAACTAATTAAGACGTGACGAGGATGCATTCTACCAATCAAAAACCCCCTTTGAAGCCAACCTTATGGAAATATTTCTTCAAAGATTCCAAATTTGGGGCATGTTTGTGAAACTTCTCAACAAGGGCAAATCGTCATGGATTGATAAGGGCATCATGTTCATCCTTCAGGATGATCAGATTGAGCTCACCCTTGTGAACATCCAGGGGGTGAAACTCACCCTCTGGATGATCAGATTTAGCTCACCCTCCGCAGCAGTGGCAGGCCGAGAGAGGAGCTCGGCGAAACTCTTCTGCTTCCAAGGAGTTGGCGTAGCCGCGGTGGCCACCAAGGCTGGTTGGCCGGAGGCCATGACAGCCGCACGTATGAGATTGGCGGATGATTGATATGAGATTTCCTAAATTTTGGGAGATAACTCAAAAAAATAAATATTCTAATAAATGTAAAGTTAGAACTTATGAAGTGAAACAAAAATCACATGTTAAATATTCAATTACCAACATCTTGATTTTATATAGACTAGCAAAAATAAATAAAATAAATAAAACAAATAAAATAATTCATTTACTAGTGTAATGTTTTTTCCGAGTGGGAAATTAAATAGTTTCTTTTCATTGAAGCCTCTGGACGGGAGACTCAGTTATATAATCGTTAATTGATTTCCTAGACAATCATTAAAGGCAATCGTTAAAATCCATGTTCTTGTTCTAAGTAAGTGGAAGTAAGTCCTACAATTTTGCTAATAACACGAAGATCTCGTGTCGTCCAAAAGAAAACAACGTTGTGATTACAAACATTTACTAATGTATCTGTAAAAATAAAATTGTACTACAAAAAATTAATATTGTTTCTTAATTAAAAACTTTAGGATTATTCTGTTATAAAAAATAAAAAAGAAAAAAAAATGTCCAACAAAATATTGGAATAAGATTAGAATAATTACATTGAGAAATATAATTCGATGCAAAATAAATACATTGAAAAACAATATATTTTTTTGTAGATTTGATAGAAACTTACTTAACAAATAGGTAGTAAATAAATAAAACCGTTTACGCATATCAATCACACAAATTATGGTAATTTATTTCTACCAATTATATCAAACTAGTGTCAACCGAATCTATGCACATTACTATACGAGTAAGGTATAGTTTATATATATATATATATATATATACTATTTAAGTTTTTTTAAAACAAAAGTTTTATTTTTGTGTGTTCTATCAGTTTTTTTGGGCTACAATTGTTTTTCAAATTAGTAGACTCGTTATTTTTTATATGAGAATTTCGACCTCTTGTGCAGCAAATATAAATCTTTTGTGAAAAAAGATGTTGAACACAAAGTAAAAATTTTATATTTGAGATTGTGCAAAGATGGCGTCAAAGTAGCATGTTTTTTTTTATTATTAAATAAAACTCCGAAGTTTATTGATATGGGCCGAGGCCAAAAAAGTAGAAAGCATCAGACCTCATCATCCAAAGTGATGGGTTACATAAAGAATGCGCCCCTAGTCTATGCTATTTCATGGGTCAAAATCTAATACTTGGTAGCCCAGCTTTGTCATAATTGCATAGGCCTCGGATATCAAGTGGTAACCTTGTGAAGTCCACATATTCACAAGAAGATCTTGAGTTACAGCCTCATTGGCGAGACTATCCGCAACCTTGTTGGCTTCTCGATATATGCGTATTACTGTATTTTGATTTAAGCATTTGATCAATATTTGAAAAATATTGCATCAAGCTTCCAATTATTAATTTTCCCGCGGACTATCGAGTACGTTAAAACTTTAGAGTCTGTCTGCACCAGAAAACAAGTGTATCCCAAATCTGAAGACATTTGTAGTCCAAGCACTATAGCTTCCATCTCGGCTTCAGTATTTGTCACATTATTTCCCAAGTAATGGTAATAAGCAAATATGAAGTCCCCATTTCCCTTTCGCAAAATGCCTCCTGCGCCCGATTGACCCGGATTTCCCCTTGAGCCACCATCAACATTTAATATCATCATATTAGCAATATCCATACACAACCATTTCACAACAAAAGCCCTCCCTCTGACATCCCATGAAGGTACCCTTTTTCCCAAGTTATATTCATATAAGCCCAAGGCTTGAAGGACAGGGCGAATATAGGACTCAAACTCTCTAAGCAACCCCATGCCATTCGACTTACAACCATCATAAACAAATCTACACCTAACACGTCATAATATCCAACATACTCCTGACCAGACTATCACTTAAATAGACTCCAATCTAGTCCCACTATACCACAAAACTTACGCCATAAAAAGCTAGCAGCTGGACATTCAAGAAAAACATGCATAAAGATATCCACACCACCCCCGCAAAAACATTTAGAAGCCAAGGAGACTCCCCATACTTGTCTTACCATACTTGTCTTACAGTATCAAAAGCAAAGAATCCATTAAAGAAATGCCACATAAAAATGCACAATGCCATAGAAATCTTGGAAAACCAAAGTATTCGGCGAGTACCTTGTATTATCTAAGATGGCTGCAAAATTTTAATAGCCGAGGTAATGGTAAATTCTCCTCTTAGTTCAAGCTTCCACAACAATTTATTGGGGCTTTCTCCAAGCGCAATCCGGGGCAAATTTCTCTGTTGAACAGAGGTGAGTCCATTCAGTAAGAGGGACCAGCCCGGTTTCCCCCAATATTGATTAATTTTAGCCGATGAATCCTCCAATGGTAAATTGGACTAACAGCCCTCCATGGTAAAGTCGTCGTGCCAGAAAGAGAAAGAACCACTGCGGACCAGGACCCCTATATTTGCTTCAGCTTGCTCACGGATCGACTGATTTCGCCTCCAAACGGCCGAGTCTGTGGGTTTGGAGCGTAGAAGAGTTGGATGAGGTTGATCCATGCAATATCTATCAAGAAGAAAGTCTTTTGAAGTGCTCTCAACGAAAATAATCCGAGACCATTGTGCAAAACATCACAGCAATGAAGATCGTGCCTTCAGAAAAACGTATACTAAATTGAAAAATCATCAATTCAAAGGAAATCAATATACCCGTCTACTGGAATCTTCTGAAATAAAGATATCAGACATTTGTGAAACTGGACTTTCAATGAAGATCCTCTTGGACGACTACTTCTTCCATCTAATAAATCTTTCATTATAGATTCCGAATTCCTAATCTTCACCTAAAAGATCTTTTCAAAATCAATGTGGAGTTCATTACAACAACTATATCAAGTACTATAGTCATTGGTTAGGACTAATATTAATAGGACCAAAAATCCATCATAAAGTCTTTGTTCGAGGAAGAGTTATCACAGATAACATATTATTGGCTATGGAAATTGTTGGCACACTAAACAAGAGGGTCTAGGGTGGAAATATTATCATCAAACTAGATATGATGAAGGCTTTTGATCGTGTTTCCCACACTTTGTTTTGGTCTCGGTTATGCAGTGTTTTGGGTTTAACGCACATTTTAATAATATGGTGTGTAATCTTCTAAAGAACAACTGATTTTCGGTATTGGTCAATGGTTGCCCCTTCGGGGTATTTCCGCTCAGGCCGAGGGGTCAAACAGGGGAACCCCTTATTACCATTACTCTTCATTCTCTCAACAGAGGTATTTTCGCGGGGTCTAAATTACATGAAGCTCACAAAGGTCTTGGATCCGTACTTGGTTCCACATTCTGGGAAAATTGTATCACACTTGGCGTATGTGGATGATGTGGTTATTTTCGTTAACGGGGGTAAGCGAGGGTTGCAAAATCTGATGGCCCTTACGCAGCAGTATGAAGCCACATCGGGGCAGCGGATAAATGCCGTCTCATTCCTAAGGTACAAAATCTATTATCTTTTGGGGAATTTTGTCCTATATCATTGTGGTCTTTTGCGAACAAGGTGATATCCAAATTTCTAGCTATGCGATTAATACATTTGCTTGCTAGAATTATTTCACAGAATAAGTCAGGATTTGTGAAGGGGCTTCTCGTCTCAGATAACATTCTATTGGCGCAAGAGTTGGTACAACAATTGAATAGACGGGTCCACGGAGGAAACTTGGTAATCAAACTGGATATTGTGAAGGCCTTTGATAGAGTCTCACATCATTTTCCTCTCTCCGTCTTAAAGAGGTTTGGTTTCGGTTTTCATCTTTTAAATTTGGTGCGTAATTTGTTGATATCTAACTTGTTTTCTGTGTTGATCAATGGACAACTGCATGTGTTCTTCAAATCCACAAGGGGTTAAGAAGGGGGGGTCATTTATCCCCCTTGTTGTTTATTGTTGTAGCATAAGTCTTCTCACGGAGCCTAAACCGAATGGAGGAGCAGAATCGTATATTACCATATGCTATGCTTAGACGCGCACTACAAGTATCACATCTCAGTTTTGCAGATGATGTCATTATTTTCACAATTGGGGAGAAAAGAAGTTTGGATCGATTAATGGCTTTTTTGTCACAATATGAAGAATATTCAGGCCACTGCATCAATTGTTGAAAAGTGCATTCATTACATCCTCGAGAACTGGCATAGATCAAGCTACACTGATCCAACAAGTGACGGGTTTTGTTCAAAGTGATTTTCCACTTACATATTTAAGTTGCCCGTTTTACTCTGGAAGGGGAAGAGTGACATATTACCAAAGTTTGGTAGAAAATATTGCAGATAGATTGAATGGACGGCAAAACCGTATTATAGATTTGGCGGGGAAACTTACTTTGATGAAGCATGTCCTAAATTCGATGCTCCTTCATATCTTGGCAACGACGTTTCCGCCAAAGCTGATTTTGGACAAGATAGAAAAGCTCTTCGCAAATTTCTTGTGGGGAGCTTCATTGGGTAAGTCTAGAATCCATTGGATGTCATGGAAAAGGATATGTGCCGATAAACAGAGTAACGGGTAGAAAATATTGCAGATAGATTGAATGGATGGAAAAACCGTATTATAGATTTGGCGGGGAGACTTACTTTGTTGAAGCATGTCCTAAATTCGATGCTCCTTCATATCTTGGCAACGATGTTTCTGCCAAAGCTGATTTTGGACAAGATAGAAAAGCTCTTCGCAAATTTCTTATGGGGAGCTTCATTGGGTAAGTCTAGAACCCATTGGATGTCATGGAAAAGGATATGTGCAGAAATCAGTTAAGACATGGATCTTCAATGGTGGAATAAATCGGCTTTGAATGATTATCTTCCGGATGCTGTTTTGAAAAAATTACCGGATACTGTGACGAAGAGAGGAAGTGATAGATTGGTATGGCTTTGGAGTCGAATGGGGAATTTACAGTGAAGTCGGCCATTTCTTTGCTGAGGTAGAGATCCATTGGCACTTTAACACGGAATTTTTTTGGGACTAAGTGTTTGCCTCATTTGTTATCAATTTTCTTGTGACGGTTTATCAACATGTTTCTAGCTTTGAATGAATCTCTGTGCAAACGCAATTTCACCAAGGTTAAGTGGCTCAGATTCTTATAGACACATCTTTTATCAATGTCGGAAGGCTAAGAGTCTTTGGTTAACTGCCACTTCCAAGCTTGGTGTAAGTTTGAACTATGACTCTTTTCATTCGGCCGAGAGCTTGTTAAAATTATTTTGGTTGATCGCTTCAAGTGGAAACAAGGCGCTTGATATATTGATCCCCAAGTGGAGTCCTTTCGATGCTATGGCGAGCTCGTTGTCGTTTCTTTTTTTGAAGGGTGTATTACGAAAGAGAGGCTATTGAGACAAGAAATGGATGCTTATCTTGCTGATGTTTGTAAAGCAAAGAAAATTTCTGTTACTGGGAAGTCGAGAGGGGAGCAACAGAGTGAAGCTTTGGTTCTCTATTGGATTTCTCCTTTGCGAGGTACGGCTGCAATCCAAAACATAGATGAGGCATCACAAGGAAATCTGGGAGTGGCTGGAATTAGGTGCATCATCTGAAGCAGTAATGTAAAATTCATTGGTGACTATCCTATTATATTGGAGAGCAAACAAACTCGCTGGCGGAGGTAGAAGCTTTGTATCAAGGGTTAAAGCTTGCTCACTCACTGGGCGTGCGAGACCTAGCAATACAACCAGACTAATAATTTAACGTTGGACACTTAAATTTAACGTTGGACTTTAAAATGGAAAATAAAGTCTATAAAAAGTCTTTAAAAATAGGTGTTCTAGAAAAAATCTAAATAATATCCAAAATTAAGTGATGACATTAAAGTCAGTTCTTACACAGAAGTTTTCCAAAAATATATGGAGCCTTATTTTGTTTTTCGTGCTCTAAATGTCAGTTGCTTTTTATATTATGCGTAGTAGTTGTAATTAACAAATAAGATCATGTTTCTATAAAATAAGAAAAATTCAGCAAAGGCAACACAATAAATGATGATAGGTTAAGTGCTTTACCTAATGAGATCCTTTGTAAAATACTCTCGTCAACATATATTGTGGTGACCTCGATCTTATCAATCAGATGGAAGTATTTTTGTAGCTCCATCCCTATTATTTTTTTTTTTATGATGATTCTTTACCTCAGCAAGTTGATGAAATGGAAGTAAACAAGTTTATGGGATTTGTAGATATGGTGCTTTTGCTAAGGAACGTTGGTTTAGTCAAGTTTCACTTGAGGTGCAATAGCGTACGTGACCCTTCAAAATCAACCGGTAGTTATTTGTTGCACTATGGCGTCATGTTCCAGATCTTAGTGTCTCTATAGATCAGGATATACCTTCATCCCTGTTAGCTCCAAGGTCAAAGTGATCAATCTTGTTTTGATGATAACAAACCATTGATAAGTCTAATGTCTGTGTGAGCATGTTCTTAATGATAGAATCCTTAGCACTCACACCAACATTGAGGAAAATGGTAAGTTAGCTCTTTGTGTACATTAATGGTATGATCATACATGCAAGGAAGCTACACTTTGCAAGACGCCATAGCACAAGCATGAAGGCGGTCCACATGCTATGGAAGTGGGAAAACCACTTTGGGACTGCATTCCGGACGACCTAGGCTTAAACCTCGGAAGACCAGAGTAGTTCGGTCGATCGACATTTGTTGTCAGGTCGACTGATGCAGTTTTGTCCTTAGTCAGATTTTGAATGTCCCAATGCTCCAACGACTATATTCTCTCGGACGACCTTGAAATAGGTAGGTCGACCGACATTGCTTCGATAGACCTGACACCATTAATGCGATCGACCGAGATGTAGACAAATGGCCTTTTACTCTTTACTTTAAGGCTCTATGGTCGACCTATTGTCGAGTAGCGGTCGACCGGAGTTGTCTAATAAAGGCCAAAATTATAGCTGTTGTGGCCAACTTTGCTTGTATATTCTTGCCCTATATAAAGCTTCTAAAGCTAAATTTTCATAATGAAATGAAGCCATAAGAGGGCATAGGCATATACATTTCATAAAAACACAAGCAAACACTTTTGAGCTTAATTTCATATCAATCAAAAGCATTTGTGTTGAGCTATAAAACTTCATCTATATTTCTATTCTCAAGAGTGATTAGAGCTTACATTTATAATATTAAATCTAATAGGTATTTGTGCGTAAGAGAGCTAAACTGTAAAGTCTCCTTCGAACTAGAAAATAGCTCTTTGTGAGCTTTAGTCTTGGCGAGTGTTTGCAAGCCGTATTTTTTAGGCAAAATTCCACTTTGTGAGGCAAGCATCTCATTGTTGAGATTAGCTCTTAGTGAGCTTAACACTCTTTGTGAGTGGTGTTTTCTTAGTGAAGCACAAGTCCTCATTTGTTGGGGCAATTGTAAAAGGTAGAACCCACCTTGCATTTGTGGCAAAGAGGTATCCACTAGTGGATGTTGAAATCATTGGGTTTGTCCTAAGGCAGTGGATATAGATTCTTTGTGAATCGAACCAATATAAATATTTGTGTTAGTTTCCTCTATCCCTACTCCTTTACTTCATTGTCCATATACAAGCTATAACTTGTCTACTTGATTATATGAACATATGTGCTTAGGATAGAAAACTTCACATGCTTCCTTGCTTTATACAATTGCTTCACTTAGTCATCTAAGTTTCTTTGAACATAATTCAATTACCTTATGTGCTTAAACAACATATTTGTTGTTAAGGTGAACACTTAGGCAAAGAAGTTTTACAAAAGCTAAGAAGTTTTTAAGAACCTAATTCACCCCCTCTTAGGCTAAATACGCGGTCTTTTAATTGGTATCAGAGCCTAGTCTCTTTTTTATTGGACTTACATCCTAGGAGGATCCATGGCTCATAGCTTTTCTAATTTATATGACGAATCAACATCAAGACCACCCTTATTTGATGGCTCTAACTTTCCTAGTTGGCAATATTTATTTAAATTATTTTTATTATCTAATGACTCTATCTTGTTAAGCATAAAAGAAGAATAGTCTTTAAAGAAAGATACTAGTTTAACATAGAACTACTACTACTACTTTGAAACAACTAAAGAAGATGAAGAAGACTTAAGAACACATCTTGAAAATCCTACGGGAAACTAAGAAGGTTGAATATCATATGAAAGCAAAAGGAAGAGAACAAGAGAGAATTGTGGAACAAACTCTTTATTTCATAAGTTTTTCCTCTCATCAACTTCTGAGGATTTAGTAGTGGTTACATGCCTTTTTATAGGAAAAATATTACCTTTTATTCCTTCAACTTTCACACAAGGAGTCAAATTGCCAAAGTCAATGAAAGACCTCAATGAAAAAGATTGCAAGAAGATGACTTCCAACTTCAACGCCATGAATCTACTTTGTTGTGGTCTTAATAAAGAATATCTCAACAAAGTGCATGAATGTGAAGATTCTCACTCCATATGGAATATGCTTGAAGCATCATATCAAGGCGAAGTTGAAGAAGAAGAGCCAAAGGTGGCAAATCTAGATTTGGGGACTCAATCTCTTGAAGTTATGGAGGATATCTCAATCACACTTCAAGAAAATCATGATACAACAAAGAAGTGTGATAAAGGAGAAAACAATGATCAATCCTCAATGAACTCAAAAGTTGTACAAATTGAGCCTTCACAAGAAGAGATGGAAGAAGAGAAGATGGAAGCACAAGATGATGATCTTCATAATGAATTCAATTATGATGGAGACAATAAAGATCAATCATCTTGCAAAAGGAAGAGAAAAACCTTGCCACTATGCTTCAAAGATAGACATCCAAAAAGAAGTGGCTTTGGACTAAATCATTCCAAGGAGAATGATGAAAGAATTGAAATGGAGATGTTTAGAGAGAAAGAAATCACAAACACTCTATAGCACTTTGTCTCCTCAAAGATTCATGGAAAATACACTCAAGGAACCAAGATGCTCAACCATAAGTGATGATCAAGACTTCAATGACAATCTACAATCATCATCACTTAGTAAGAAAGCAAAGGTATTAAATTCACCTTCTATCAACTCTTTAATTGTTTTTATCAATGTATTGAGAAGTAATTTTGATTTATATGCTTTCAACATTAGTGATATTGCATCATTCCCTTTAAATGATCATATACATATAGATAACTTGAAGCATGAACTTGATTTTCTTTATGCATCAATTGCTAAGTTATCTAGTAGATACAATGTCACACTCTTAAATGATTCTTGCTCCTTTTTGCACAAAATATCTAGGAATCATTCTTGTTGCTCAAATAATGAAAATGTTGATCCAAATGCACACACTTGCCAGTTGAGAAATGAAATTAACCTTCAAGGACCTTTACAAGAGATACCTATATATTCTCAAGTTTCATTTGTACGTTCCAAGAGATCTAATTCTCTCAATGAAGAAGGGAACCGCAAGAAAGGGCAAAGCCAAGACTCAAAGAAAATAGTCAAGTGCCAAGGGCAACATATTTGTGGAGAATTCATGAAGGAAAAACATAGAAATCATCAATGACGACTCCATAAACCACAAGGAGATTTCTTATAGTACAACCAATGCCATTATCAAAAGAAGAAGCAATCAAAGGATAATCTTCTCTCAAGAAGGAAATTGTCAAGATCTAGGCCAAACATTATGCCTCACTAGTCTCATTGATGAAGATCAAAATGAAAATCAAAGTCCGGAATCTATAGGCAATGAGGTACAATGCTCAAATCCTTCCCTTGATCTTGACTATGATAATGAGGAGGATCCTTATGTGTTTTTAAATCATTTGTATGATTAATTGAAATGATTTATATTGTGGGATGAGTTCACGGTAAGTTTATTTTAAACTAAGATAAAATAGCAAATAATTTTGAACTTCAAAGTCTTCAAATTTAATTATCTAACCTTATTTTAAAATACATAAAATCTACCGATGGGCTCCTGAGCATGAGCCGCTAGTCAAGTCAGGTTGGCGTACCTTACTTACGAGGAGACTAAGTGGTATTATGAGTGACGCGAGAAAAAATGATAAAAGGCACAAATGGGTTACTGAGAGCGATTGGACGAGACTTAAAGAGTATTGGGCAACTCCGGCTTTTGTTGCTAAGTCTTAACAGGCATCAAAAAATCGGAAGGAAGGGAGGGGTGGCAAAGGCCCAAGTAAGCACACGTGCAGTTCACTTAGCCACATTGAGCACCATGAGAGATTGGTACTTATCTCATTTTTCACATTCATATGCTTTATGTGTTTTATGTATGTATTTAATGTTTTAATGAATTTTGTTAACAAGCAAAGGAGGCCGGACATGCAATCATATTCCCGGTGGGTTACGATTGGACGCATCAACACCATATCGACCCAAAGAAAGGATAATGGGTTGATGAAGAATCTAGACACTTATTTGTAAGTCATACATATCCTCACAAGGACTAGTGATCTTTTGTGTTTATGTCGAAGATAAATTTTAGTCGAATATGTCATTTATATTTTGTAATGCTACTGTAACTTGTTATGCTACTTGTGTTTCCTCAGCAGGCTGATATGTTTTTTGGGGGAATAATTTTGTTCCTAGTTCTATAATTACGTCATTCTTTTGAGTTACTTGAATAAATTCTAAAGAAATATTACTGCATATAGCTGTTGCCGCTTCAGGATTGCAGGGGCACTCTGAATGTTAATTTTTTTAACAGCTGAATTGTATATTTTTTCCGAGTTGTTTCTTGACGAAAGGTAAGGAAAAGCAATAACAACAAAAGCACGCAATACCTCTGTTCTAATGTCAGAGTTTGAAATTAAGTTGGCTCTAGGACACCAGTCCAGTGCCCATACTAGACCTCCAACATACATGACGTAGTCTTCGCTGTTAAAGATCAAATTCTGAGCTCTCCAAGATCATATCAAATAAACAGGTAAAAAGGTTTAAAAGGTCAGCCATGTTTTCTAGTGGCAATGCTTTTCATTGATTGAATCAACTTGATCTAACGAGGATAACATAAATATGAAAGGAAACAAACCCCGAGAGACACAAAGGAGTTAGATTCAAGAACTTAAAAGTTAAAACAGAATAAAAAGAATATGGTCATACTACGGGTCACATTCAAAAGTGTTTCATCACCAAAACCAGAACCATGATGTAGACCATAACTGTAGAACCTTACTCAAACCAATTAGAACTCTCATGCGTTCAAACCTTACTCAAACCTTACTCAATCAAGACCAGAAACAATGAAATAACTAATAAGGACCACGATTTCATGACCTCAATCTTCTCATCCAATCCAAAAGCAGAGGATGAAAGAAGAAATTTCACTTTAGATAAGCTTATCGCTTGCTTTTGAGTTTTGAATAGGAACTGGTAATCTCATGTTTAATCTCATGCTAATGAGCTTTCAACTGGTTTCATTAATTAATATACATATATAAAGAAAACCGGGTGCATTTGAACTCATTTTCCGCACATACTCCAATGCAAAACTCTAAGATTGGACCCCCATAACTCTCTCACAAACAATTTTAATCTTTGAGACAAAAAATCTCCAACCAAAAACCAATCCAAATACAAGAAGATTTAGCTTAGCAACCTACCAGTATTCTGTAGACATTTCTTCAGTTGTACCCTTCTCTATCTATATGACCAAAAAAAATATTAAAATCAGTTTAATCAGGGGTGAGAAAACCACAAGCAAAGTCCTAAAGAAATTTAACTAATATACCTTTGGAACAGTAGCAGATGAAAATTGAGGTAAGCTTATCTGATCACAGACATCTTTTGCCTCCTTAATTTCATTTTGGCAAGAAAATTTTATTGTCCTTGATGGATATTTAAAATACCTCCATTCCCTGAAAACAGCAATTAGAAAATGTTTAGATCAATTAATAGTCACAAATGTAATTTTATGGGTTTTTTACTGGTATCCCTCTATAACATTGTTGCAGAAAGATAAGAACTTCAGATACTAAAGAATGAGCAAGTAAACGACGATGTAAGAACCACTTATACATGTAGCAAAGAATCATTGGAAAAGCAAGAGCACAACAGGCTCTTCACATCTGGAAAAAATTTCATATGCTCCATATCCAGGGGTTATTTATATAAACACTGTATCTACTTTCAAACATAAACAAGATCCATTATCAGAATTGTCAAATTAAAATCTAAATATTATTCTTCATAGACTAAGTATATTAAAAGGCACCAACCAAAATGAACTCAGTCTCAGTCCAAGCTTGAATATTAACTGATTTCTCTTTTTTTCCCTTGGCTCTGAAATTCAAGTTCAATATTATTTCCCTTTACTGCATATAATAGGATAAGAGAACCAGCACAGATTTAGTAGTGGGAAAAATAAAAAACTTGGATTTCTAACCTTAAGAATGTGATAGACGAGGTAAGGCGATGAATTTCAACAGGATCAAAATTGGGATTTTCTGGCTCTCCACAAAGCTTGGAGATGGTATCGACAGCTTTAAAGTGATTCTCCACGGAAGAATCAAACAAGGAGATTCTAGTTGTAGGTGAGATGCCATCTTCAGTAGCCCTTTCCTTAGCCTTCTCTTGCACTTTTGTCTTTTTCTTCGCCCTCTTCTTCAACATCACAGCAATTGAGGCATCCATTTCAGTGTCCATCTTTTCTTCTTCTTGCTCCATTCTTCTGCATAATCATATCAAAGACCTTGTAACTCTCAAATCCTTTTGGAAATTTGGCTAATATTTGTAACTCTAAAACCAAAACAAATATTTGTAGGAATGAAAATAATAAGTAAGCGACAGAAGAGACAAGGAGAAGATTCTGGGAATCCAATGTACAGAGTGAAAAACAAGCAATTTATTTTTACAAATTTCTCATTCTCAGCCAGGAGTGATGATCGAGCTTTTCCTCCTCACAACTTTTGCAGAAATTAAGAAATTCTGTTGCGAAAGAGATGATCATCAGGGACGAAGACAAGGGGGCGGGTGGGCAGTCACCCCAGATTTTTTAAAATCCTACTAGATATAATTTTATATGTAATTCGGAATATTTGATCAAATTCACCTCCAACAATTTTTGTTTGCAGTTTTTATATGTAGTTCGGCATAATGTTACAGTTTTTCACCCCTCAATATAAGAATTCTGGCTTCGTCCCTGATGATCATGATGATTTCCCACACAATTTTTACTCCAAGAAAATATCACATAAATACTCATAATCCTATGACATAATGCCCCTGATGCACCACCAAAAATTCTTTTAAAAATTTCCCATAATCTGAGCACTTTTAACTCATAAAGAAAAACACTGTTAATCCGATTTTAATTCGAAGAAATTGACATTTACTTTAACTGTCTACCCACCATGAAGAAAATTTAAAAAATTAGCTCCAATTGAAGTTACATTGCCGAAAAGAGATAACTCACCGGAGAAAAGGTGGCAGCGATCACCCAAGGAGGAATCACCGCCAGACAAATTGGTTTCCAAAAAGTTGCCAAAGAGGTTATAAATAACAAGTTGTCGCTTTAAAAGAGGGGAAGACTTACGGAGAACCAGGGTTGGACTGGTGAACCGGTTTCTTAAAAAAAAAATCTATTTTTTTAACAAATTTACTTATGAAACGAATTGCGTTTTAAAAATAGTAATAAATAAAGAAAAGAAACACATTAAATATGAAATAAAAAAGAGTGCTCTTTTAATGTGGTATTGCGATGTTGGGTTTGGCACATATTCACTCATTAGTCCAAGGATTACTAATTATATATTAATTAGGTTAAAATTTAGTAATTAGGTAAATTACTAATTAATTGCACTCCTAATTGGATACTAATTAGGTTAAAATTACTAATTAGTGAACTCTTAGTTCTTTTAACTAAAGGTTTACTACTCATATATATGCACAGGAACATATTTAATTGTTAAGAAAAAATATTAAATAGCATAAAAGTGAAAGTGATACTCTACACTGATACTTTTGTTTGGTTTTCCAAACCTACATATATAGAAAAAATAACAAATATAATAATTTTGTATTTGTATGTAAAATATCAAAAAAAAAAATATCTGGTAAGAGAAGAATATGTTTTCAATGATTGCTCAAGGCATTTTAAGTTTTCTTGAAAAAATTAACGGTTTAAATGAACCATTCAAAAACAAATAAAGTACGTCTCTCCAATATATTGGGGCAAATTCCAATTAATTTAATGACACTATAAGAATTAAATGACTCGATCAACTAAAGTTTATTTTTTGAAGTTTTTACCCATTTAATGAAAAAAGTTTGGTGAGAAGTTTGCATGCGGGTTCAACATAAAACTAAATGGTTCGGTAAACTAATTTTGTTTGAAAAAAACTTTGACGATTGGAATAAAAAAGTTAGAAAGCAAATTAGATTTTTCACTCAATGTAATAGACTAAAAAGAAAATCAACAAAGTCATTCAATTAAAAATCATACCCACTACCTTTATTTGAAATGTCGTCAAATTTTAAAAACTTTATACACTTACGATATGGGGTCTTGAATAATATTGAAAAAAAGTAAAATAAAAGATTATAATAGGAAAAATATTAAAATATTAAAAATATTAAAGTATATAATGTAATTTGAATAGTCGAATATGAACTCTACGAAAAGCAAATAAAGTCCGCTTTTCAAATTCATTAGGGAAATTCTATGCGATAAGAATTAAATGGCTCGATTAACTAAAGTTTATTTGTTAAAAACTTTTACTGTTGGAATGAAAAAATATAAAAGTCAATTAGGTTAGTCGCCAAACTTTATGGACTAAAAAACAACTCAACCAATTAATTCAATTAAAAATCATACTCAAACCCTTCATTTATTATGCACTTTCCATGTGGGAGTTTTAATAATATTGGAAAAAAAATTACAATAGGAAAAATAAAAAATATTAAAAATATAATTTAATTTGAATAAGTCTAATATGAACCTTATGAAAAGAAAATAAAATCTGCATCTCCAATTTATGGGGAAAATTCCAACCCATCTAGTGTTACGATAAGAAATAAATGGCTCGAGCAACTAAAATTTATTTTTTAAAGTTTTGACTCTTTTAAAGTATAAAGTTTAGTGAGAAGGCTCGCCTACAGATTCAACAAAAGACTAGATGTTTATGTGAAGCAAATTTCTTTGAAAAAAACGTTGACCATTAGAATGACAAAATTGACAAGCAAATTAGATTTGTCACCAAATTTAATGGATTAAAATCAACCAGTTAATTCAATTAAAAACCATTCTCAAACCATTTATTTATGATGTGTCAAATTTAAAAAAATGCATACACTTTCGAAGTGGGATCTTGAATAATATTGAAAAAATAAAAATAAAAATTAGAATAGGAAAAATTAAAAAAATAAAATATATTAAAATATATAATTTAATTTGAATATGTACCATTTGAAAAACAAATAAAATTCGCATCTCCAATTCATTGGGCAACTCCCAGTTAGTGATACGATAATAATTAAATGGCTCGAGCAACTAAAGGTAATTTTTCAAAGTTTTGACTCTTTTAATGAAAAAAAATTAGTGAGCAGGCTCACCTGCAGATTCAACAGAAAACTAAATGTTTCGATAAACTAATTTTCTTTAAAAAAAACTTCGACTGTTGGAATGAAAAAATAAAAAGCAAATAGAATTTGTCATTCAATTTAATGGACTAAAAAGCAACTCAGCCAATTCATTCAATTAAAAATCATGATCAACCCCTTTATTTATAATGTTATCAAATTCCAAAAACTTCATACACTTTCGACGTGCGATTTTGAATAATATTGAAAAAATAAAAATAAAAAATTAGAATAGAAAAAATAAAAAAAACCATTAAAAATACTAAAATATATAATCTAATTTGAATAAGTCTAATATGAACCATCTAAAAAGCAAATATAGTCCGTCTTTCAAATTCATTGGGCAAATTTCAACTAATTGATGATACGATAAGAATTAAATGTTCGATCAACTAAATTTTATTTTTTAAAATTTTGACTCTTCTAATGAAAAAGTTCAGTGAGCATCGCCTGCGAGTTCAACAGAAAATTAAATGGTTCGCTACATTAATTTTCTTTGAAAAAGCTGGTTGTTTGAATGTAACAAATGAAAAGTAAATTGAATTTGACACTCAATTTAATGGACTAAAAAGCAACTCAACCAACTCATTCAATTAAAAACAATGACAAACCTCTTTATAGGAAAAATAAAACACCATTAAAACTATTAAATATATAATATAATTTGAATAAGTTAATGAACCATCTTAAAAGGCAATAAAGTTCGCCTCTCAATTCATTGGGCAAATTCCAACTCGGTTGATGATACGTTAATAATTAAATGGATCGATCAACTAAAATTTATTTTTGACTATTTTAATGAAAAAACTTTAGTGAGCAGACTCGCATACGAGTTTAAAAGAAAATTAAATGGTTTGGTGAACTAATTTTCTTTTAAAAAAATCTAAATGTTTTAATGAAAAAATTGAAAAACAAATAGAATTTGTCACTCAATTTAATGGACTAAAAATCAATTCAACTAATTCATTGAATTAAAACCACGCTCAACCATTCTATTTATAATATTGTCAAATTTCAAAATCTTCATACAGTTTCGATATGAAATTTTTATTAATATGTAAAAAATAAAAAATTAGAATAGGAAAAATAAAAAATTATTAAAAATATATAATTTTATTTGAATAAGTCAAATATGTCAAGCTTTCTTTTAATTTAATGGATAAAATATTCCTCTACCAATCAAAATATTTTCAACTAATTAGAAAATTCAAAATTAGTTTATGGACTGATCAAGTCCTGCGATTAATCTTTCGTGTCCTTGAATGACTTTTAAGTCTAGCGATTATTCTTTCAAGTGTTTCTTTCAATGACGACTCAATGTCGGCATGGTAATTTTCTCGAAAAAAAAATTGTTTAATTGACCAAGCTTAAAATGAAATAAATTCCGTCTCTCCAATTCGTTGGGAAAATTCAAACTTAGTTAATAATACTCTAAAAAATAATGGCTTGATCAACAAAAGTTTTTTTTTTTTAAGTTTTTACTCTTTTAATGAAAAAAAGTTTAGTGAGCAGTTTAGCATGTGTGTTCAATATAAAACTAAATTGCATGCGTATTCAAAATAAAACTAAATAACTCGTTAACTAATTTTCTTTTAAAAAAACTTTAACTATTTGAATGAAAAAATTGGAAAACAAATTGGACTTGTCACTCAATTTAATGAACTAAAAACCAACTCAATCAATTCATTCAATAAAAAAAATCATTCTCAACCCCTTTATTTATAATTTTGTCAAATTTCAAAAATTTCATAAACTTTCGATGTGGGATCTTGAATAGTATTGAAAAGAGAAAAAGAATAAAATAGATTAAGAAAAATAAAAAACCATTAGAAATATTAAAATTAACCATTTCATTTGAATAAGGTAAAGATGTTAAGCTATATCATTAATTAAATAAATAAAAATTATCTCAACTAATCATATTTTTAAACTAATTAAAGGACAAAAAATTCCAGAAAATTACATGTGGGATTATGAAGGTTTGTGATTGGTTGAAACTGAAAACATGTTATGTAATATAAATATAGATAGATAGTTAGATAGTTAAATAGTACTCCCTCCATTCCCTAATAATTGTCGTTTAGGAGATATCTAGGTATCCAAATTAATTGTCGTTTAAGGTTCTTTTATTAGTTGTCAATAATTTATTTCAATTATACCCTCAACATTTTCCTTTCTTTTCTTTATGATGTATTAGTGAGAGAGAGGGAAGATAGGGTAATATTGGAAGTTTAGGTGAAAATGACAACTTCCTTAATTTTCTCAAATTGTCTAAAGAGTCTTATATTTAGGAATGGAGGGAGTATGATGATAGATGTTTAGATTAGATGATATGATGATTAGTCAACGATTTAAGTTACTTAAAAAACCAAAAATAATTATTTTAAACAGTTTGATAAATTTTAATTTTGTTTGATAAATTTTAATGTTATTAGAAATAAAAATAAATATCTTAACTTACGTATAGAATTGAAAAAGATCAATCTAGTTTTAATAATTCAAATGTTTAACTAAATCCTTAAACTTTACAATTAATTTAATAGATAAAAATAGGTGTAACCAATCATGCTTTTAAAACTAATTAAATAGAGAAATATCCTAGAAAATGACACATGACATAAGATAGCTTAAATAATGAAAATGCATTATGTAATATAAATATAGATAGATTGTTTGGAGTAGTAAGGCGAGGATAAGCTAATGTGTTGAAGGAATCTCCATTATATTCTTATTTCTCCATCATAGTGAAAGTATGTGCTCGCCTTACTCGTGGATGTATGTCAGATTGACCGAACCACGTAAATCATTGTGTCCCTTTATTTATTTTCTTATTCATATTTGTTTGTGGGCTAGAATTGAGAGGATTGATTTCCTAGCAATTGGTATCATAGCTAGTTACAGAACATAAGATGACTTGTTTTAGTTCACCTGTTTCGCCAGATATTGGAGGAGGGTGTTGGATACAATCGAAATCGTAATATTTCGGTTGGTTAAGTCAAGGTGTTTCTACACTAGAATTTGGCGTTACTCTTCAGTGAAAGATCGACCAATTGGCAACTTCAGAGTTCTGTGCAATTCTAGTCATCGTCACCAAAAACCGTTAACACGGATGGAAAGATTTTTATGGATGTTCTCCAAAGATGGAAGAGATATCCATTGAAGATGGAAGAGGTCCCATCAAAGATGGAAAATAGATCCATTGGGGGCGGAGCACACTTGCCAACATATGTTTCGGTAGAGTAGATGTGTTGCTAAAAGAGATAAAAATCTGATGTGGTTGGTGTATAAGTCAAGCAAATGAAAATGATTAAATCTAGACGGTTGGATTAGAAGGGTGAAAGATTGGTCCGATATGTTTCGCGTGCATGGACCTAGATATGTATCGAGTAGGGATGGCAATGGGGTCGGATGAGGGTGGATACCATGATCTCTAGCCCCAACGTATCCCCATCCTTGGCCCAGCCCCATTACTGGGGATGGATGGGCATCCCATCTCCAGCTTAGGTGGAGGCCCACCCCCGACTGGGAAAAACCGGGGAATATTTTCCCTAAATTCCCAATTTCGTCCCAATTGAGGCTCAACTTCGACTAGAAAAAAATATTGAATTTTTAACAAAAATTCCCAAATAGAACCTTGGAAAAAATGATATAGAATTGCAGCACTTTTGCAGTGTCTAGTTTTTTCTCAACCCACATTTTGAATAATTGAAGACTGGAAATTAAAACAGATTTGGCATATCCGTTCTCATTTCTGACCAATTTTTCAAAGCCTTGTCAATTCCAGTAATAATTTCGAATATAATTTCAAAAAAATTCAAATTTTGAATATTTTTACATACTATTTATATCTATAAATAACCTCACCACACTGTACAAAAAATTTCAATTTTATTCTCTTATTTGAAGGCATTCAAAACTCTCAAACAAATAATTTTCCTTACCCTCTCCAAAATTCTACATAAATGTCAAGGTTTCCAAATTTTATTCAAAAAGAAATGGTTAACAAATTCAGGGATGTTGATTTTACTAAAGAATGACCTTTAGAATACGAAGAGGCGTTATTAGAAATTTGTTTTTAATTTAATTTACAAGGTAAAAATGATGAAAACAATTGGTCCGATTTGTACAAAGAAATTGTGAAGGCCTTGAACTACGTCACCAGCTGATATTTCACAACGGAAATGATCGATGCATACTTAGAAAAACTTCGCAGGAGATTTTGAGATTTTTAGGCACTTTTGCACCACCATGGTTCAAATACGACAGCAGGACAAACACGATAGATTTTAATGGTACTGAAGCGAAGTTGGTGGAATATGTGAAGGTAACTTACATGTAATTATGTCAAATTATTATAATATCATTTTTTCTTAACTTACATTTATGATTATTTTAATTTTGAATTAGGCTAATCCAAGGAGTATGCGGTACACCATGAAAGGCGAACCCTGGTTTTTCCTTCTAGGTATTATTTTTGGGTCAGGAAGAGTAAGTGTTTCCCAATACGGGCAAGCTAAGTACGCTGATGAAAGAGAGGTTGCAAGTTCTGTGGACGAAGTCGGTGAGTGTTCAAAAAGACCATAAGAGATAACTGTTGAGGGTCCTCTCGACTACCCGATGTCGGTGGGATCGTACAACAACAGTTCTGTGTGGGAACGGATTGCACCAAAATTTCGTAAGAATAAGGGTTTGAATAAGAAGTAAAATCTAGTGTCCGAAGTAGAAGTAAGCTATGGAAATGCTTCTTCTGATTGGAAGGATGCTTTGAATGATCGGGAGTAGTAGTTGTTGTTTTTTCCCCAATATTTTATGTAATTTTATTTCTAGCAATTAAATTTAATTGAGAGTTTTTTTTTTTGTGCGAAATTCTTACTTTTCTGATATTAAAAATTACAGAAATGCATAATATTAAAAAAAATACTTGTGAACACACTAGAATGAAAAATAAGGTGAACATCCCGTGGAAAACCTAATGGCATAGGAGAACGGACATTGAGAATGGATTTCACAAATCCGTTCTCCTATGCCATTAGGTTTTCTACGGGAGGAGCCTTTTTCCATTGATTTGTCACATCAATGAATCATTTATTTCCAGATTTTTTGTCATAAAAATCTTATCCTTTCACCACCAAAAACTCTATAAATCTTCTATCTTTCACTTCATTTTTTCACATCAAAATATTTCAACTATTTTCTTACAAAAATCATACATTCCCTCATATATTTTTTCTCTAGAAAAATGGCACTTAAATGTCCGATGAAATTGAATTTACATTTCGACCACAATTTAGTGTACGAAGCTGGTGGTTTTCCACGTTTTGCAGAGCCAAGTGAAAGAAGTCTGGAATTGATAGAAAATTTTCATTTCGACAACTTTGCCACCGAATATGTCGGTGCAAAAGAGTCGATCTTTCTAGTGTCACTGTTCGTCTAATAATGATTCGTCCATTTTTTATGCCGACCTTCGGCATGGTGATGTATGATGTCGTACATCTCAACGATGAAGAAGATCTTGACAAACAATGGTTTAGCGGAGTGTAGAAACTTAACAGAATCAAGCCGATGCAGTTGGTATATTCGTGTTAACCATAGTAGAGTGGATGAAATGTGGAAGGTTACCAAACTCAAATATAGCCACTACTGCTTAATGGATCAAAACAAAAAATGCAACATGTCATCCACCTACATTGGGGTAAAAATTCTACACCTTGTTCAGGTTGATCCCAAAATATCTGTTAAACTGATTAGAGCTTCATGTGAAGATAATTTATCTTTGACTTGTACATATCGCAAAGCTTGGTATGCCCGCCGACATGCTATTGAAACACTGTTTGGTACTTGGAAATCAACCTTCCAAGTACTACCACAGTATATGCGGGCACTAAGAGATTCTAACCAGGGTGCACAAGTCAAATTTCTTTACCATTCACAACTCACTGTTAGTCGATGGTTTCAAGTGGTGTCAGCCTATAATTTCAATATGATACATTACCCTCCTCCTTTCGATATGATACATTACCCTCCTAACATGAAAGGTTCACAGGTGGGTTGGCCTCAAACTCGGAGATTTCAAATGACCATGGACACCGATAACTGGGAAATCCAAGACCAAAGAAATACAGCAACTGTAAAGAGATCGGTCACAACCGGAAGACTTGCCCCAACCAAACAAACTCTTAATTAATTGTATTTAAATTTTTTTACATTGTAATTTTTTAGCATGTATCAATTAGCACTTTTGCTAGTTTGTTTGCAATCTTATAAACTTATTTAAATTTTTTTTATTCAATAAAAAAATATTACAAACATTACAATGAATTATTAAAGTTATTCTATTCCATTCTCAAAACCAGCAAATTCGGGCCTATAATCAAGGATATCGTAAAGGGCTGGATGGATTTGTACATGATCACCGGGGTGCAATCTCGAAAACACAACAAACTCAGACCACCCAAAAAAGTAGTAATCTTTTGCACCTTCGTCTCTAGTCACGCGGGTTTGTTCCCGTGATTATTCCGCATGTATAGTACTCCAGGGATCCTAAGCTGCATTCTAACGCGCCATTGCATGTAATTACGATATATCCACTGTACACACATAGAAACAAATTATAATAAAAAAATTTAAGAGAAATAAATATTTTTCTAAAATTGTAATATTAAAAAACGTACCCGTTTTGAAAATCCTGAATATGTTTTGTGAATGTCAATTCGAAAAGTCTGCCCAAAAAAAGTCCCGTCGGAGGGATACGATAATTTGCCCTTCAGGTAACCGATCCCGGGCCTTATCAATAACCCTCCCTTAAAATAAATATCTAGTAGATTCATTGGAGAAGGGATAAAATGAATTGTATCTGTCAGCCGAAGATTGTTGTCACGCAAAAATTCTTGTAAACCGACGTCTAGGTAGTACTTGTAATCTATTTTGGTTACATAAATGCACCATTGATTACCAATGACGTCCTTCAGATAGAAACATCTTGCTACGCCGAGACCAGTTCGCTCCAACCAATTTGTGTACATTGATGGTGAAGGGATTCATGGGCGGAAACTCGTTCCAAACACCCATGGATCCTCCCCTGAAGGATCCGCTCATATGAAACAATTCGAAAACAGCAATAAAGAACTTACTTATTCGGATTCAAGAAGCTACTTCTTGAATGGAAGATCACGTTTCTTGGACTCTTTGTTGCCACCAATTGATCTCCCTTGCGGAAAGTCCCTCTACCGGTATCCACGCGACGAAACGGGCAGCGATTGCTAGCTCTTCGTCTTTTCTGATTTTCGGGAATTAGAGAGAAAAGGGAGAGGCTGAAACTGAAATCTAATTTCAGAGACTTGGTAATATTTCGGCTGAAAATTCTTGCTCTAGGGTTTCGGCCAAGAGATCATTATATAGGGTGTGAGAGTTTGTTCCTATAACCAACTTTCACATCCCCAACTCCTCTCGGCAGTGGGAGTCCTTATCGGATAATAACTCCCACGTAATCCCAGCTATAGGTAAAATACCGAAATTGCCCCTATCTCTAATTCGAATAATAAACACTTTATTATTTTCAGAAAGACAAATGTCAGATACAATGAACCTAGACACATTCTAGATTCATTGAATCTGGACATAAAGCTCGTTAGCTCGTCTATGCGTGTGACCCTGTAGGTTCATCTCACAATGGCAATGAAAACACACTTAGTAGTAGTGTGAGTCCATAAATCACAAGCGGTCCCTAGCAGGACATTGTGACTACCCAAAGTGAATGAATATACAACGGAACCTAATATCAATCCACTATTTAATCCCTTTGTCTCGCGATATCCTAATTAAGCATAAGGCATGGTGGTCGTCACCCTTATTAAGCTTAATTGTATTTATGCTCGATCTCCAGGTAGACTGTTTCGACAAATAACATTTGGTCGTCACCCTTATTAAGCTTAATAGTATTACTTCTCTGACGGATCACGTCCAATACAATGTATCCCTATATATTGCATCTATGATGTGATTTGTATCCATTACACATGATCAGTAAAACAAGATCATCAATCAACAATCATACTAGTTTTATTTCATAGTAATTAAGCATTACATAAAACTAGGGACTACTAGAATAGTAATTACATAAGCTAATGAGTTTTACTATCAAATCACACATTTGATAATCAAAAGCAAAATTAACTATTCAATTACATGCTCAAAAGATAATAAAACGCACAACATGTGCTAATGGTCCTAGGGCACTACTAACAGATGGTATACGCTACATAATAGAATATGTGTTACATAACTCAACACATTTAATCAAAAACAAATTACACATTAAAAATTAAGGCATTGCCATTTTTCTATTGGTTTGATCCGACAACAATTTTAAATTGGTGTCTGAAATACTCTTCCAGAGCGGGACCCATTTTGCTATTCATTTTCAAAATGCTAAGTTTTCAGACTAACTACCTAAGTTTGGAAGGAAATTTGGAGAGAAATATAAAAATTGATATGATTTTAGAAGGAGAAGTTTGTATGTATATATAGAGGGTTAAAGGTAGATTCAGAGGATATATCATGCCAAGTTCTCAAGTCACGGGAGTCTAGGGTTTGTACCGCTTTTTTTTTTATTAGGGTTAGTATGAGAACGGATTCCCCAAATCTGTTAACGGAATTGGCAAATCCGTTCTGGACATAAATGTTTCTCCAAAAAATATGGTTGCCATGGTTGGCCCTTTATGCCAAACCATGGCCAATCCAATGCAATGCCCCACTAAATGATACTAGTGTGTAGACACCGCTCATTTGCTGCCCAACAACATGATATAGATCACTTTACAATACATGTGACCTCTTCCCAAGAACCAAAGATTGAGAAGTCAAAAAACTTGTTGGTCTATTTGGTTACTTCTTATTTTTTGACTTGTACTCATTAAACAAATTAATGCAAGAATTTTTAACTTTGTCAATCCTATTAGGAGATTCAACATCACCATATATTCTAGGAGGAGGAGTCCCTAAAAGAATTTCATTCATGTGATTTTCTTCAAATTAGACGTCTATTTCATTTTTTAGGTATTTTATGCTCTTTCTATTTAGTATTTTAGACGAGTCATACAAGGCGGGGCTGGGCGGGGTAGGGTGGGGCGGGGCGGGATATTATTTCACCCGTCTCCGGCCCCGCTAGTGGGGCCAAATTCATCCCCAACCCCAACTTAAACCGGGGAATCCCCTACCCAACCGGGTTGGGCCGGTCCGGATCTCCAATTCATCCGCCCCCATTGCCATGCATAATATCTAGTGTCCTAAACCATAGTTGGTTGAGTGGACTTTGATCGATGAGCAGTTTTCTCCATTATTGGTGTTGGAGTGTTTGACTGTTGATCAAAGTTGACTAAACTTAATTTAGTCAATTCCCCTTAATTTAACGTGATGATTTGAAAGTTCAAGTGCACATCAGTGTGGCACTTACAATGAAATCGGTGGCATCTTGGTTAAGGAAAGATAATGTGGGTATTTTATCTAGAAAACTTATTTGGTCTCCTTGTTTACCTCTTTCTTTATCGATATTTTTATGGAAATTTCTCAACAATTTTTTTGCTTTTGATGAGGTTCTATGGAAGAAGGGTTTCTCGACAATTTCTCGTTGCTCTTGCAAGAATGATTCAGACTCTTATCTTCATATTTTTGTACATTGCCGTTTTGCTAAGAAACTATGGTCTCATGCGGCTGCTAGAATTGGAGTTCGAGTGGATAGTTCACATAACTCGGCAATTGGTTTGTTAAGGTTATGGATATTCTTGTCCCTAGTGCGGTTCTGTGGATATTGTGGAGGGTTAGATGTAGATTTTTCTTCGAGGAGAGTGTAAACACTGAAAGGATCTTGATGAAGGAAATGGATAGCTATATTGATGCAGTATGTAAAGCGAAGAAAATTGTCACAGTTTCTCAACGATTGAAGAAACAGCTGAGGCCTGTGATTTTGTATTGGCTTCCAAGAATGGGCTGTCCAGGGGCGATTCTTAATGTGGATGGAGCTTCTATGGGTAATCCGAGAGAGACTGGTATTGGTTGTATCATTCGCTCTCGGGGTGGTAAATTCATTGGCGCTTTATCTGCTTACATTGGTCATTGTACAAACTCTTGGGCGTAATTGGAGGATTTGATTCAAAGATTGCATCTTGCGAGAACATTGAGAGTGGGAGACTTGCACATACAATCGGACTTAAGCTTTTTGGTCAACTCAATTAAATCCAAAAGAATTAACTCGTGGTATTTAGATTCTATTTTCTATATGGCTTTGTCTTTGGTTAATGATTTTTCTATTGAGCATGTTACAGGGAAGTGAACACAGTAGCGGATTGTCTGGTGAACATTGGTTGCGACTTGAGTCTTCACACCATTTATTACGCCTTTGCAGACCTTCCTAGTCAGGCTCGTGGTTTATGTAATTTAGATCGTCAAGGTTTGGCCACTGTTCGACTTTAATTTGTTTTGATTATTGTTCATATGCATCTCATATTAGTGCAGGGAAACGTGTATCACCTAAGTCATTCTATAAATGACTTAGTTTTATTTATGTTCTTTTATTATGCTTGCATTTCATTTTCTTTCAGGGCCTTACGTATCACCTAAGCTATAAGATAAATAGCTTAGTTATTAAGCGCTTTTTCTACGCTTCTATTCCATGCTAGTTTAGGGACTTTGTATCACCTAAGTCATATTATAAATGGCTTAGTTTTATTGCATTTGTTCCTTACTTGTATGAAGCGGATTTGTTTCCACTTATACAGAGATTTTTGGCATAGTCCCCCTCCATGTATCTTTATTGCATATTTGGGCCTATTAATAAACGGGTAGGGGTCCATGTCAAACCCCTCACCACAACAAGTGGCTTTCTTTTTTAAAAAAAAATGCACATCAGTGTATTTATTTGTACTTTTAACTACTTGTAGGGGCATATGAGACGTGGGGCATATGGGACGTGGAGCGTACTAGTTGGAGATTGGGTGAATACGTGTCAGGGTGAATACTTATCAAACAATGTGAACGTGACCCTCTTTGATTTGGTAACAACTCCGGAAATTCGCCCAAGTATAGGTTTGGATGGGGACCTTCGACCTCTAATCAACCAATAGGAAGGATCATACGTCGTGACTAGCAACTTAGGCATAATCGACTTATGATGGGTGGAAACCTCGACCTCTAATCAACCCGTGATTAGCAACCTTGATATAAGGAAGAAGCCACAAACGAAGGTGAATAATTCATTTGATAAGTCAGTTTGAAAGCCACAAGGAAATCCTTGATAAGTTCGGATAAGTCCTTTCAAGAACTCTAGATGAAATTAAAAACTTACGTTATATATATATATATATATATGATGGGTGGAAACCTCGACCTCTAATCAACCCGTGATTAGCAACCTCGATATAAGGAAGAAGCCACAAACGAAGGTGAATAATTCATTTGATAAGTCAGTTTGAAAGCCACAAGGAAATCCTTGATAAGTTCGGATAAGTCCTTTCAAGAACTCTAGACCTCTAATCAACCCGTGATTAGCAACCTCGATATAAGGAAGAAGCCACAAACGAAGGTGAATAATTCATTTGATAAGTCAGTTTGAAAGCCACAAGGAAATCCTTGATAAGTTCGGATAAGTCCTTTCAAGAACTCTAGATGAAATTAAAAACTTACGTATATATATATATATATATATATATATATATATATATATATATATATATATATGTGTGTGTGTGTGTGTGTAAAAACAAAGGAAATGAATAACTAATGATCACTAACGTTCCTCTAAGGCGTATCAGACTAGGATCACTCCTCATATTGCCCCTCCCAGTATCATCCTCGTAACAAGTACGTCACCTGCACAGTAAGAAAGTGAATGGATTGAGCTTCAGGGCTCAGTAAATACCAATATAATCACAGAGATAAATAACAAATAGACACAACAGTTTCCCGTTTCCCAAAATACTCATTTAGAAAATACACTTTGACATGACACAACACACACAACACACAATCGAATATAATACGAACCATAGTCTTCATGTCCAAGCACTTACACAATCGAATGTACGACAAGCACCGTGCTCTGCTTACGCACAATTACACACTTGCTTAGACACTACGAGCATAGCTACTGCTGTGACACGACTTCCCACAATTCGAGCTCAAGTATCTAGTCATGACTCTACGACAATAACTGTAACGGCCCTAACAGTCAGCCTAGTTATGAAGGCCCAAGAAGTACAATACACGGGTTCAGTTTCACCCCCTGAACGAACGGGTTCACACTTTAAGGACTCATCCTACATTGTATCATCATCCAACACCTTGGACTCCACAAAACTTATAGTCCCAATGATTTTCCCTCATCATGTGAAGGTCCATGAAGTGCTACACATATCACATGATCTCCCGGGATCAACACATTCGCACTTCATCGTGCTCACATTTATATCATTCGAACGAGTCCTGTCATTTAGTAGATTCTAGACACGAGCTCAAAATAGGGCGATGACTCGGTCGACCAATAACACATATGACTGAAATCAACGAGGCCTAAATAGGATGACTCAAACCGATGAACAGATAAGTAATTCAACAAGTATAGTACAACAATTCACATATACCAATTACACGAACAATGCTAGTGATTTCTTCCAGGGTACCTTTTGGCAAAATAAAGCAAGACATGACATATGTCAGGATGGCTTGCACCACAAATTGGACTAATACTACCTTGGCAACAAAGGAAATGATGTTATCTTTCCATTTACTCAGATTTTTCAAAACTTTATCCACCAAAAACTGGAAGACCTTCTGTTTTGAGAGACCAATCATATTGGACAGACCCAAGTATTTCCCTTTCCCATCACCCTCTGGGATATTTAGGATAGTCGAAGCAAGCCTTTTTATATCTACTGGCGTATTTTTGCTGAAGAAGAGGTTGGACTTGTCAAAATTAGTCATTTGTCCAGAACAGACTTCATAGGTCTTCAGAATATCATTGAGTTTCCTAAAAGAGTGTTCATCTACTTCAGAAAAACTGAGAGAGTCATCTACAAAGAGTAGATGAGAAACCGAAACAATGTTGTTGATAGGAAAGCTCCATAGTGTCCCTCGTTCCTCTGTTGAGCGGATAAGTAAGGATAGACCTCTTGTGCAAATTGAAGATTTGAACATTTTAGTTGGCGTTCCATTTAGCATAATAGTGTAATTTACTGATCTTATAGATGTCATAGTCAAACTTAGGAACTTCGGCGAGAAATTCATACACGCCATCACTGAATCTAAAAAATTTCATTCCACATGATAAAATGCCTTACTCATATCTAGCTTAAGAGCCATTTGATGTGCCCCAGAATGTTTAACAGTCTCGAGGCTATGAAAAACCTCGGAAGCGATTGTGGCATTATTCGTAATGAGCTTACCCGCAAAAAGCACTCTGGGACTCATCAATGATTGAGTTCATGACCATTTTCAACATATTGGTCATAGTTTTAGCTATTAGCTTGTACACAACATTACATAGACTAATAGGTCTGAAATGTACCATCAAGACTGGCTTACTTATATTTGGAACAAGTGCTATATGAGTGGAGTTAATAGGGCTAATATCCAACCCCTCATTTAAGACACCAAGCATAAAAATAGTGAAAATATGCCAAAGGTTTTGCAAAAAGTGAAGGGATTCATGGCGGAAACTCGTTCCAAACACCCATGAGTCCTACCCTAAAGGATCCCCTCATACAAAACGAATCGAAAACAGCAAGAAAAAGACTTACGTTTTGGGTTCAAGAATCTGATTCTTGAATGGAAGATGCTGTTTCTTGGTTGCATTGCTGCCACGAACGGAATTCCCTTTGCGGAATGTCCCTCTACCGGTATCCACGCGACGAAACGAACAGTGATTGCTAGTTCTTCGTTTTTCTGGGTTTTGGGAATTAGAGAGAAAAGGGAGAGGCAGAATCCGAAATCCAATTTCGGGTGTGTTTTGTTAATTGCGGCTGAAGTGAATTAATTCTAGGGTTTCGGCCAAGAGAGGTTTATATATGGTGTGAGAGGTTGTTTCAAAAACAACTCCCACGTCCCTACAAACTCTCCCAGCAGTGGGAGTCTTTAACTCCCACGTCCTCTAGACTTCTGCTGGTAGTGGGAATCTTTATCGGATAATAACTCCCACGTAATCCCAGCTATACCGAAAATGCCCCTTATCTCTAATTCAAATAATAACGCTTTATTATTCTCAAAAAAGTGAATGTCAGATACAATGAACCTAGACACGTTCTAGATTCATTGAATCTGGACATGAAGCTCGTTAGCTCGTCTATGCGTGTGACCATGTAGGTTTATATCACAATGGCAATGAAAACACACTTAGTAGTAGTGTGAGTTCATAAATCACAAGCGGTCCCTAGTAGGACATTGTGACTACCCAAAGTGAATGAATATACAACGGAACCTAATATTAATCCACTATTTAATCCCTTTGTCTCGCGATATCCTAATTAAGCAGAAGGCGTGGTAGTCGTCACCCTTATTAAGCTTAATTATATTTATGCTCGATCTCTAGGTAGACTGTTCCAACAAACAATATTTAATAACCACTTTATTAAATACATTTGAGCATGGCCATGCATTTAAACAGTCTTTCCCTATCGAGGGGCCCATGGATATCTCTCTCTAATAAGAGAGGGACAAATTCCTTACAATGCCTCTCACATTCAAGCCATGATAGGACACTACATCCGATCATCAGTCGTATTGATTACTCGATTAAAAGCAACATACGACTAAGTCAAAACGTGGCTCCATTCATGCTAGAATCAAATGGAGACATAAGGTCTAAGGATTCTAAAATAGTATTGAGGAAGTAATACTTATGACTAAGGACCATGAAGTATTACTTCTCTAACGGATCACGTCCGATACGATATATCTCAATACATTGCATCTATGATATGATTTGTACTCATTACACATGATTAGTAAAACATAATCATCAATCAAACATCATACTAGTTTTATTTCATTGTAAAATAGATTACATAAAACTAGGGACAACTAGAATAGTAATTACATAAGCAAATGAGTTTTACTATCAAATCACGCATTTGATGTTCATAAGCAAAATTAACTATTCATATGAAATGCTCAAAAAGATATAAAACGTACAACATATGCTAATGGTCCTAGGGCACTACTAACAAAAAGATCATATGCGTGACATCTAGTCCAGGAGCTTTGTGAGGTTGCATATGTTTTAACGCTTTAACAACTTCCTCTTTTGTATATGGCTGATCAAGCAGTCTTGCCTCTTCTTGACTGAGCTGGTTGGTAATTAAACCCGGGTGTAGAGATTCTCCATCCTGTTTACCTTCGAAGAGAGACTTAAAATAGTCCACTACTATTTCTTCAATGTCATCTTCCTTGATTTTGAGGGAACCATCCGAAGCTACTATTTCCCCAATGGTATTTCTTTTATGTATTTGTGAAGCCCTGTGGTGAAAATAGGTAGTGTTATGATCCCCTTCTGCAAGGCAAGTGGATCTACTACAGGCTTTCCAATACGCTTCCCACATGTCCTGGACCCTGACTAACTCATTCGAGGTAGGGATTTCATCCCCCAAGTCTGTATGAGGGTAGGTGGTTGTATTCCTTAGTAGACAAGTGATGCATAGTTAGGGTAGAAAAAAGTTGTTGCCATTAGGGGGTGGCTAATCGTGTAACACCCCCACTCCGTGAGCACTTTTATGTGTACTCATTTTTCGTAAGTTTTCAATTTGATATTCGATTTTGTGTTTTGAAAATTATAGTAATGACACCACATTTATTTTAATAAGTTGGGATAAATTTTTAACAAACTTAAGTGTGCAAGATACATGATTTTTAATTTTAAAAAAAAAATGTAGAAATTGTGCATGAGGGGCAAGTGTCTCAACACTTGTCAAGCAACACTTACTAAATTGGACACTTGTGTTAAAGTAGGAACACATGGCACTAATCACCTCCATCTTAACCAATACTAGAGGCTCTATAAATGCTAGCCACATGAGCTTTATAACTCTCCATTTTGCCATTCTTGTGCTGCGGCTCATAAGGTAATTTCTTATCTTTTCTTTTATTTATTTTTTAGTCTTATATTTAGGGATTACAGATAGTTTTTATTATTAAAAAAAAAACTGTAATTTATTTCTATTTTCATAATTTTTGTTGAGGCTAGATAGGGAGGAGCTTAGTAAGTTGTGGAGATGGGTACAGATGATGAAGACGCCTGATGGCTAAAGCTATTAATAATAACTAAGAATTTGGTATAATGTTTTGTATATTAAATTTAGAAATTGTTTGTTCAAATCGAAAATCTAGACCTTCTGTCAATTTATTTATTCTTCTCTTTTTGATTTCCAAACTATATAGGAATTCTTTTCTTAATAATATTGGTTAATTGGTAGTGTACATTTTATTATTTATTTAGTTTAGAAGAAGATTTTTTTTAGATTTAATAAAAATAAAAATAAAAAAAATATCCAAACTTCTACTTGTAGACAAATGCGTTTACTGTAATCGAAATTTGAGAATTTTGGTTTAAACTTAGAATTGTTAGATATACATATAACTAATATATAGAGGTTAATGTTAATATTTTGGGTCAGTGGTTTTTATTAGGCGGTACAAATAAGGTATAAAAATAGTTCTTATACAACGCGAAAACTTTGTACCGTTAATAAAATTTGATGGCATTGAATCATTTGGGCTTGTAGGAGGTTCTCGGGTTACGTGAAGGACTTGGTTAGTTACTACATTCAGGTGAGTTTCGCAAACCGAAACTTATTGGATATAAAGTGCGTACGATATGTTTATAAAATTATTGATTTTGTTTATAAAGTTATTCATTTTGACAAATGATTCTTTTGGAAAATAGAAATTATTTATTCTTAAGAATTTGGTTATTTGTCAACTGCTTTAAATTGGAGAGGTTCTCCAATGTTTGTATAAAATGTGCATTAGAATTGCATAGGAGCGGTGCTCCGGTTAAGAATATATGATTTTGGAATAACCACTTTTTCGCGGGTTCACTTAACACAGGTAAGTTTCGGAAAATGCTTTGATATATGAAAATTGCATTGTTTTGGAAACCCATGTGCATTGTCATGTCATATTTGATAAATTGTGCATTTTTGTTATATTTGGACTGGCGGATGGGTGGATATTTTGAATTAGATTTGAATATGTTTACGTTAGTTGGCCTTTATGTTGGCCCTTTTGATTGTGAAATTTGCATTAAAACCCCGTTCCGACCAGCTTTGATTTGGATACGATTCGAAAATGATTTGATAGCCTGAAGCGTCAGTGGATTGCACTGTACATGGCTAGTCACCTGTGCTAGGGCCTCTTCTGCTGGCGTGGAACGCATAGACTCTGGATTGTGGTACCACTTGAAAGGGGGCGTAGTATTCGGGGAGGGCTCGGCCCAACCAGTGCTGCGTTTATTTGTGTGGAACATCGTTTCGTGGTGTTCGGCTGCTCTGCAGCGAGTCAGGAGGGGCTCGACGTTGGAGTTAGTCACCAGGTGCGGGCTGGTAGGTGCCCCAGATTTCGTAGCTTGGCTTTGTGTTTGGGGAGGCATAAGGTATTAAATTCGAGCTCGTACTGGTGTGCGGCTGGTAATGACTTCAGGATTCGGACTTGTCTCTGTGAGCCCGACTTTGATTTGAAAACTATTTTGGAAACTCGGGTTTAGAGGCTGCATTGATATGTCTTGATTTGTTCAGACTTTTCGACTGCGCCTCTACCCTTCATGTGTTTTTTGCATTTGATTTTGAATCTCGATGGAAAAATGAATTTGTTTGCACTGAGAATATTTTCGAAAAGCATCAGCATGCATTCACTAAAAGATATTTGAAAATACACTGGCACACACGCGACTCACTGAGCTTTCTGGCTCACACGTGTTTTATGACATGTTTTCAGATAAGCTGGTCCAAGAAAGTTGCCCAGTCATCTTATGGCAATCTATCTTCAAAGCTTGGGGATGTTGGCAATATGCTATCATACTTTTGGAAACCTTTATGTGACAGATACACCTACGAGGATTACGTATTTAAGATATTTTCCTTGTAAGAGTTAACTCTTTTATATTATGTATTTAGTGTGTTATCGTCTTTGCCTCTGAGCATTTGAGATTTTGTATATGTTAGTGCCGAGAGGCACGCAGACCCCCTACTCAGTCGCAGTGGACCCTAGCGGAGGGGTTGGGGGTGTCACAAATCGTCTATCTAATCGAACAAAAACTTCGACAATCCCCTCCCTAAAATTGCACCAAGTATAAAGTCTACCATTGAACCCCAAATCACAGAAATTACATTCACTGATGGCGTCTTTAAAGTCTTACATTTCTCACTGACTTCCCTGAAAAAATTCAGTTTTTTTATTATTATTAATAATTTCATTACAGTCATACATGCAAAGCCATGAGAGAGAATCGATGGAATAGAGGCGAGACAACAAAGACCACGATTGGGATCTGAGTTCCACGTTTGGATTGCCATAGAAACCAGTGAACCTCCAAGTAAAAGGATAATCATTTGATGAATTGTTTGCATCTATGTGACCCTTAGAGTATGATAAAATATCAACTATTATTGATGAATTCCAAAATAAACAGAGGCCTACACTAAAACCATTGTGATTAATTGAAAAGAAGACTGAAAACCTAATCTATTACCAACAGACTCTAACTGAAAAGACATTGACTTAGTTTCACAGAACAAAACAAGACACAGACTGCAAAGTTGACATAATCAGTCCAAATCCTGAATTGTCTGAGAATTTTGCAACCCCCGACAGTTCCAAGCTAAGAAATTCATTTTCCCTGGTGGTATCGCTTCGCGGTCTCCATTGTACCCTGATTACCAGCAGGAGCCACTGTTGGATTGTCGAAGGAATCCACTAAGTCTGGACCAGCAACATCAAATTGGCTTGCAATCAAGTCTCCATTACTATTAGCATTACCAGCATTGCTAGGGACGATGCCCCAATTTCAACCAGGTTCATCGATCAGTGACGAAACAAAATCATACTCAACCTTCAAGCTAGGTTTCGCTATATCTTTCCAATTAGGGGTCGTAATATCGCATTCTCCAAAGATATCATCACTTAGAACCATAAATGGATACGAGATTTTTTGCCTTACAAGACCAATTTGGGTCGCAAAAATCCAATGTCTGTTTCTTGAATGGTGGAGTTGTAACATCACCATCCGCAGATTTTAGATCCATTTTCTTACCCAAAGTGTTAGAGCCTGACGCCTTCACTATCAAGTTATTGGTAAACAAGGTCCGTTTAACGACTTTCTTCCTTGGTAGAACATATTTAAACCTTTTGGATACATTCACCGCCTGATCGAAGCCCGTTCACTGCCCCATAGCAGGTTTCTACAGGGAAGAAGACAAATTTGAGAAATTAGAGACTTTGGGAGAAAAGGAATGAAAATGATAACATAGGTGACAAAATACCCATTAGTTCTATCAACATGTGCCTAACACATGATTTTCGCTACCCATCTCTGTTGCGAAAATGAGCTTTTGTAAAAAATAGATAGTCGAAAATATACCATGTGCACAAAAAATACAATAAAAGTTGTTGGATAAAATGAGTTTACCCAAAATCGATCATCTCTTTTGGTTTTGGAAATACGTGCCACACACATGAGTTTCGTCATCTAGCTCTAGGAAAAATTTAAACTCTAAATCTTTAAATGAGAGGTCTTATCTTTTACAATTTAGCAATGGAAAAATTGGTCGATTTTATCCCTTAACAATTTATAACTTGTATGTGATATACCCTTTGAGGGTATAGAACCTAAGAAAGGGGGAGGGGGGGAGTGAATTAGGTTCTTAAAAAACTTTTTAACCTTTTCTAAAACTTCTTTTGCCTAAGTGTTCACCTTAACAACAAATATGTTGTTTAAGCACATAAGGTGATTCATTTATGTTCAAGACAACTTAGATGACTATGTGAAGCAATTGTATAAAGCTAGGAAGCATGCGAAAGTTTCTATCCTAAGCACATATGTTCATATAATCAAATAGGCAAGTTATAGAAAGTATATGTACAATGAATTAAAGGAGTAGGGATAGAGAAAACTAACACAATGATTTATAGTGGTTCGATTCACAAAGAATCTACATCCACTACTGTTAGCCCGAAGGGCAAAGTGATCAATCTTGTTTCGAAGATAACAAACCATTGATAGTTCTAATGTTTGTGTGAGCATGTTCTGAATGATAGGATCATTAGCACTCACGCCAACATTGATGAAAATGATAAGTTAGCTTCTTGTGTACAACAAAGGTACAATCATGCACAAAGAAGCTACACTTTGCAAGACTCCACAACACAAGAATGAAGTAAATCCACATGCTATGGACGTACTTGCAAAGTCAATGAAGAAGGAACAACAAGTAATGAATCAAGTGGTAGACTCACTGAAAAGAAAAAGTGTGAAGTCCAATACACTACATCTCAAGATTACAAGAGGACTTCAACACTCAAGAAGATGTTGATCAAAGGCTTCAAAGTCCAAGCTCCAAGAAGAAACAACTTGAAGTCTTGAAGACCTTAGGAAGATTAGTCTAAGTTTATAGGTAATCCTTTGTGACTAATCTTTCCTTTGAGAATACTAGGATATAAGAATGTTTAAAGCTCAACAATGAATGTTTTCAAAACCTCGTATTTTACTTTGTTCAATACTTTGAAAAGATTTTTCAAAACAAGTTGGTCAATGTCTAAGTTCTTTAAAATATGTTTTATATCTTTACAAAACACTTAGGCATGTGCATTAGAACATTAGAAACTCAACTAAGTGTAAAAACCACTTTGGGGCTGTCCTCCGGAAGACCTAAGCTTTGCCTCGGTAGACCTGAGCTGTCCGGCCGACCGACAGTGTTGATCCGATCGACCATTATGTTTTTGTCCGTATCTTAGTTTTTGAATGGTCCAATGCTCCAACGCCTATATTCTAACCGGACGGCCGAGATTTAGGTAGGTCGACCGACCTTTGCTTCGGTAGACCTGAACACTCTTATGCGGTCGACCGAGATATGGACAGTAGGTCTAACCTTTGATTTAAGGCACTTCGGTCGACCTACCATTTAGTAGCGGATCGGAGCTGTCAATTCAAGGTCTAAATTATAGTCGTTGTGACCAACAAAGCTTTTGTATTCTTGCCCCTATAAAAAGCTTTCAAAGCTGTATTTTTCATATCTAATCAAGCCATAAGAGGGCATAGGCATATACACTTTCTAAACACACAAGCCTGCCTTTTTTATCTTAATTTCATATCATTCAATAGCTTTTGTGTTGAGCTATAAACTTCATCTATCTTTCTATTCTCAATATTGATTAAAGATTTCATTTGTATATCCAATCCATTGAGGGATTTGTAAAAGTGAGCTAAATTGTAAATCTCCTTAGAAAGAGATAGGTTACCCAAGCTTCTCATTAGTTGAGAACTAGTTCTTTGTGAGCTAGCAAAAAGCTCTTAGAGAGCTTCACTCTTGGTGAGTGTTTATAAGTCCTAAGAGTAGGAACAAGACCTCTTTGTGAGGAAAATGCTCTTTGTAACTGGAGACTTATTAGTGAATCAAAAAGTCCTAAGAGTAGGCACAAACCTTCTTTGTGAGGCCAAACACTCTTAGTGAGTGGAGTCTTCTTTGTGAAGCAAAAGTCCTCATTTGTTGAGGCAATTGTAAAAGGTAGAACCCACATTGCATTGGTTGTGAAGGGTATCCATTAGTAGATTTTGAAATCCTTAGGGTGTGCCCTAAGGTAGTGGATGTAGATTCTTTGTGAATCGAACCACTATAAATCCTTGTGTTAGTTTTCTCTATCCCTGCTCATTTAATTCATTGTCCATATACTTGCTATACATTGCCTATTTGATTATATGAACATATGTGCTTATGATAAAAACTATCACATGCTTCCAAGCTTTATACAATTGCTTCACTTAACTCATCTAAATTTTCTTGATCATAATTGAATCACCGTATGTGCTTAAACAACATACTTGTTGTTAAGGTGAACACTTAGGGAAAATAAGTTTTAGAAAAACTTAAAAAGTTTTTAAGAACCTAATTCACCCCTCTTAGGTTCTATACCCTCAAAGGGTATTTCAACTACCTTAGGGCAAACCCTAAGGATTTCATCATCCACTAATGGATACCCTTCACAACACATGCAATGTGGGTTCTACCTTTTACAATTGCCTAAGCAAATGAGGGCTTTTGCTTCACTAAGAGTGTTTAGCCTCACAGATAGGACTTGTGCCTACTCTTAGGATTTTTGGTTCACTAAGAAGTCTCCACTCACAAAGAGTGTTTGCCTCACAAAGAGGTCTTGTACCTACTCTTAGGACTTACAAACACTAACCAAGAGTGAAGCTCACACAGAGCTTTTTGCTAGCTTACAAAGAACTAGTTCTCAAAAATGAGAAGCTTGGGTAATAAATCTCTTTCTAAGGAGATTTCACAATTTTGCTCACTACAATGAATTCCCTTTTGGAATGGATTTACAATTTAAACTCGAATAAAAAGCTAGAAGAAGTTTAAGCTCAACACAAATGCTTTAAATGATTTGGATAAGCACAAAAGTGTTTGCTTGTGCATATAAAAAGTGTATATGCCTATGCCCTCTTATGGCTTGATTAGTTATGAAAATTTCAGATTTGAAAGATATTTATAGGGCAAGAATATACAAGAAAAGTTTGTCACAATGGCTATAATTTTGGCCTTGAATTGATAGCTCTGGTCGACCGCTACTAGAAAGTAGGTCGACCGAAGTGCCTTAAATCAAAGGTTAAAGACCATCGGTTCATATCTCAGTCGACAGCAATTCAGTGGTCAAGTCTACCGATGCAAAGGTCGGCCGACCTACTTAATATCTCGGTCGACCGGATAGAATATAGCCGTCGGAGCATTGAAACATTTAAAAATCGAATAATGACAAAAACACACTGGTCGACCGGATCAACAATGTCGATCGGCCGGACAGCTCTGGTCTACCAAGGCAAAGCCTATGTCGACCGGAGGACAGACCCAAAGTGGTTTTTACACTTGGTTAAGTTTATAATGTTCTCATGCACATGCCTAAGTGTTTTTTAAGGATATAAAACACATTTTAAAGTACTTAGGCATAGACCCACTTGTTTTCAAAAAACTTTTGAAATATTGAACAATGTAAAACATAAGGTTTTGAAAACATGCATTGTTGAGCTTTAAACAATCTATTTTAGTATTCTCAAAGGAAAGATTAGTCACAAAAGATTACCTATAAGCTTAGACTAATCTTCCTAAGGTCTTCAAGTTGATTCTTCTTGGAGCTTGGAGTTTGAAGCCTTTGATGAACATCTTATTGAATTATGAAGTCCTCTTGCATTCTTGATGTAGTGTATTGGACTTCACACTTCTTCGGGTCTACCACTGCATTCTTTACTAGTTGGATTGAGTACCTCTTGACATGTTGATCTTCCTTTTTCATTGACTTTGCAAGTACTTCCATAGCATGTGGATTGACTTCATGCTTGTGCAATGGAGTCTTGCAAAGTGTAGATTCCTTGTGTGTATGATCATACCTTTGTTAAACACATGGAGCTAACTTACCATTTTCATCAATGTTGGTGTGAGTGCTAAGGATCCTATCATTAAGAAAATGCTTACACAAACATTAGAACTATCAATGGTTATTTATCATCAAAACAAGATTGATCAATTTGCCCTTATGACTAACAATCTCCCCTTTTTTGATGATGACAAAACATTAAATCAAATGGGAAATAATATGCAAAAGATAAAGCTTTAAAGCATATAAATAAGAATGCATGAGATAAGGGTTTTAGTGAACCTTCGCTAACGATGTGAACGAGACCCTCTTCGATTCGGCAACAACTCCAGAAATTCGCCCAAGTATAGGTTTGGATGGGGACCTTCGACCTCTAATCAACCAATAGGAAGGATCCTACTTCGTGACTAGCAACCTAGGTATAATCGACTTATGATGGGTGGAAACCTCGACCTCTAATCAACCTGTGATTAGCAACCTCGGTATAAGGAAGACGCCACAAACGAAGGTGAATAATTCGTTTGATAAGTCAAGTAGAACGCCACAAGGAAATCCTTGATAAGTTCGAATAAGTCCTTTCAAGAACTCAAGATGAAAGCAAAAGCTCACGTTTTATATAAAATGAATTGGTGAATAACAAAGGATGCCGAATGCTCATTTTATAGGGAGATTTCGGCCTAAGTTTCCTAGTCCTAGTTGAATTGAAATACGACATAGTTTAAAGTTCAAGATAAGGTATAATCCTGCTTGAACTGAAATACGACATAGTTTTCGAGTCCAAGTCAAAGTCTAATCCTACTTGGACTGAAATACAAAATAATTAAACTACTAAATAACTACTTTATTAAACTGCCTAAAATAAAGCAACTAAACATAATGCGGGAAATAATGGTCTAGATCGTGGTGGGAAGTTACGCCCATGCTATCATCCACGTAAACCTTGTTAAGGGAAACCAATATATGTTTACTTTCAGCTGTAAACATACTCCCTTCGGTCGTAGGACTCTATGGACCCATTTGTTAAGCTCATATTTGAATCTCTTAGGTCGAGTCATCCTCATTAGAATAATAACTGAAATTTGAACTTGATATTGGGCCATGATATTCACATCATTCCCCCTTTCTTGAGAAAGATTTGTCCTCAAATCCTGATCCTCGTATACTTGTTTAGTAACCCTTAGTTCTCCACCATCAATCAACCATTGTAGCTTGTAAGGACGAGGATGCTTATCTTTTACATAACAACAAGTGTGAAAGATGTTCTCTTGCTCCTCTTCTTCCTCTCTTTTATCTTGGCATTGAACTAGTGAAATAATCTCACAATTGTCAGCCTTAAACTCCTCATCTTCCATTGAATCACCTGCTTCCTCTTCATCTTGGCATGAGACTAGTGACAACAATTCACCATTTTCAGCATCATACTCCTCTTCCATAGGATCCTCTTCACCCTCGGGTTCTATTTCACCATTGTCTCGATCCACCATTACTCTCTTATTTGGGCACTGGCTTGATATGTGTCCTCTCCCTTGACAACTGAAACATCTAATATCACTAGAACGAGATGTAGTAGGGATATTTTTACCTTGAATAGGTGTAGTTGTAGTGGCTAGCTTCGGCTCAAGCTCTACGGTTGGATATTTTGACCTCCAATGTGTGGCACTCGGATTTTGTAAGATCGGTTTCGGTTGTGTATTGCCCTTTTTGAGTTGAATTAACCTTTCAAACTTATCTCCTACACGCCCAAGGTCTTCTTTTATCATTTGTCTAAATTCCTCTAGCAATGCCTGTATTTGGGGATCTAGGATAATTGGTGGAGAGACCTCTTCGCGCAAGTTTCTCTTTTGATTGCACGACATTATATAATTTTTTTTTTTAAATTCCTGCCCAGGAATTTAATGTTCCTGCCAAGGCATTTTTTTGCCGAAAAAAAAACTTTTTTCGAATTTTTTTTTTCGCCTTTTTTTTTCTCAACAATCTGGGTTCAGCAACAATTCAGAACTAAGAGAGAAAATAAAGGAATTTTCGTCGAGAAGAACAAAAATTCTTAATGAATGCGGAAACGAAATTAAAACAGTAAAGATAGTCCTAACCGGATGAAACTCCGCTCTGATACCAAATGATGCGAACCTTCGCCAACGATGTGAACGAGACCCTCTTCGATTCAGCAACAACTCCAGAAATTCGCCCAAGTATAGGTTTGGATGGGGACCTTCGACCTCTAATCAACCAATAGGAAGGATCCTACTTCGTGACTAGCAACCTAGGTATAATCGACTTATGATGGGTGGAAACCTCGACCTCTAATCAACCTGTGATTAGCAACCTCGGTATAAGGAAGACGCCACAAACGAAGGTGAATAATTCGTTTGATAAGTCAAGTAGAACGCCACAAGGAAATCCTTGATAAGTTCGAATAAGTCCTTTCAAGAACTCAAGATGAAAGCAAAAGCTCACGTTTTATATAAAATGAATTGGTGAATAACAAAGGATGCCGAATGCTCATTTTATAGGGAGATTTCGGCCTAAGTTTCCTAGTCCTAGTTGAATTGAAATACGACATAGTTTAAAGTTCAAGATAAGGTATAATCTCGCTTGAACCGAAATACGACATAGTTTTTCGAGTCCAAGTCAAAGTCTAATCCTACTTGACTGAAATACAAAATAATTAAACTACTAAATAACTACTTTATTAAACTGCCTAAAATAAAGCAACTAAACATAATGCGGGAAATAATGGTCTAGATCGTGGTGGGAAGTTACGCCCATGCTATCATCCACGTAAACCTTGTTAAGGGAAACCAATATATGTTTACTTTCAGCTGTAAACATACTCCCTTCGGTCGTAGGACTCTATGGACCCATTTGTTAAGCTCATATTTGAATCTCTTAGGTCGAGTCATCCCCATTAGAATAATAACTGAAATTTGAACTTGATATTGGGCCATGATATTCACATCAACAACTCTTAAAGCAATGCGAACCAAAAACTATAATGAGATCACAAAGGATAAGAAATTGAAGAAAATGATCTCAAAGTTATAAGGGAGAATATATGTAGAATATAAACTTATATAACACATATAACTCCCAAAATAACTATCACAAGTTGGCTATAAGATATAAAAGATGAAAATAAGCCAGCAAGTGATGTGATGATGTCAAATTTGGAAAATTGAGCATACATCACATTTTTGGGGAGGGGGATATAGGATGAAAACGTTTGAAAACTCCCCATGCGGTTGTGCTTATATGAATAAAACCAAAAAACTTACAGATCACTGAAGTTGAAGTTCAAGAATTGCTGAAATTTGGCTGTGCCGGTCGACCTGTCATTCTTCCACTGGTCGACCGCATGTGTTCGGTCGACCTGATACCCAGAGTCCAGTCAACTAGTCTTTTGACAGAAAACAGGAAATCCTGCAATACACAGTTTAAACCAAGCCAAACATCCATATAAAAACATAACAAGCATATACAATGCCACAATCACAGTTTATATCCTAAGTCAAGCATCTTGACGATCAACCACATAAGATTAATGCTATTGACTTGAATATAAACATCAAAATACCCATATATGCTATATAAATCAAGTGAAAACCAAAACATAGCATATGCAAATTTCCCCAAAGCATAAAGACGCTAAGAATAGAGGGGATGGGGTAACACATGAGATTTCATCACAAGGATCAAATCATTAAGTTAAAAAACTATAACATGCTCAAAGAATCAAAACATAGAAAGAGCAAAACATGTTATAAAAGTATCAAGGTGCCCATTTAAGCAATTCATATAAGAAAATGAAGTGTAAGAACAACAATTGCTAGTCTAATGGTACACCAAGAAAATCAAAAGGGGAAAATACAAGGAAATGAATTAAAATACAAGGAAATAAAATATTAAGTTTAGAAATTTCTCATGGATTATGGTTGCATCTTGCTCTTTGAGTCCACCATGAGTCCTTTGATCTTCTTCATCATTGATATCCTTTTCTGAAGCTTCAACACTTGGTAGATCTTCTTTTTTATCACCAACTTCTTCACCCAAATCTTCCTTGTCTTCAACAACCCTCATTTCCCAAATCTTCACACTTTTCTTCACCCAAATTTTCTTCAACGTCTTCAAGATTAATCACATGCTTGGGTTCTTCTTCCTTCTTTTGTTCATCATCATTTCCATTGATGAAATTGTCATCAAAAGCATCCTCCTATTCTTCTTCTTCTTCTTCTTCTTCTTCCCTGTTTATCCTCTTCTCCTCCTCAATTTCTTCCAAGATTTATTTCGTTGATTTTGTATTTTTATCAATATCATCAATCTTGTAGTCCATATAATTGAATTTCATCCTTAAATCCCTAACTTGTGCCTTTAAATTCTTCACATCATCCTCTAAACTTGACATTTTCTCAAATATCATTTTCAAGTCATTTTTGATATTGTCTTGAAATTCTTGTAAGTTTGTCAAAATTGGATTTAAGAAGTCTTTACTTCTTTGAGTATGAGGAGGTCTTCTTTGAACATTTTCCCTAGGAGTATCCCTTTGATTTCCAACCTCTATATGAATATCCCTTTCTTCATTAATTCCAGCATTAATATAATCTCCCCCATCTCCCTGACCTTCTTCATTTTGAGGCAAGTCTCGCACATTTGGCACTTGAGGCATTTTCTTCTTTATCTTCTTCTTTAAAGTTTCACAAACTTTTGAAGATTTCTTGAGTGCAATCATAGCCGCCAACAATTCATTAATTGTGCACTTTGTATGGAATTTTCAATATCCATTTACCAAAATCATATGCATTTGATGGAATTGCCATTGATTATAAATATGATGCCATTCACTTCTTTGAGTGGGAGTGGAGAGCTGGATCTTAAACTTCTTGAAGATGATAGTCCACATGTTTCCATTGGGGAGGGACTTCTTCTTTGGTCCCATTACTCCTTCCTTGAGATATTTGAGAGCCAAATAAGCAAAAATTGCTTTCTTCCTCTCTACCAACCATACCATGATGGTCATTTGCAAGTAAGAAATGGAGTTTTTGAAGGGATTCATGGGCGGAAACTCGTTCCAAACACCCATGGATCCTCCCCTGAAGGATCCGCTCATACGTAAACGAATCGAAAACAGCGGTAAAACTTACAATTTTCGGATTCAAGAAGCTACTTCTTGAATGGAGGATGACGATTCTTGGAAGTTTTCTTTTCACCAACGGAATTCCCTTTGCGGAATTTCCCTCTACCGGTATCCACGCGACGAAACAAGCAGTGATTGCTAGCTCTTCGTCTTTCTGAGATTCGGGAATTAGAGAGAAAAAGGGAGAGGCAGAAACTATTTCGGCTTCTTGGGTATTTCGGCTGAAAGCATTAAAGTCTAGGGTTTCGCCAAGAGTTTATTATATAGGGTGTGAGAGTTTGTTCCCAGAACTAACTCTCACGTCCTCAACTCCTCTCAGCAATGGGAGTCCTCAACTCCCACGTCCCCTTAGACCTGCCGGTAGTGGGAGTCCTTATCGGATAATAACTCCCACGTAATCCCAGCTATAGGTAAAATACCGAAATTGCCCCTATCTCTAATTCGAATAATAAACACTTTATTATTTCGAGAAAGACAAATGTCGGATACAATGAACCTAGACACATTCTAGATTCATTGAATGCGGACATAAAGCTCGTTAGCTCGTCTATGCGTGTGACCTCGTAGGTTCATCTCACAATGGCAATGAAAACACACTTAGTAGTAGTGTGAGTCCATAAATCACAAGCGGTCCCTAGCAGGGACATTGTGACTACCCAAAGTGAATGAATATACAACGGAACCTAATATCAATCCACTATTTAATCCCTTTGTCTCGCGATATCCTAATTAAGCATAAGGCATGGTGGTCGTCACCCTTATTAAGCTTAATTATATTTATGCTCGATCTCCGGGTAGATTGTTTTGACAAATAGCATTTGATAACCACTTTATCAAACACATTTGAGCTACGGCCATGCATTTAAACAGTCTTTCCCTATCGAGGGGCCCATGGATATCTCTCTCAATAATAGAGAGGGACAAATTCCTTACAATGTCTCTCACATTCAAGCTATGATAGGACACTACATCCGATCATCGGTCGTATTGATTACTCGTTACAAGTAACGTCCGATCGAGTCAAAAGCGTGGCTCCATTCATACTAGAATCAATGAAGACATAAGGTCTAAGGATTCTAAAATAGTATTGAGGAAGTAATACTTATGACTTAAGACCATGAAGTATTACTTCTCGACTGGATCACGTCCCAATACAATGTATCCCTATATATTGCATCTATGATGTGATTTGTATCCATTACACATGATCGATAAAAACAAGATCATCAATCAACAATCATACTAGTTTTATTTCATAGTAATTAAGCATTACATAAAACTAGGGACTTCTAGAATAGTAATTACATAAGCTAATGAGTTTTACTATCAAATCACACATTTGATAATCAAAAGCAAAATTAACTATTCAATTACTTGCTCAAAAAGATAACAAAACGCACAACATGTGCTAATGGTCCTAGGGCACTACTAACAGTTTTTATGTACCGAAACAATTACATTGGAGACAAAATGATGAAGTATACGACCATTAGCATATGTTGTACGTTTTATATCTTTTTGAGCATGTCTTTGAATAGTTAATTTTGCTTATGAACATCAAATGCGTTATTTGATAGTAAAACTAATTAGCTTATATAATTACTATTCTAGTTGTCCCTAGTTTTATGTAAGGTTCTTTATGATGAAATAAAACTAGTATGATGTTTGATTGATGATTATGTTTTACTAATCATGTGTAATGGATACAAATAAAATCATAGATGCAATATATTGTATCGGACGTGATCCGTTAGAGAAGTAACACTTAATAGTCATTAGTCATAAGTATTACTTCCTTAATACTATTTTGGAATCCTTAGACCTTATGTCTCCATTAATTCTAGCATGAATGGAGCCACGTTTTGACTCAGTCGGACGTTACTTTTAATCGAGTAATCAATACGACTGATGATCGGATGTAGTATCATTTCATGGCTTGAAAGTGAGAGGCATTGTAAGGAATTTGTCCCTCTCTTATTAGAGAGAGATATCCATGGGCCCCTCGATAGGGAAGACTGTCTAAATGCATGGCCGTGCTCAAATGTATTTGATAAATTGGTTATTAAATACAATTTGTTGGAACAGTCTACCTGGAGATCGAGCAAAAACACAATTAAGCTTTATAAGGGTGACGACTACCATGCCTTATTCTTAATTAGGATATCGTAAGACAAAAGGATTAAATAGTGGATTGATATTAGGTTCCACCGTAAATTCATTCACTTTGGGTAGTCACAATGTCCTATTAGGGACCGCTTGTGATTTATGAACACATACTGCTACTAAGTGTGTTTTCATTGCCATTGTGATATGAACCTACAGGGTCACACGCATAGACGAGTTAACGAGCTTCATGTCCAGATTCAATGAATCTAGAATGTGTCTAGGTTCGTTGTATCTGACATTTGTTTCTCTGAGAATAATAAAACCTTATTATTTGAATTAGAGATTAAGAAGGGGCATTTTGGTATTTAGTTATAGCTGGGATTACGTGGGAGTTGTTATCCGGTAAAGACTCCCGCTACCAGCATAAGTCTAGGGGACGTGGGAGTTAAAGACTCCCACTGCCAAGAGAGGTGGTAAGGACGTGGGAGTTGTGTTTGAAACAACCTCTCACACCCTATATAACCTTCTCTTAACCGAAACCCTAGTGACCAATGAATGAGTCGCAAAATTACCAGAAACCGAGAAATCAGATTTCTTGTTTTCGCTCTCCCTTTCTCTCAAAGTTCCCGAAACTCAGAAAAACGAAGAGCTAGCAATCGCTGTTCGTTTCGTCGCGTGGATACCGGTAGGGAGTAATTCCGCAAGAGAGGACTCAAGGTGATTGCTGCTAAGAGCCTAAAGACAGATTCTTTAACCGAATAATGTAAGTTTTTCGTATGCTTTCAATTCATTTTTTGTATGAGCGGATCCTTCAAGGGAGGATTCATGGGTGTTTAAAACGAGTTTCTGCCCATGAATCCCTTCACATATGAACCTTCTTTTATAATGCTCAACAAGTAAAGGTCATTAGAAGACAAAAACAATTTAAAGCACATTGCCAACTAACAAAGTTGTAACTATCAATTAGAGGTGGTCTAGATGGGGATTGGTCATCTAAGTTAGAAAATCTATGAGCCATGGATCCTCCTAGTATGTAAGTCCAATAAAAATGAGACTGGAATTTTATACCAGTTGAAAGACCCCTTTGAGGGTATTGAACCTAAGAGGGGTGGGTGGAGGTGAATTAGGTTCTTAAAAACTTCTTATCTTTTCTAAAAACTTTGTCTAAATGACCACCTTAACAACAAGTATGTTGATTACGCACATAAGGTGATTAAATTATGTATATGCAACTTAGATGACTAAGTGAAGCATCGTATAAAGTAAGGAAGCATGTGTTGTTTTCTATTCTTAAGCATATATGTTCATATAATCAAATAGACAAGTTATAGCATGTATATGAACAATGATGTAAAGGACCGGGGATAGAGAAAACTAACACAAGGATTTATAGTGGTTCGATTCACAAAAACTCTTCATAAACTACCTTAGGACAAACCCAAGGATCTCAACTCAAAATGATATATTTTGAAAGAATGATTTGAAGATTAAAGCTCAATAAAGTGTTTGCTTTGCTTGTAATTAATGAAGAGTATTATGCCCTCTTATGGCTTGGTTAGTTATGAAAATTCAACTTTAGAAGTTTTATATAGGGGAAAAATACACAAACAAAGTTGGTCACAACTGCTATAATTTTGGCATGGATTTGACAGCTTCGGTTGACCGAAACTAGGAGTTGGTCGACCGAGGTGCCTCCAAAGTAAATATTAAAGGCACCCTGTCTTTATCTCATTCGACCGCAAGATGGGGTTCGGTCTTTCGAAGTATAGCTCGGTCGACCGACCTATAGCAAGGTCGTCCGAGATAATATAGTCGTTGGAGCATTAGAACATTCAAAATCTGACAAAGGATAAAAATAACCTCGATCAACCTGACACTACATGTCGGTCGACCGGACTTCTTATGGTATTCCGAGGCTAAGCCTAGGTCGACCGGAAGGAAGTCATAAAGTTGTTCTTTCACTTAGTCAAGTTCCTAATGTTCTCAAGCACATGCCTAAGTGTTTTGTAAAGATATAAAACACATTTTAAAGAACTTAGGCATTGACCAACACTTAATAAAGTTTTCAAAAACCTTTTCAAAGAATTGAACAATTTAAAACATAAGGTTTTGAAAACATGCAAAGTTGATCTTTAAACATTTTTATATCCTAGTATTCTTAAAGGAAGATTAGTCACAAAGAGTATAACTATGTAGATTAGACTAATCTTCTTGGAGGTCTTCAAGTCTTGTAGATAAAATCTTTTTGGATCTTTGACTTGAAGCTTTGATCAACATCTCCTTGAATGTTGATGTCCTATAGCAATCTTGAGTTGTAGTGTATTGGACTTCACACTTTTTCTTGTCAAGGAGCATACCACTTGATTCTTCTCTAGTTGGATTGAGTATCTCTTGACATGTTGATCTTCCTTCTTAATGACTTTGCAAGTGCTTGTATATCATATGGATTGACTTCATGCTTGTGCTATGGACTCTTGCAAAGTGTGAAATACCCGTAGGACATTTGCAATACCCGAAGAAGAGAACCTTAGAGGGGGGTGAATAAGGTTCTCAAACTTTTTATACTTTTCTACCAAATTATTTTTCTAAGTGATCACCTTAACAACAATTATGTTCATTAAGCATATAAGGTGAATTAAAGGGTTATCACTTAGATGACTTATGTGTGTGTATGCAACACATATGAACACAAGACAATGAATATGATCAAGGACTGTCTAGGTCAAAATTCCTATATGCAAAGCTTGTAAAAACAAACAAACAAGTCATGAGTAATATCATTTAGCAAGAGATATATAAAGGTATAAGGATCTCTAAATGCAATTCATAATGCCCAAGCCAAGGGTAGAGATAACAAGCAAGTTGATTAACTCTAATATAAGCCAAGAAGATAAACACAAATAACCCAAGCTAATATTAGAGATAACAATCAAATTGACTCACTCTATATACACACATTTTATGGTACAAGCAAACAAGTTCATTAACACATAAGCACAAGTATAATGAAGAACTTGAATGTAAAGAGATAGAGTTAGAAGATCAAACACAATGATGTAGAGTGGTTCGATCACAACGATCTACATCCACTGCCTTGGGACACACCCAAGGATTTTGACAACTTTCCACTATGCTTGTCTTGTGAGATTACAAGGAAGGACAAGCCAACTAATGGACTTTTACACACTCATGTAACCTACTACCCTTGGGAACTCTTTCTCTAACCTAGTCTACTAAGTGAGGAGGTTTTACAAACACATCAACCCTACTTCTATTTTGGGTTCACCATTCACTCTACTTCTTGTAATTACAAGAAAGATCCACTCCAACTAACATGGAGGCCCAAAATCACCACTATCACAAACAAGCCTTACCACTCAACCCTTTACAAAGAAAGATAATCTCAACACATGAGATTTTACATTTAAGGTTAATAAAAAGAAATCCCTTTAAGGATTGGATATTACAATGAAAGCTCTAATTCATATTTGAGAATGAAAGAATAAGTAAATGAAGTTGTTTCTCAAATAGCAATATTTTGATGAATGATTGGAAGAATTTAGCTTAGGAAAGTGTTTGATTTGCTTGTCTAAAACTTGTATACTAAGGCCCATCTATTGGCTTGAGCAAAGAACAAATTACAGCATTAAAGGCTTTATATAGGGTCCAAAAATTGCAAGCAAAACGAGTTGTAACGGCAATATTTTTGCCTTGACAGGACACCTTCGGTCAACCGGACTAAGCAGTAGGTCGCCCGAAGTAGTCTAAAAGTTAAGATCAAAAGGCTTCTGTCTTGATCTTGGTAAACCGTGATAAGTGTTCCGATCGACATAAGCAAGTGCCGGTCGACCGACCTGAAGTAGGTCTTCCGAGATTTTATAGTCGTTGGAGTCTTGGAACATTCAAAAGTGACCAAGTACAAAAGACACTTCGGTCGACCAGACAACACATATCGGTCTAACAGACATCATCAGGTCGCCCGAGTACTAGGACTCGATAGACTAGACTTTTGTCAACTTTTCCACTTCGTCAACTTTCCAATATTCTCAAACTCATGCCTAAGTGTTTTTGAAAAATATTGAAACCATTTTAAAGATCTTAGGCATTAACCAACACTTAAAGAATGTTTTGCAAAACCTTTGAAATATTAAATTAAAGTATGAGATATGGTTTTGAAAACATGCATGAGTATGAGCTTCATAATACTATAAACTATCATTCATCAAATAAGATTAGTCACAAGAATATACCTATAAGCATATTGACTAATCTTCCTCATGGTCTTCAAGTCTTCAAGATGAGTTCCTCTTTGAGTTTGGACTTGAGACCTTTGATCAACCTCTTCTTGTGATGAAGACCTTTGTAGTCTTGTCAAGGTGTAGCATTTTGGACTTCAACACTTGTTGATCTTTCATTGATTTTGAAAATATCTTCCATTAACATTGTGGATGACCTTTTGGCTTGTGCTACGGTGACTTGCAAAATGAAGACTCTTCTTGTTTGTAGAATGGCCTTTGAAATATACAAGAAGATCTTCCTTTAATTTTGCAATATCTTACGATGGCATTGTGAATGACCTTTAAGCTTGTGTCATTGAAGACTAGCGAAATGTAGCTTCTTATTGTTGTAGAATGATCTTTTATGTCCACAAGAAGCTACCTTTCAATGCATGTGTGAGATCATAATAACCTAACATTGAAACACAATCTCACACAAGCATTAAAACTTCTCAATGTCTTGTTATCATCAAAACAAGATTGATCACATTAGCCCTTAGGGCTTACAATCTCCCCCATTTTGATGATGGCAAAACATTGATGCAAATGGGAATAAATTAACAAAAGTATAAAGCAATTAAGAACAAAAATATCAAAGCATGAGATAAGGATGCTAATGATCAAGACAAGTAGATGTTTTGAAAAAACATTCTACTCTCCCTATTTGAAAGAATTCCTCATCTCTCCCATTTTGCAAAGTTCTTAGCTTTCTCCTTTTGTAAAATTACTTTTCTTGGCACATTGCAAAGCTAATTTTCTCCCCTTTTTTGTCAAAATAAAAAAGGTTCATCAGAGCGCCAATAAGAAAAGCATTTTCACCTCCCTTTTGTTAAAAATAGACATCCAAATGATCAAAACTTGAAAATCTTTAGGAGGAATCAAATTTAAAACATGGAGAAGTTTGTTGGTCAATAATTAAGAGCAAAGCAAAACTAAAGACCAAAAGAAAGAAACCTTTAAAGCTATGTAAGCGCATCATTTGTAAAAGGCCATTTAAATGAAGATATGAGCGGCCAAGAGATGATGCTTATCTAATGATGAATGCAATCTTTAAACGAATCTTTTGAAGAAGTTTTAACCTTGGTTGATTTCAAAACAAAGATAGCACATAATGACATGTAAAATCTAAAAATAGTCATATGGCTCAAAAATGAATATACGACTCAAGCTAAAACATGAGGAGATGAAGGAATAAAACTAGAAGGAACAATCTCCCCTTTTTATCAAAATCAATGTTAGCTATAAAAATATGAAAACAAGTTATAAAGCTTAGCTAACAAATAGAAAATAGATGTGATACTATGAAATTATAAACATATGAAAGGCATATGTATCACAATCCAAAAACAAACCCAAAGAGGAAGTGTAAAGTTAACACTTTGGAGAACATTCCTCTTTGAGACAATGGTTAGCCAAAGAAGTATAACAACTAATGCAATGAGCTAACCAAAGTAATCAAGTGAGATCAGAAGATATAACAGAGAAAATGCACATGATCTCAAATGATAAGGGATATATGAAAGGACATACTACTCCCATAAAATATTCACAAGTTGGCTCAAAAGATGTGAAAATATGAAAACATAAGCCAACTTATGGTGTGATGATGCAAATGATATGACAAGTTTAGGCATACATCACAAATATGAGGGGGTATATGATAGAAAACATATAAATACTCCCCCTCAACGAGTGCCCAAAAATGTAAAAGCAAAAACTGAAAAGGTATAAGGTATAGAGTGTACAATTTTGCAGAAACAAGGCAAGCTCGATCGACCGCAGACTGATATCCGGTCAGCCAAAATTCTGGCAGAGAGTAACAGAGATACTTCCATCTTCTTCTTCACCCTTGGATGCTTTCCATGGTTGTTGGTGAAGTGAGATTTCTCATTTTCTCTGTCTTTGGCTAATGCATTGGCTCTGCTTCCAACATTGTTGCTTCCTCTTCAATTGGCTCTGCTTTCAATATTGTGTCCTTATTCAAGAGAGGCACACCGAAAACTTCCTATCTTCATTCTTCACCTTTTAACTGTTTTCTCTAATCATCATCCCTCAAGATCATCATCAATGGCGAGTGGATGAGAGTAGTTGTTGGTGAAGTGAGATTTCTCGTTTTCTTTATGTGTGCATATGCCTTTTTGAATTAGCTATGCTTCCAACATTGTGTCCTACACGGACATCATTTAAAGGGCATATGCAAGGAACAACAAAAACTTATGTGAAACCTAGAGGAAGACTATGAGACTTTTAAATAAATAAAACAAAACAAGTCTCTTCCTCAAGTAGTTGGTTAAGAATATAGTTCAAAGATTAATTCAAACCAAACTACAAAGGTGATAAAGGAAAATAAGGCAAAATAACCACATAAACATGGGAACAACAAAGATTAATTCAAACCCTTGGGAACACATTCTCTAACCTAGTCTACTAAGTGAGGAGGTTTTACGAACACATCAACCCTACTTCTATTTTGGGTTCACCATTCACTCTACTTCTTGTAATTACAAGAAAGATCCACTCCAACTAACATGGAGGCCCAAAATCACCACTATCACAAACAAGCCTTACCACTCAACCCTTTACAAAGAAAGATAATCTCAACACATGAGATTTTACATTTAAGGTTAATAAAAAGAAATCCCTTTAAGGATTGGATATTACAATGAAAGCTCTAATTCATATTTGAGAATGAAAGAATAAGTAAATGAAGTTGTTTCTCAAATAGCAATATTTTGATGAATGATTGGAAGAATTTAGCTTAGGAAAGTGTTTGATTTGCTTGTCTAAAACTTGTATACTAAGGCCCATCTATTGGCTTGAGCAAAGAACAAATTACAGCCTTAAAGGCTTTATATAGGGTCCAAAAATTGCAAGCAAAACGAGTTGTAACGACAATATTTTTGCCTTGACAGGACACCTTCGGTCGACCGGACTAAGCAGTAGGTCGCCCGAAGTAGTCTAAAAGTTAAGATCAAAAGGCTTTTGTCTTGATCTTGGTAAACCGTGATAAGTGTTCCGATCGACATAAGCAAGTGCCGGTCGACCGACCTGAAGTAGGTCTTTCGAGATTTTTGTACACGTTGGAGTCTTGGAACATTCAAAGTGACAAAGTACAAAAAGACACTTCGGTCAACCAAAGAACACATGTCGGTCGACCAGACATCATCAAGTCGCCTGAGAACTAGGACTCGATCGATCAGACTTTTGTCCAAAAGTGGTTTTTTCACTTGGTCAAGTTTCTAATGTTCTCAAACTCTGCCTATTCGTTTTTGAAAGATATTGAAACCATTTTAAAGATCTTAGACATTAGCCAACACTTAAAGAATGTCTTGAAAAACCTTTGAAAGATTAAATCAAAGTATGAGATGTGGTTTTGAAAACATGCAAGAATATGAGCTTCATCATACTATAAACTATCATTTATCAAATAAGATTAGTCACAGGAATATACATCTTGACTAATCTTCCTCTTGGTCTTCAAGTTTTCAAGATGTGTTCATCTTTGTGCTTGGACTTGAGACTTTTGATCAACCTCTTCTTGTGATGAAGACCTTTGTAGTCTTGTCAAGTTGTAGCATTTTGGACTTCAACACTTGTTGATCTTCTTTTGATTTTGCAATATCTTCCATTAATATTGTGGATGACCTTTTGGCTTGTGCTATGGAGACATGCAAAACGAAGGCTCTTCTTGTTTGTAGAATGGCCTTTGAAATATACAAGAAGATCTTCCTTTGATTTTGCAATATCTTTCAATGGCATTGTGAATGACCTTTAATCTTGTGCCATTGAAGACTTACGAAGTGTAGCTTCTTCTTGTTGTAGAATGATCTTTGATGTCCACAAGAAGCTACCTTTCAATGCATGTGTGAGTTCATAATAACCTAAGATTGAAACACAAACTCACACAAACATTAGAACTTCTCAATGTTTTGTTATCATCAAAACAAGATTGATCACATTAGCCCTTAGGGCTTACAAAGTGTAGCTTACTTGTGTGTATGATGATACCTTTGGTGTACACAATGAGCTAACTTACCATTTTCATCAATGTTGGTGTGAGTGCTAAGGATCCTATCATTAAGAACATTCTCACACAAACATTGTATCTATCAATGGTTTGTTATCATCAAAACAAGATTGCTCACTTTTCCCTTAGGGCTAACAGAGATTACATTTTTTGTAATGGGTTGAGTGACAAGGCTTATTTGTGAGAGTGGTGGTTTTAGGGCCTCCATATTGTTGGAGTGTATCTTTCTTGTAAACGTAGGAACTAGAGTGAGCGGTGAACCCAGAATAGAAATACGGTTAATGTGTTCGTAAAACCTCCTCAGTTAGTAGACTAGGTTCGAGAAAGAGTTCCAATGGGTAGAGGGTTGCATGTATGCATAAAATGACCATTAGTTGGCATTTCCCTTGGAAGGTTACATGAGTGTGTAAAAGACCATTAGTTGGTTTGTCCTTCCTTGTAAGCTCTCTCAAGTCAAGCTAGTGGAATTTGACAAAATCCTTGGGTGTGTCCCAAAGTAGTGGATGTAGATCTTTATGATCGAACCACTCTACATCCTTGTGTTTGATCTTCTAACTCTATCTTTTTACTTTCAAGTGCTTACATTATACTTGTGATTATATTCACATGAACTTGATTGTATGAGCCTCATTTGTTTATATGGAGTTAGATCAATTGCTTGCTATATCTTTCCTTGGCTTGTGCATAAGACTTGCATTTAGAGATCTTTACATCTTTATATATCTCTTGCTAAATGCTAGTTCTCATGACTTGTGAGTTTGTTTTTACAAGCTTTGCATTTAGGATTCTTGACCTAGACAATCCTTGATCATATTCATTGTCTTATATTCCTATGTGTTGCATTTACACACATAAGTCATCTAAGTGATAATCATTTAATTCACCTTGTAGCTTGATGAACATAATTGTTGTTAAGGTGATCACTTAGGAAAAGAATTGTGGTAGAAAAGTTTAAATTATTTGAGAACCATATTCACCCTCTCTAAGGTTCTCCCCTTCGGGTATTGCAAATGCCCTTTGGTATTTCATTTCCAACATCCAGTAATGGATACCCTTCAAAACAAATGGAGGGTGAGTTTAACCTTTTTACAATTGCCTCAACAAATTAGGACTTTTGCTTCACAAAGAGTGTTAAGATTCACAAAGAGCCAATCTCTCACAAGAGATACACTTGCCTCACAAAGAGGACTTTTACTTCACTAAGAAGACTCCACTCACAAAGAGTGTTTTTCTAGTTCTCAAAAGAACTAAGCTCACTAAGTGCTAATCTATCCAAAGAGATACCTCTCACAAGAGATTTTTTGTCTCACCAATGAGGACTTAGAATCACTCACAAAGAGTGAAGCTCACCAAGAGCTTTTTCCTATATCACAAAGAACTAGTTTCTTACAAAGAGAAAATGTAACTAGTCTCTTACAAAAGAGCCTTTACAATTTAGCTCAGTTACAAAAATTCCTCAATTGGATTGAATATACAAAAGAAACTCTAATCACCCTTGAAAATATAAAGGATAGGTTAAGTTTATGCTCAACTCAAAATGATGTATTTTGAATGATTTGAAGATTAACCTCAACAAAGTGTTTGATTGCTTGTTTATGAAGTGTATAACGTATGTCCTCTAATGACTTGGTTAGTTATGAAAATTCAGCTTTAGAAGCTTTATATAGGGGCAATATACACAAGCAAAATTGGTCACAATGGGTATATTTTTTTCCTGAATTTGACAGCTTCGGTCGACCGGACTAGACAGTTGGTCGACCGATGTGCCTCCGAATTAAAGATTAAAGACCTCTGTGCTCATCTCGATTGACCGAAGTAAATTGTGGTCGTTCGACCTTAAACAAGGTCTTCTGAGATGATATAGCTATTGGAGCTTTGGAACATTCAAAATCTAACTAAGGACAAAAAACAATTTCGATCGACCGGACACACATGTTCTTCGACCGAACTTAATCTGGTCTTTCAAGACTAAACTTAGGCCGAACAGAGTGAAGGCCAACAGTGATTTTTCTCAAAGGTAAAACTAGTCACAAAAATATTCCTACAAAGCATAAACTAATACTAGGTTTGATCCCCGCGCAATGCGCAGTTGTATTTCTAATTTATATCTCTTTTGATGATGTCGTACATGTTTTCTAGCTTGCATTTTGCTTAGAGATATAACTGAAACTGAAAAACATGTTAATATGTCTCAAAATAAATTTAGATAAGATGTAATAATTCTACTTTTTTATTCATAAACTTGCTAATTCATTCTTTTTGTCTAAGAACAAAACCATCATAAATATTATTTTTTTCTAGAAAAAAAAATAGCCTTCATATTTTATAATTGTTCTACATATGATATAAAATATATATTCAAATGAAATAAATATAACAAAATACAAAAAAAACAATCCTCAAAGAAGCTTAGCCTACATTTTTTTTGCCTTCATCACTAAAGAGCTACTTAGCACCCCCCTTTTCCCAGTCAATTTTTTTGCGCCCATTCTCTAATTACTCCTCTTCAAAAAGCTTATTTTGGGAACCTTTAAGAGCCATTATACCTGCACACAAAAAATGTTCACCCTCTACAGTGTATTACATGTTATCCATCCTCATTCTCAAACAAATAAAAGTAAGAAAATAATTACACAACAAACAAAACAAAAGCAAGGAAATAATTATGTAGAAAAAAAAGGCAAGAAAAGAATTGAATCAAGTATCAAGATTTTCTATTACCCATGTTTTTCAGGTGGCAAGGTCTTTGTCTTCAATCAACAAAAACATGTTACGGAAATTGAGACACGTATTCTCTTAACTTGGTACTTGAAAAATAATTTGTCTCTAAACAAAATTATTAGATGTTTGTTCATAAACATATAAATTAATCTATCAAGTGAAAACATGAATTGCATTATTTAAAAAAATGAATTTCTTACCTATTAAAACCAAGAAGACCATGGCATATTTGCTCATATCATTTCTCTATTTATAAGAAGAAAAAACTCTTGAACTTTTCTAACCGACAAAACAATAACAATAATAATGACAATAAATAAAATATATAAACTCTTAGACTTTTTGGTTTCCTGAGAAAGTCAAAAGTTACTTTCTTAGAGAAATTAAAAAATCAGTTTTTGAAAGATTATTTTTTTATTTAAATAGTCATTATAGTTTGTTGTTTATAATATGAAAAGTCATTTCTTTGAAAAAAGAATGGTTTTTTGAAACCTACTTTTTTATATTATATTTTTAACTATTAAAGTTTTTATTGTTATAGAATATCAAGAGTCTTTCATTAGGGAAATAATAAAGTATTGGAAACTGATATTTTCTTTTTCTTTTTTAGTTGATCAAATCCAATTTTTCTTTTTTCATATTTAAGTTATTGAGGGAATGCAAAGGAATGCATGATTGGTTTTGATTTATATAGTTGGTTAGAAGAAACTAAAAAGGCACTTCATTGATTCATAAAAAACCCAAAATTTTATATTAATGAATGAAGTTACAAAACTCTTCTACTTCATTCATTAATATAACTAATGAACTTTAAGTTAAGTATGTTGGTTCATATTTCTTTTTTTATATGAACTTGAAGAGTCTTGGGAGTTAAGTATACATGAGTTATAATTTATAATTAACTCTTTTAGAATTTCCTTGCATGAATGAGAACTCCAAAAGTCACTTGAAACATCATAACTAACAATAGTTAAAGTTTTTTCCAATTCCAATTAACATTAATACATGCCTTTTAAAATTCCCTTACATGAATAAGAACTCCAAAAGTCACTTGAAACATCATAATTCATTATAGTTCAAACTTTTCCAATTCCAATTAACATTAATACATGAGTTATATCATTAGTTGTATGTTATAATTAATACTCATTTATAGTTTGTGTGTATATATATAGAGCTAAAATTTCTTATAGCTAAAATTTCTTACTTCATATTTGATCTCAATAGCAATTTAAAATTTTAGCTTAAGTTATTAGCTAATGGATCACAACATCTTTTGCATTTTAGAGAGTTTACATTGCCACATATAAGTTTCTAATTGGTCTATATCCCACAAAATAACACATGTCATTCCCTCAAACTTCTACCTCAACTTTTCCTAACTTTATATATTATAGATTTGTAAGACCTTCAATTCATCAAGTTCGCACTCTTATTCACTCTTATTTTTGGAAAATTCTGATATAGACCTGGGCTATATGTGGGGTTGTGGATCACTTGGTCCAGAATTAACCACATCACCTCTTTTGATTAAAAAAAATTCTTATAAGGCCCCACCTGTTTTTATTATTTTAATCAAAACTGTGATGTGGCTGAATGTGCACCAAGTGGTCATGGTGGCCTAGGTCCACGACAGAATGCTTCCTTATTTTTTGGCCGTTCCGACTTCCGAGGTATTATTATATTCAAACAAAAAACAATTACCCTAAAGAAACAATCAGCCTGGGGATTCAAAGCCCTTCTTCATTCATCAACTTCTCCCTTACAGGAAACTTGAGCTTCCATTCTATTACATCGACGAAAACGGAGTTCGTAGCCAAACTCAAGAGCATCTCAACTCTTCGATCAAGAGGAGACGCTGATTTCTCTTTGGAAAATTGACTCGAATCCGTGAAGAATCTATTGAATTTGTTAGAATCAACCATATCCTTAAACCTACTGACCTTCTTCGGACTACTTCTTATCATCTCCCAATTTCCGACACAAAGGTATGTACTTTTAGTTTGAACCAGTTGAATGTTCGAAAAATTTGTACAAATATTATTGTATCCTAATTAGTCTACACTAGCCCTAATTAGTGTATGAATTATTATTTTATTTTAATTAAACCTTCGATTTTTTTTATTTTTTTTTTCAGGATAGGTTATTGAGTTCAGAATTACATTATTTATTTATTTCTGATACAAAGGAATTAACAGAATCTGGTAAAAGGTCTCTAAATCATGGGAAGACACGAGAGTAGCCGAAGCAAGAGGGAAATATCCTCTTCAAAATCTAGTCGTAGACATAGGAATGATGGTGATACAGCAATAGAATCTGAATCTGAGCCTACCACTGCTTCACCTTCAGCTTCTGATTCTTCTGAGAGCCGTGATGTGACTCCAAGGCGGCGTAGGAGTCGAAGCAAGAACCGCAGTCGACGCCTCCATTTGCGAGATTCTGATGATCAGAGCAGCGATGATGATGATTATCGCCAGAAGAAGAGTAAAAAGAGGAGGAAAATCACTGAGGAAGATATTGCTGAATATATGACCAAGAAAGCTCAAAAGAAGGTAAACCCTTTGTTTTTTTTTTTCTTTTATCATCTTTTTGCTTGTTTATTCTTTTTTCATATGCACTTAATTATCAGTAATCCCTTTCCTTTCTTAAGGCAGCAAAAGTTGCGAAAAAATTGAACTCGCCGATGGTCTCGGGATATGCTAATGATTCAAATCCATTTGGGGATTCTAATCTCAATGAAAAGTTAGTACTATTGTTTTTGTATATTCATAATTTTATTTTCAGGTATTAGTATTGTTATTTCTGAAGTTCTCTGCTATTTATTGGCAAACTAAAATAGAGCAAGAATGATGCACTTGAAACAGAAAAGCGGCCAGGGGAATATTTTTTAATTTGCAGATCTTGGTTTTTCTGATTTTAGGATCCTCATATGTATTAATGGATAGGTTAGAAGCTACAAACATTGGCTTTGAGTTAGAAACTACACGTGAATTGGGGGTGGATGAGAGCAGCTGCTAATCCCTTAGGTCCACATGTTATATTTTTCAAACTTTTTCCTGTGATAAAGTGAAAATTTGAAATAAAATATAAGCCTGCAAACAGTAAAGAGGATTTTCTCATGTGCCTAATACATGGTTAATAACCGTTAACGAAATGGGGGCTTGTATCTTTTTTGCAAGTTACAGACAATGCATCGTTTGATTGGTGGTTTTAAGGGGATGATAGAAGTGAAATTGTTTTAAGAGGATGATGAAAACTGCTTAATTTCCTATTATATTTCTTGGCTATGTGATACTTTTTAAATCAGCTTTTCCTGAACACATGCTAAAGTAAAATTGTGACTTGCAGGTTTGTGTGGCGAAAGAAGATAGAGTGCGATATTTCTCATGGCGTGCCTCTCGATGCATTCTCCTTAAAAGCAGAAAAAAAGAGGCAGAGAGAAAGAATGGTAACAGTCTGCTTGTATGCATGTTTATGATGCTTTTGATAGTGCTGGTGCTTTCATTAATTTTTCTGATGCTTTTGACTTTGCCAAGCTCTGAGTTTGCTTAATGTTATTTTATTATGTTATGTATCACGAGTGTACCTTAGTAACTTCAGTTACTTTCTTTTGGTAGTGCTTGGCCTTCTGCCTTTACCTATGTTAACTGGTAGTCCAACTCATGGGATGTTTGCCCCTACGCAGCATAATTCCTTGCATTTCAATTGCTTCTTGCTTAAAAAAATTAGTTAACAACCAGTTTCTGCTATGATCTCATCAATATTATTAGAAAACCCTAGTAGATTCGTTTGTAAGTTATGGCAAAGAGTTTAGGATTATGACAAGTAGTAGATGCCAAAAATCATGCTGAAAGGGTTGTTCACAAGCAGTGAAGGAATAGTTGCCCTTTTTTTTCCTTATATTTTTTAGATTAATATTTCTATAAGCAGTGTTATCAAATGGCGGCCATGGCGGTATGGCGTTGCGGAATTTTGGCCCACCGCAATACGCAATGCGCTATATCCTCTAATATAGCGGTGTCCGCCTTTCAGCGTTTCGCGGGCGTTATGACGGTTACGTTATGGCGTTTTATGGCGGGCATGGCAGTATAGCGGGCCTTTTTTGTTCTTTTTTTAATAAATGGGCTTGGGTTACTTTATTATAACTTATTTACCTAATCAAGTCTCTTGCCTTTCTTCAAAAAAAAAGTTTCTTGCCGTCTCTCTCTGCACTCTACAACAGGTATGTACATCTTTTCATCTTCCATCTTCTGACTCTCTATTCTTTCTTCTACTCTCCCTTCTCTATCTTCCTCTCTCCTCTCTCTCTCTCTCTCTCTCTTTTTCTTTCTTTTCTCCACCTTCCTCTCTCTTCTCTGTTTTTTTTTCCGCATCAGCTTCGAGAGTGTCTAAAGGAGGTAGAGGTAGAGGAATTGCTTCGTCAAGTAGAAGAGGAAAAGAGCAAATAATTGAAGTTGAAAAAGAACTTGATTTTGAAGATGATGACATAGATGAAAATATCAAAGATATTGATATTGATTTTGATGGCCCCTTAGATGGGGAAGAGAGTGAAGGATTTGCATATGTTCCTAGCAAGGAGGATGAGTATATTGAAGAAGACGAGAGAGAGGGAGAGAGGGAGAGGGAGAGGGAGATTAGATTTCTTGAATTTTCTTGTTTTGTTTTGGTTATCGTTTTTTATCGTGTTTGGAGACTTTTGAGTTATGCATACTTGTTATTTTATGTGTTATGACTTACTAGATATACTAGTTAATGGTTGATTAATGACTTTTGAGTTATTTGTTTGATTCATGTTGTTATTTTTTGCTTTTTTATTTAGATTATGTATTGTATTATATATATTTTGCATTATTTTATTGTGTCCGCCATGTGTCCGCTACAGTGTTGTTAAGGCGTTAAGGCGCGCCAAGGCGCAAAGGGGGCTTGGAGCCTTAAGGCGCAAGGCGCAAAAAAGGCGAACGCCTTTCGAAAAAAGGCGCATCTTGAATAAATATTAAATATTATTATAGATATATTAATAGCATGCAAATGTAGGCAAAACATAATAATAAATAACCATAATGTAGTTCCCTCCAAAACAAAAAAAAAAAAAAAAACATTATTAGATCAAGCAAAACAAATAAAAAGTTAATACCCCTAATCATCATAATCATCTTCAAGATCATTGTTTTCATCTTGATTCTCTTTATCCAAGGGAGAATCTTCTTACTCATCTTCATTATTCTCATCAAAGCTAGAGACATATGAAGAAGATGATGGTCTTAAATTAGGAGGTGAATGTTGAGAATGAAAAATACTAGCTCCTCTTGACCTAGATGGGTAGCGTGGTTCATTTACTCCAGCTGCTCTAGAAACCTCAAACCAAGGAAAATCTGAATCATCATAGGGTTTATCTAATCGTTCAATGCGTGCCAACGAAGTAAATCTCTATTGTACTTAAAAAAGATCAAGTCGTTTAGTATTTTCTGATCAAGGTAGATTGATGTAGCGAGGTGGTGTTGATGAAAGGTGTAAAGGTTTGTTAAATTATAATCCTCAAATACTCGCTCATCATTTTTTAACTCTCTAAGCAATCATTCATTAGAATCAAATTAATTACAAGGCGCGCCTGAGGCGTGCCTGGAGCCTGGAGCTTTTTCTTCAAGGCGCGCGCCTCACTAATTTGAAGCGCGCCTGAGATTTTGAGGCGATATCTCTCGAGCCTGGAGCCTGAGGCGCAAAGGCGCGCCTGAGGCGTGAGCCTTAACAACACTGGTCCGCTATTAGGCGTTATAGCGCCCGCTATAACGTTATGGCATTTTTTTTGCTTGCCGCCATGATCCGCCATCCGCGATTGACAACACTGTCTATAAGAGATTTTTAAGTGCTAGTAATGGATATAGCTGTTCTTTATGTGTGGATGGCTTGAAATCACCGTGATTTCTGATTTTAGTGGAAATCAATAAGTGAAAGTTGAGAAGAAAAATCTGCAATTCTGTAGGAGAGATGATATTTGTTCTAATTTCAAGTCTAATTTTGATATTTTAATTGCTTATTTGTGTCTGGAAATTGTGTTTTTTGTTGGACCGAAAATATGTTAATTTTCTGTGTATTTTTTTGAAATTACTGCAGGCAGAGGTAGAAAAAGTGAAGAAAAGAAGAGAAGAAAGGGCTATTGAGAAAGCACAACATGAGGAAGAAATGGTAGTTTTTTATGCTTTTGATGTTTGGGTATCTTTTGCTATGATCGCACATGTATTTATTAATGAAGTGTGATATGCATTGTTTTTCAGGCATTGCTGGCTAGGGAGCAGGCTCGAGCTGAGTTCCAGGATTGGGAGAGGAAAGAAGAAGAGGTCTATATATATCTTCAAAATTTTCAAATCTCCCCTGTCTAGGGGAAATTCCAAGGTAGAGCCGCCCTTGTGGGATTGGCTCCACAGCCTTTTCACATGAGTTGTTGTGGGGCCAGTCGCACAAGGGCGACTCCATGCCCGAGTGACCTCTGTCTAGGCTGGCCTTTTGCAATTGTACAAGTTGCTAACTTGTTTTATCTACAGTTTCATTTTGAGCAAAGCAAGGTTAGGTCAGAGATTCGGCTGCGTGAAGGTCGTGTGAAGCCAATTGATATACTTACCAAGCATCTTGATCCTTCAGATGACTTGGATATTGAAATAAATGAACCGTACATGGTGTTTAAGGTAAATATGCATAATGCTTACTCTCCCTGTATTTTGTCTTCTATTTGACTCTCTGGGCTGCTTACTATTAACTTTGGGCTGCTTACTATTAACTTTGACAAATGGCCGGGGGAGAGAAATTCTTGCCCTCCCCCTCTTAAGCATCCTTTTGAGCATTGTATTACATGATGATGTAGGGTTTGAGTGTCAAAGAAATGGAAGAACTTCAGGAAGACATCAAAATGCATCTGGACATGTACAGAGCTACACCAACACACATTCAATATTGGGAGGTGGAATCTTTTTCTTTGATTACTCGATACTCTATTTGTCAAAATTGTGGGATCTTCCTTTTCTTTTCTGGGATTATTTGCTATAACTTTGAAAATGACCTCCGAATCATTTGAAAGCTTATTATAGATGATGAAACTATGGCTACTTGTCCTCGGAAAGTTATGTCTAATATATGTAAAGTAAGCAAATGTTATTCTGTACTCAAATTTGAAAAAGTTGGAAACTTTCCACTTATTTTTTATTTGTTCTTTGTCACCATCGATGCCCTGACCACACTCGGTTTTTGTTAGAATCGAGTGGGGACCAATCTGCAGAGAATCGAGGCCAACAATTGGGACCACGTGAGAGAATCAGTTTGTGACCAATTAGAATAGACTTAGTTGGAAGGCTAGGATTAAATAGTAGAAATGAAAGGCCCCGAGATCTATTTGGCCGGTTAGTATATATAGTACTAGAAGTATGCTTAGTAGTCATTCGAGATATTTTCATATATGTAATGCGGTCTCGTGTTGAGTGGATTTCCTTTTATCTTCTTCTCCCAAGTTCGATCCTCCGTATTGAATCTCTTCTTCCTACATCAATATATCTCTTCTTAACCTAATTTCTACTTTTTTCCATTTTACTTCTCTATTTCTTTCGATCACTTTGGAGCAGGGAAGTCGATCCATAACACTTGGTATCGGAGCAAGACGCTTCCTCAGCAACAATGGTGAACACCCTGGACCCGAAAGGAGGCAAACGACCCCCTTACCACCCATTGCGAAACTCCAGGACATTCGAACCACAGTAGAGTTCCGTGGCGAGGGAAAATACTGGGAGATGGATAATGCTATCGGAAGACTCAACTCACGTGAAGATGAAATCAAAAGTACTTTGGCTAAGGTAAACTACGATCAAACCACTAATAAATTAGATTTGGACAAGAAAATGGACCTATTAATGGGGAGAATAGATATGTTATTTAAGAATAAAGGTGCACGATAGGAGAGTCAAGCTCAGTCGTGACTCAATGTCCCCTAATAGGGTAGATGTGACTGAAAATAGGATGAGAAGGGAGGAGTATAGTCAGGGAGGACAAGACTATGGAGGGGCACAGTTTTCCTTTGGAAACAAAAGAGGAGAGATTAAACTTCCTAAAATAGAGTTTACACTATTTGAGGATGGAAATCCTAGGGAGTGGTTACAAAAGGGGGATCATTACTTTAAGCTTCATCAGATTCCTGATCACCTAAAACTAGGAATAGCAATCTGCTATATGAAAGGGGAAGGGTTCTTGTGGGGAAATAGCTATATTAAGGAACATGGTACAATAAACTGGGAACATTTTGTGAGATTCATGTACCAGAGATTTGATACTAACAACCCTGCAGGAATAGTGGGAGAATTTGCTAAACACAGACAGATAGGGAGTGTTGTTAGTTATATGAAAAAATTTGAAGAACTGAAAGCTGCTTTTGTAAGTGCTGGGAATGTAGCTACAAACTCTTACTGTGTAGACCTCTTTTTGAGTGGGTTAAAAGAAGAAATCAGGAGCATGGTTAACATGTTTAAGCCATCTTCTGTGGAAGAGGCTTTTAGACTAGCTATTGACCAAGAATTTCATATCAGTTCCATGTCTACAACTTTTCCTAAAGCTGCAGTCAAACCCTCAACAATTCAGACAGCCTCTTCATATACTTATCCCCAGAAAAATACCACCTACAATCCAAATAGCCCAAAACCTTATAATTCCAGCCCTGCTACTGATACCCCCACTACAAAAACAGTTTTTACCCCTAAGGAACCCATGAAATTCAAGAGGATTAGTGATAGTGAGATGCAAAGGAGGAGGGAGTTAGGCTTATGTTTTAGGTGTGGAGATAAATACTCTATCCATCATAAGTGTGCTATGGGGGAAGTTAATATGCTAGTGATGAGGACTGAACCTCAGGAGGGAGAGGGAGAACTCGAGTTAACACTCCTTCAACTCGATAAGGGAGAAACGGAGTTTGGAACTAGGTGAGGGGAGTTGCTTTGAGGTAGCTCATTTATCCTTGAGTGCGGTAGGAGGAAATAGTGGAGGGAGCATATTCAAAACTCGAGGATTCATTAAGAAACGACTTTATAGTGATCTTAATGGACCCCCGGTAGTACTCATTCCTTCATTGATCCTTCTATAGTGAAGCAAGTTGGTTTAAACTGTGAGAACTCTAAACCACTGAAAGTTATCCTTGCTACTGGGGATAGCAAATGGAATCAAACCATGTGTAAAGGGGTAACATGGAGAATAGGAGACATGAGCTTTAAACAGGATCTTCATGTGTTAAAACTTGGGGGTAGTGACATCATTCTGGGAGGAGATTGGTTAGAAAGTCATAGTCCGGGTCCTCCTAGATTATAAGCAACATGAATTCTCTTTTGTTTACAAAGGAGAAACTGTCAAGCTCTTGAATGAACCAAACAGTATAGAATTGAAGGCCATTTCGGCTAAGGCCTTACCTAAATACCTTATGGGTAGTTTAGAGGTTTGGGTAGGATTCTTATGTGGGACAGAGGGAAAGCATGTCACTGAGGAAGGGGGTGATTTACCTAAGGAGATTTCTGAGGTTCTTAGGGAATTTGTTAAGGTATTCAGGAACCATGGCTTACCAGAATGTCTTGTAAGTGACAGAGACAAAATTCTTACAAGCACTTTCTGGCAGGAATTATTCAAAACTTTTGGAGTTAAGCTTAGCTCTCAGCTCATTGACAAGAAACTATCCTATAAGTATTTTGGACCTTACTACGTTGACAAGAAAACTGGAGAAATTGCAAACAAGTTACTGTTACCAGAAGAATCAAAGATCCATTCCGTGTTCTATGTTAGCCTCACAAAGAAGAAGCGGGAGATCACCAAGTGGCTCGAGGCTCACTGCCGGAAGTCAACCAAGATGGGTCGATTATGGTAGAACCAGTGGCAATTTTGGGCAAGAGGTCGAGTCGGGGAAGGGGAGCAAAGGCTGTCGTTCAATGGCTCATCCAATGGAGCAATCTCACGAAAGGAAGATGCCACATGGGAAATTGCGGAAGAATTTACGAGGAAGGGCGGAGTTACTCATCCGAATCTTGAGGACAAGATTCAAGTTGAGAAAGAGGGCAATGTCACCATCGGTGCTCGACCACACTCGGTTTTGTTAGAATCGAGTGGGGACCAATCTGCAGAGAATCAAGGCCAACAATTGGGACCACAGCAGAGAATCATCTGTGACCAATTAGAATAGACTTAGTTGGAAGGCTAGGATTAAATAGTAGAAATGAAAGGCCCCGGGATCTATTTGGCCGGTTAGTATATATAGTACTAGAAGTATGCTTAGTAGTCATTCGGATATTTTCATATATGTAATGCAGTCTCATGTTGAGTGGATTTCCTTTTATCTTCTTCTCCCAAGTTCAATCCTCTGTATTGAATCTCTTCTTCCTACATCAATATATCTCTTCTTAACCTAATTTCTACTTTTTTCCATTTTACTTCTCTATTTCTTTCTGATCACTGGAACAGGGAAGCTGATCCATAACATTCTTATTCAAGATTATATCCTAGGTCATGTGGCTTTGTCAGATCTAACTTCGGAAACGTTGTGGGTTTTTCCCCCGCTCTTCTTTTTGTAAATGTGTGTACTATACTACTATTCATTAGGTTCATTTGTTTTGCTAGCTTGGCCCATGATCATCCAGGTGGATGAGAAAATCTATCCCAAATGTTAAGTTGATATTGTTTCCAGCTGAGTATGGAATTGCTTTCAAGTAAATGGTTCAATTGTCACAGTATCCCTTTTGCACCCTGTGTTTGATATCCTGTTGTTTAGTATTTACATCCCGTGTTTGATATCCCGGTCTTAAGTACTTACATTTGACAATCTTATGTCACTCGGGACATAGATGAACTCCAGTGGTTTCTTTAGGGTGCCTGTAACTCTAGACTAATGAGACCTGCTTGAGCTTATGTTTAAATATTTACAATTATGTCGTGATAGAATTTCGTGTTAGTAAATTCTAAACAATGTGCATGCACAGGCACTCTTGGTGGTTTGCAGTTGGGAGCTTGCTGAAGCTAGGAAAAAGGATGCACTAGATCGAGCTAGAGTACGTGGAAAGCAACTACCTCCAGAGTTACTTGCTGAAGAAAGGGGGATGCATTCGAGTATCGAAGCTGAGGTCAAGAAGCATCTACAGGAAAAAACGTATGATCAACTGGAAGCTCTACAGTCTCAGATTGAGTCACAGATGCAATCTGGTACTGCCAAGGTGGTTGAATACTGGGAAGCTCTTCTTAAACGGCTCCCTATTTTCAAGGCCAAGGTAAAGATTAATTTTGACAATACAACTTGCTTTTGAATCTGGGCATCATCATCCCGACTAACCTTGTTCAATGGTAGGCCTCTCTCAAGGAAATCCATGCGAAAATGCTGCGCAAACATTTGCAACGCCTTCAAAAACCGCTAGAGCTTGAAGATGCCGAGAAGGAATGGAGTCCAGAGCCTGATATAGAAGATTCTGATCATGATAGGAAAGGTATAGAAAAATGTTCTGCCTGGATTTTTATTTTTTATTTCATCTTGTTTAGATGGTTAACATCTGCTTATTTGTAGATGCCCGTGATTTCTCTCCAGAACCCATATTGCAAGAAGAGACTGAAGAAGCGGATGAAGATGCTGGATCATATTCACCAGAACTGTTTAATGGTGATGAAAATAAAGAAGCAATCGATCCTGAAGAGGACAAGGCTATACTGGTAACTTTGAGCAGCTTTTCTGTTTCTTTTGTAGAATAGTCAGATGAGTAAAAATTGCATGAACAAATAATCTATATATGTTTGCATGTTAACTTATAATGTAGGATAAGAAGCGTCTAGCTGTTATAGAAGAACGCCGTCTCCAAGAGATGGCTTCAAGATCAGCTCCTCATGAAGATAACTTTGAGAAGAAGGCTTTCAAAGCAATGGGAGCCATGGAGGAAGGTGATGCAAAATTTGGCTCAAATGATGAAATAAATCTTGATTCACAGGTATCCATCCCTATTTTGCTGTTTTTGGATTCTGGCTTAGTTATTGACCCTCTTCCCTATAGTTGCAAATTCTCTGTCCTCCAAATTTTCTTTATACCAGTTTCAAAAACATTGCTGTGGGTGCAGGTTTACTGGTGGCATGATAAATACCGCCCAAGAAAGCCCAAGTATTTCAATCGTGTTCACACTGGTTATGAGTGGAACAAATACAATCAGACTCACTATGACCATGACAACCCACCACCGAAAATTGTGCAAGGCTATAAATTTAACATTTTCTACCCGGATCTTGTTGACAAATCAACAGCTCCTACTTATACTATTGAGAGGGACGGCGATAGTGCAGAGACTTGCATTATAAAGTTCCATGCTGGACCCCCTTACGAGGACATAGTAAGTTATCATCTTAATTCCCCGAACCAATAATTTTCGTGAAAACTGTAAAAAAAAAACTAACTTGTTTCTTGTTTTGAACAGGCATTCCGAATTGTTAACAAAGAGTGGGAATACTCACACAAGAAAGGGTTCAAGTGCACGTTTGAACGTGGAATACTTCATTTGTACTTCAACATCAAACGCTATCGCTACCGACGGTGATCATTGCAACCAGGAATTCATGGTTCTAAGAGAAAACATGTCGGAGAAGATTGCCAACGATTTGTTGGTTTGTTCTGTAGTTTTGGCCTAAACAACTTTCAACTAGTATTTCTGTCGGCAAATTTGGTCTTAGAGCATGTGAGTCCATGACGGTCTTCATTTGGCATGTTCTTTATTAATTTGTTTACACACACAAAGTTGGGCTGAATTGCAAGATTAACACTTGAATACTCGTGAGGGAAAAGAGTATATTTTGGTCAACAGAAAATAGGTAAGATTTATGTACAGGTTTTGTTACTTTTTGACATATCAATACTCTCGAAAGAGAATCACAGACATGTTTTCTTTAATCATTTTCTGACGTTCTGTCTCTATGCTGATTAGTACTATGTGCTTTGATGATGATAATTTTCAATGCTCAAAGTTACTACATAACATGGTGAAATCTTTGTTGTCTTCAATACTACCTCCATTCCTAAATATAAGACTTTCATTACATGTTGCGTAAAATAAGGAAGAAAAATTAAGATGTTTTTGTAATTAAAATATCAATATGACTATTTTAAATAGAATTAGTGGTATATAAGTCTTATTTAATAGAGTGATATTGTATTTTAATTACAAAAATATTTTAAAATTTGCTTTCTTAATTTTCGTAATATATAATAGAAGTATTATATTTAGAAATGGAGGGAGTATGTATAAACTTTTCTGTAATTTTTTACGGGTGGTGATAATTTTGTGAAAAATATCCTTAAATTTTGTAAAAAGTTAAAAACATTTTAAAAAGGGAGAACATGGTTAAAAGCCTTGTAATTAAAACGGGTAGAATAGTTTTTTTTATTTTATGGAGAGACGCAACACTTGTAATTATAAACTAACTTTTTCAAGGTTTTAAATTGTAATAACCCCCGTGATTACCTTTTTTTCTTGTTTGTTCGCTGGCATATAGATATTTGGTTTAACTAATTCAGTTGAAATTTTAATGACACTTTAGTCAACAGCAAAATTCTTGTAAATATGTAACATATTATCGTTTTTGGGCTTTGCCTTGGACTAGCTCAGAAATTGCAATAATGGGCCAATAATGACACCCAAAAAATTGGGTGAAACTTTTTTAGCAAGAATGGATTTGTCAAATCCAATTTGCCAAATTCATCCCTGGCTGACGTGGCTAGACATGCTAATTGGAGGCGGATTTGCCCAAATCCATCTTCAAATCTGGCAAATTTGCAATGTTGTGTCAAAGCTCAATAATTTTGAATAATTCAATCCTCATTTGAGGACGGATTTGACAAAACCTTCTTCAACTCAGACCATTTTTCAGTGTATTGTCAAATCTCAATAAATTTGAAAAATTCTATCCTAATTTTTCCGCTAAAAATCCAAAATAATATATCCAAATAATCTCATAAAATTTATCCACACACTTCCGATAAATAAACTCCCCACACTCCACATTTTATATCTTCTTGAAAATTTGTATTCTCCCACTTGAAACCAATATTACACAAGTGGCTAACTCACTAAGAGTTTACACAACCACCACCTCACAAGCTCACAAAGAGCTACTAACTCACAAAAAGGTTCTACCTCACAAAGAGAGTACATGGAAAGACTCAACCAAACTAATCACACTTTATGTGATGGATAAATACAAATTTATACCTCAATCTTTCTAAGCTCAAATGATAAGAATCACACTTGTTTTTCACATGAAAGTGTATTGAATGCTTGCTTGAAAGTGTAGAACTTAATGACACTTAATGGCTTAGATAACTACCAAAATATCAGCATTTGGTGCTTATATAGAGTTCAAAATCGAAGTGCATTTAATGCTTCAAATGCTCAGTATCAGTCTAGTGATTAGATAGCTCGGTCGACCGACACGGCTGTCAGGTCGTCTGAGGCTCGTCCGGACAGAATTAGCTGGTCTACTAGAAATATGCAGTCGACCTTAAAATGACCTCTGTCGTCCGACCTACAACATAGGTTGACCTTACTACTAGCAGTTGGAGTTCAAGAACATTCAAAAGTGACCAAGTGTAACTTCACACTTCGGTCAACTGACCTTCAGCAGGTCATCCGAGCTTTGAGGCTCGGTCGACTAAGTGAAGGTCTAAAGTTGATTTTTCACTGTCTCTATTGTTCTCGAAATCATGCCAAAACAATTTGTGCTACTAGAAAGATTTTGAACAAACTTTTCAAACACATTTTGTCTTATGTTGATCGAAGGATCAAAATGATAGTTTTCAAAACATAAGACATTCCATTTTAGAAAACGTTTTAAGTGCAAGTATGTCAAGTGTGAACAAAATTAACTGAACTTAGATACTAGGATTTACAAGATATATAAATGCTAATCTACCCTAGTATACCTAAGTCTTCAAAGTTTCTTCATATGTTGGGATATCTTGAATGTGTATGACATTGACTATGTGGATTTAGCTTGAAGATCTTAGAGCTTCCAATAGATCTATCACATTAACAAATAACGTTAGATCATCAGCAATTGTTTGTCGCTTCTCAAAATAGAGAAACTAGCCCTTAGGACTTACATCTTACAATCATCTTAAAGACATTGTTTCAAGATATCAAGCTCGGGAGTGTGTATGTTAGACTCGATTTTAGGATTTGGGATGGTGGTGGACAAATTCCACTCTCGAGTAAACCCAGCAGGGGAATGAAAAACATAAAAGAATGATTGTTTCCAGCCATTTAAAGATGAGGAGCCATTGGAAATTAATTTCTTTTCCCCTTGAAGTTTTATGCTTATGCACAAATCAACCTAAAACTTTCTTTATGCCTTATGGGGAATTTTTCTTTACCTTTCCCACGAGAACTACCTAAAAGTTTCCAAGTTGGTAGGAACCCCGAACACATGGCATATAGTATAAAACAGGTAATAAATCTCGTCAGATTTGGACTCACTTGCTCGAGGTTTATTCTAAAGAAGGAACTCAATTCGAGGAACAGTTTGTGTGGGGGATTTGTCATTCCTCCCCTGAGTTGTTCTGGATATTGCATTTGCCTACATGATAACCTTATTCCATCTTTGGAGTAAATTCATGGGGGTGATTAACATACTGATTACAATGTGACTGAAATCAAAATAAGTTCGTTTTTAAAATTATTTTTGATATCTGAATAACATATTTTTGGTATGATATAATAATCTACATTAAATATATTATTTTCCTTAATTTCAAAATTCAAAACTCATCTCCTAACGTCTTCTTTTGTCATTATATTTTAGAAGTTTATAAAAAATTTAACAATTTAAATTCTTTTATAAAAAAGTTCATTGGTTTAAAACATTTTTCCATAATAAATCTATATTTATATTACATAACATGTTTCCAAGTTTTAACCAATCAAAAATCTTCAAAACTCTAACCCAAATTTCTTGAATTTTCATCTTCTAATCCACCACTTTCTCAGTCAAATCTTCATATGTATTTCCTTCCTTTTCTTTTTTCATCTTTTTTAATCATATCAAGAACTAAAGATAAGCCCTCTTAAAATTTTGTGCCTTGAATTTTATTTGATCAAGAAATTCATGGAAACTTTAAATTCAAGTTGGTTTTTTATTCAGTTGTTTTTTGTTTTCTTCGTTTTCTTTAACATGTTAAGAGATGGACTTCAAACTGATATACGGATTTTGAAAATCATAGGTACAATTTACTTTTTCCACTTATTTTCTCTTTCTTTCATTCACTAATTCACTATTTTTAGATTGATTTCCTTTTTTTTCTTTAGAAAATCAACGACTTACCTCTACCACTTATCTATGATTTTAAAAATCCATATTTTTACTCACCCTCATATTTTTCTTAAATGATAATTAATCATCAAAAATGCTCTTTTTATTGTCATAATTTTCCATATTTCAGTTGTTCTCTTATGTTTCAGGGTTCTTTTTATTTTATTTTTTCAACAAAAAAAGTAACATGCATGAAAATGGATTTAAAGCACCAGTAAAGTTGAAGAGAACAATCCACAAGTGAACCTCAAAAGTGTAAATGAGATAAAATTTCAAATATGTGTTGCCTACTTACTCTACTCTTAACACTCAATTTGTTTTTCGAATTGTTTGGGTAATCAAAATGAAATTTGGTGTCAGATGGTTTTTTTATTGTTTTGTTTTGAATGGAACATGAAAATTTCAAATATGTGTTGCCTACTTACTCTTCCTTTACTTTATTTTTATTTTCGAATTTGAATATTTTATTCTCTCTCACCCAGGTGGTTGAAAGTTATAATGAAACTTACTTTATCAAAAAATATATTAGCTTACCCACTATTCCTTATCATTTCTTAGAAGTCTAAAGAGAGAATTCTATGATATAAGAAATCTCATTGTGGGTTTTTGTCGAGTAAAGTAAGTCCATTATAAGTTTTTTTTCTTTTCAGAATGTCTAGCATTAAATTACTCATTTTTTAAAATAACAATATTTTTTCATATAAACTTCCACTACTAATCTTCCTTAGTTTAAGTGTAATTTAAGGGCATTAACCTTCCATGACTAATAATGCAAGAAGGCAACTTTATTAAAAGTGAAATACTTTTATTAATTTTCATCTTAAGTCAAAGTGAAACATTAAATTTCGGATGAAATAATATTGTATTTGTTAAAGTATATAACCTAAATAATATTTGAGTTTCTGAGAATTATGTATCATCATATTTGTTATGGCCCTTGTGTTATTTTTCTAATTTTCTTTTATATTATTAGTAGAATTTCGGCATTTTTTTACATTAATTTATTATAGCTGAATCTATTGATCATTGCTAGCCACTTTTAATTTTTCATTTTGATTTTTCTAGTAACCTTTTATGTTATATGTATTGATTTACTTATGTCCTAGAAGTCTTAGGCAAAAACTTAATTTAGACTTGATTAATTATTTTGATTCCAAGAATTAAGTTCTTTAGCCATGCCCAACAGAGTTTTTACAAAAGTGATTTTTCTTAAAATATTTCCAATATACTAATAGACTAATTTTATTTTTTAGTGAATAAAAACATTTACTAAAATGAATCTTACAGCAATGCAAATTTGGCAAAAAAAACTTGAGCAGAAAATTGCTCGCTCTCAGAGAAGAATATGCATTATATCAAAATATGGAGCACACAATGTTGAAAAACTTCATGAATTAGATGGCTCCATAAGAAAAATGAAGTCACAATACATAGTCTCTTCATGTTTTCTAAAAAAGATTAGGTGATTAAAATTTAATAGCAGTAGTGTATTGATTATTGGATCAAAACATTGGATGAAACAGTAATCGAAATAGAATAGGACTATGTTTAATTCTTTTGATTATATATTATTTGATCCAATATTTTTTATCCAATAATCATTCGGTATTCACCCTTACATTTATGAGTTACTCAATAAAAGTCGCATTACCTAATCATGTTGAATTTTCTTATTTGTTTTCTGAAATATTAAAGTTAACGAGTTTTTGTTCTAAATACAATTGTACAACCATTAAATTAATAATTTGAAATTCAGTATTTTTGTGCATAGCACGAGTCATTTGCTAGTATATTTATATTACAGAGTATGTTTTCAAATTTTTAGTTATATCATGCCACGTGTCATTTTTTTAGGATTTTATGTTTTAAATTAATTATAAAACTTTTATTGGGTGAAAAAAAATGTAATTATTGTATTTAAATTGTGGGAAGGAGGATTTGATCCCATGGACATGCAGGTTAAATGCTACACCACATTGCCAGCTACTCTGGCAGATACTTGATAACTATTTTATTTAATTCTTTCAATGGAATGCTAATTTAAATAAACTTTTCTACGATCCCTGACAAATATAAACTTACAATATCTTTGGTATGATATAATAATCTATATTAAATATATTATCTACTATTTTGATTGGTTGGGAAAATTTAGATTAGTTAAATTAATTGAAAACTAATTATTATCTTAATAAAATTCAATTATCAAATTACTTCTTTTCAAATTTTGCATTTTTCATATGGTTTAAAAAGGTTCAATTTTTTAACCGATAAATTAAAAAAAAATAGCTTGACATAATTGACTTTTTTCAACCTAAATTTAGATAAAAATAATTAATATTTTTGCATACCTTTTAGAGCTCTCTTAAAGCGGGTCTCTCTATTTCAAAATGAAAAAAAGATAATATACTAAGATTATCTATTTATATCTATACATATATAAATATATTTTAATATACCAAGGTTTCCACGTAAGCACCATCATCGTGTATAGGAATGGCAACGGGCAGATCGGGCGGGTATCCGAAATACCACGCCCGCCCTCGCCCTCGTTGATCTCAGTGCCCCGCCCGCGCCCGCCCCGCCCCGGATAAAAAATTTCTGCCCGCGCCCCGCCCACGCACAGGGCAGATCTGACCCGCCCGCCCCATTCTATTTTTTTTTAAAAAAAAATCATTATTTTTTTAAAAATTATAAAAATCATTAATTTTATCAAAAAAATTAAAATCATAAAAATCATTAATTTTATCATAAAAAATAATTAATTTTTTTTAAAAAATCATAAAAATCATTAATTTTATCCAAAAAATCATTAATTTTATTATAAAAATAATTAATTTTTTAAAAAAAATATTTAATTTTTTTTAAAAAATAATTAATTTTATCCCAAATCAATTCTCAAACAAGTACAATTAGTATATTAAAATGAAAATTAAACATGATTATGTTTAATAATAACAATATTATAATAATTTAATATAAATGGGGCAAAATGGGGGCGGGGCGGGGCGGGGCGAGGGCGGGGCGGAAAAAAATACCATGCCCCGATCTCGCCCTGCTTCGCGGGCGGGGCGATCTCGCCCTGCTCTCTCTACGGGCGGGGCGGGCGCCCCAAAGGCATCGGGCGTGGGCGGATCGGCGGGTCACGGGTCAAATTGCCATCCCTCGTGTACGTCATCATCTGCAAATAAGAAAAGTAAAGACATGAGATGCGAAACCCAGTAAGAATCAACACCCTCGGGATGAAACATGACATGAGACTCAAAACACTTTTCCCAATTCCTAAATCAAGATTGAAAACCATGCAAGTTTAAGTCCCCTCACTAGACTCATTTTACACCAGAAACCTCACCAATAACCTTTTAGAAATCACTAGAAGGACCAAGACAAAAGAAAGCATAAAAGAAAAAATACCATCACTGCGATCGACCTGGCTTTTCCACCGGTCGACCTAATGGCCTTAGAAAAACATAACAAACACACTGTCCAAACATTCGGTAGATCGGCACTAACCGGTCGACCAATTTGGCTTTCGGTCGAAGGTTTCACTAACCCGGTTGACCCACTCAGACATCCACATCTTCCGTTTGCTCTCAGTAGTTTGGTCGTCCAAGATACAGTTAGTCCATTTTTCAGAGTAATTTTTTGAAGGAAAATGCATTTCTACACAATCCGAATCTCAATCCCAAAATGACCAATTTTGATGCATATGAACATATGAATGACAACTATGGACATATAAACAAATAAGACATAAACATCACTTGTTAAATCCAACATTAGTACATCGGAAATGTGACACAAGCTCTATGCATTCACTCATCCCAACATACGGACATACACAACATTGGATCCTTTGAATACAACTCATGATACGGCAAGACATTCACATGGAAAAGCTCAACTATAAAGTCACAACTCTAAAGCAATTACTACAACGGCCCCCAACTTTTAAGCCTAAAAGAGGAGTTTTCAATGCAAAAGCACTGGTTCAGTTTCTCCTCGAACGAAGGGCTCACACTTTAAGGATTCCTTTGTATTGTGTCATTGCCCACCACTGTGTGACTCCACGAAGACCGTTTGTAGTTGTAAAACCCGTAACTTTTACTTACGGAATATTTGACGTGTAATTAATTTTTTTGCGAGTAACTGTGTAGGCGTAATTTATTTTGTGCGACTATTCGACTACATGTTTATTTAATTTTAAAACATAATACGTGTTTTATTTTGTGTACCTTTTAGTGGGGTATTTTGCACGTGTATCGTAGTTGAATTATTTTATTGTATGTCACCATAATAATAATAATAATAATAATAATAATAATAATAATAATAATAATAATAGGAATTAAATAAAATGGAAGGCCAAGGGTCGTGGGTTAATGGCATCAGGGGGTTAGAGAATTAAATACGAAATTAAAAGGAAACATAATGAGGCATGAGGCGTTTTTTTTTTCCCCAAGAAAATAGTATATATATTTATATACAGAGGTTACTTCGTGTGTGAGGGGAAAAGGAATGGATAGTATATAATTAAAAAAAAAAAAAAGAAAAAGAAACCGAAGACCAAGATATATTGGTACTCTGTGAAAGTACAAGTGAAAAGAAAAGAAAAAAAAAAGAAAGAAAAAGTTGGCTGCTAGGCCTCGGGAAACGCAAACCAAAGCAGAAACTAGGAAAGAAATTTAAAGTCGACGGCGATTGTTCTCTTTCCGGCACACTCTCCACGCGGCAGTCTCTTTCCGGCCTCGGGAATTGTGAGCGAGCAGAATATAAGGATTTTGGTGATCAGTTTCTATCCAAATTTTCATCAGCTGCTAGGCTGATTTTTTCTAATTATTTTCCTCGTATTATCACCGTAACGGTAGGGACCTCGCTTTCGAATTTTAAATTTTGTCCTGTAATTTGATCACTGATGAAATTCTGTTCTGAAATATTTATTACCGTTAAATTTCTGTTCTGGCATTATTACTGTATTTGGGAATATTTTATTGCATAAATTGTTAGAAATTAATTATTTAATGTTACCCTTTATTAAATTGATTATGTCTTGAATTTGGTAATTTGAGCATGTTTAATAAACTGATTTCAATTGCTTTAATTAATTGTTATATATATATCTATAAAATGTTTATGTACCGTTCTGAACTGTATGATATTCGTTTCTTTGATTAATTACCTTTAGGTCTTATTTAGAGTCGTTTAATTGGTGTTATTGTTTTTGTCCTAAATGGTTTGGTCGACCGAGTCGTCGCCCTCTATTGAGCTCGTATCTAGGATCGCTACTTAGCGGAGTTCGGTCCCGCCTTATGTTCCGATTGCGTGCGTGACCTAAGTGGTCTTCCCGATCTGCTTTACGTCCCCGTGGCCCACACTTAATGGGGCTAATCATTAGGTACGGTGGTGGTTTTGTGGAGTCCCTGATTGGGGATGATGAGACAATGTAAGGATTGAACCTTAAAATCGTGGTCCCGTAGTTTGGGGGAGAATCCGAACCCACGAGTTTATCGAAACCGTCCCTAGTTTGGTTGATAACCTGGGACCACCGCTAGTTATTGCTGAATAGTAGAGATTAGATATGTGAGCTCATGTGGTGGGAAGTCGTGTCATAGTAGGTAGCTACGTTCTAAGCATCTAAGACGAGTATGTGATTGGGTGTACCGGATGGGCAACGCGTGGTGCTTGTCGTATACTCAGTTATGGAATCGTTTAGGTGCGAAGAAGGTGGTTATTTGCTTAACTCGTTGCATTCTATGTGTTCGCTTTTGTTTGGTCATTATATGTTGTTTGCTTAGAGTCTATTTGGTCTCATATGAGTTGGGAATGTTGGGTAACGTTTTAGTGCACTTTTGCACAAGTTTAAAACTCATTTTTCTAAAAATCTGCATGTGCGAGTCCCACTGCATCGCTTTCGCATCGAACTCTGCGTTTACGATCGCTTTGCATCTGCATCGCATTGTCCCTCGCACTCGAAGTTCGAGTCTTGCGAGACTTGGATTGAGTCGTTTGCATGTATTTCCATAGGGGTATTCTGGGAAAAGGGCATCTGCATCTGCATTATCTGTTTCTGTTTCTTCTGTCTCTGTTTCTGTTCTGTCTATATTACTGTTTTAGGTCCCTGCTGAGCACCGAGCTCGATCCGATATCCGGTTTTTGTTTTTTCGAGTTTTGTAGATGTTGATTATACCCGTGATGGTGGAGCATGGGATGGGGATTACGAAGAGTGATCCTAACCCTGGATAGTTCACACCGATTATTACTTTTATAGTTATTTATATTGAAACTTGTAGTTTCCTTTGATATGTAATAACTTAAAAATAATTTCATTTTTAGAATAACGCTTCCGCTAATTCTCTTATTACTATTTATGGGCTTTGAATAATGAACTCCTTTATTTAGTAAATCTCTGACTGCGGCTTTGGTGCTTCATTTTCCAATGGGGCACTGCCATGTCATCATTCTGGAAACGGGGTGTGACATAAGTGGTATCAGAGCAGGTCGAACCTTAGGGATAAAATCTGTAATGAACTTAGGTTATCAAGAATACTTAATGTGAGATGTGTGATGGGTAGAGACCTTGGACTAGGATACTTCTGATTATCTAGCACTTTATATGCTACTGATATGTGTTATATTGCATGTACCTGATGACTTTCTTATATGTTTTATAACATGTTATATGATTTTTTTTTATTTATATTATACCTTGCTCTACTTGCTTATGTCTTAGATGTTTAACTTGATAATTATTTTATCACATATCTTAATTGTTAATGTACATTATGCTACAATATTCAATATGTTATACATGTTATAAAGTTCTTTGTATTATGTATAACATGCCATGTTTTACTTGTCATTTATTCACACGTTTAACTCGTCAAGTGTTTAATCGCTTATCTTACCTTGTTCACTGAGATATCCGTGGAAGTTAAGATGGATTCGATTCAAGGAAGCGATTCACGACTACGCCCTATCTAACGCTCGTCATCGTATCGTTACGCATTACGTGTGTTCCCATTACGCCATTCATACGTACTATACCCGGTTATGCCCAACTCGTCATTTGTTCTAAATCAAGGATGACTTCTTCCTTTTTCTCATTTATCCAAAACAACTCCACTCCTATAATTCCCCTGTTTAGTGTTCACACTGATAGGGATTCGATCGCTTTAGCATTTTTCGTGTTGAACTTCTTCACAATGTATGTTGCATATCTAGTTGAGGGATGAATACCTCTTCTTTATTTATTTCAATTTGTAATCCCAAAGAGAATGTGAATTATCTTACCATATTCATCTCAAATTCAATTTGCATTAGCTGATAAAGTGTCAATTTTGTTGTAGCCTCTGATTATTTATCCAAACAAAATATCCTCAACTTGAGTTATCATGATTTGATTTCTTCAAATCCTAATGAATATTTTCTCATCAACTTCATATCTTGTTTGGCCATGCTTCAATAAGAACTTGTTAGCTTCTCATACCAAACTCTTGAGTTTTTGCTTCGATTCACAAAAAGCATTTTCAATCTGTATACATGATTTGGACAATCTGATCTTCATATTCTTTCGATTGATCCACATATACTTCTTCTTGTAACACCTCATTCGGGAAAGTACTATTGACATTTCTCTAATAAAATTTGAAGTTCCCTAAAAATGTAACGTCAATATAAGTCTTATAAACTCAAGTCTTGCCACATGAGCAAACTTCTCATCAAATCCGCTTCATGTACTTGTGTATTCTTTGACTACCATTTTTATTTGTCTCTGACAATATTTCTTAACTCGTTGGGCTTGTTTCTAAACACCCATTCAAATACATTGATGTTCACACCATCTGCTCTTGGAATGAGTCTCGGAACAACATATTTACCGATTGAAGTTCTTCTTGCATCGAAATGATCAATCTCCAATTATCTACTCAATTGAGTGAATTCTTCTATTTACTCGGTTGATACCCGTCCGTCTCGTTGCACTCCTCAATCTGAGTGAGTATTACACAACATCTTGTTCACTCGTTGTATTTGTGAGCTTTTCTTGGCTCTTTGTTTATTGAGACTCTGTCACTCAACACGGTCAATTTCATCAAGTTATGTGAGACTGTCCCTTTTTATTCTTCAACAAGATTTATCTTGTATCGGTACATTGTTAGTTTCCGTCTCTTTTTAAGTCCTTTTTCTATATACCTTTAATTGGATGATCTCATAAATCTTCTTTCATCAGTCCTTGCATCAAACTCACTCAACTTCTCTTAACCTTTTAAGGTGTAACATTATGTTTTATCCTTTTGTTAATTGAAGACAATTCAGCGAAACCTTCCTCAAAGGCGTCTCTTCTACCGCTATTTGTGTTTGTTATCTTCCACCTCTATTTGATGCCCTTCTTGTTTCCTCACATTGGTTCTTTCGGACTCCTAATTATTGGCTGCAGACACTTTTCTTGGGACCGAAATTACTATATTGATTGTATCACTTTTTTTTAAAAAAAAAATAATAATAAAAAAAAATTGCTACTCTTCCATTCTGTGCACACCCTCTTGGTGTACACATGTTTTAATTTTATTTCATTCATTTTCCCTTTTTGCCTTAATGGAATTGTCGGTTCTTTTGTCCTTGGTCATTTGTACCGCACGTCCGTTGTACTTCATTTCTTTTGAAAGAGGGGAAATTTTAATTTTATTTGATTCAGCTCTAGAATCCTTGTTGAGCTTTTGGCTATTTGTCTTGGTCTTCACCTTGTTGACCTGTTAATGATAGATCATCGGAATTGGCCTTTCCATTATTCCATCTCTTGATCCACCGTTTAGCTACTTCTGATTTCTCGTTTTGTCCGGCTAATATCTGTTCGAGAATTGCAATATTTATTTCAATTGAATCAACTATCATTGTCATTTCTTGATTCGTACTCTTTGTTTTACCATTTGGTTTAACAAAATGAATCCACATCTCTTGCATTTGGTTGTTGTCTTCTTTCATCTTATTATATTTCTCCTCATCGAAGCATAAATTTGATATAGAAATCCATACGTTGATTTGCTAAAATTCTCTTCATTTCTTTGGCACTTTCATAATAATCATCTTCGTCATCAGTTTTGGAATCATCTTTGATTGAGGAGTATGATTTATCATCTTCGCCATATCTCGCCTCACTGAGTTCTATTTTTGTATAGAGATGTTTCGAGTTTTAATGCCAAACTCGTTTTCTTATGCTTTGATCTTCTTCGACATCTCATAGGTCTCGCAGAGAAATAATAAGTTCATCAACTGTCATGTTAACCAATCATTGGTTTTCTCCATTGAGCACATTTGTACTCAAATTTTTCTGTCAGGTAGCTCAGAATTTTATTCATCAACTTTTCACTAGAATATTCTTCATTCAGTGAAAAGTTTGATTTTTAATATCCCTCAGTTTGATATTGACATTAGCCATGATTTTATTCTCACCCATTTTAACGTTCTCGAATTCAATGATTCGACCATTAAGAGTAGAAAGCCATTTGAAAGTTGGACGGAAGAGCTCGGTCGAAGTATCATCATCCTATCAGCGACGGGGGTTAGCAAGTTTCGAGGACGAAACTTTTATAAGGGGGGAAGAATGTAAAACCCGTAACTTTTACTTACGGAATATTTGACGTGTAATTAATTTTTTTGCGAGTAACTGTGTAGGCGTAATTTATTTTGTGCGACTATTCGACTACATGTTTATTTAATTTTAAAACATAATACGTGTTTTATTTTGTGTACCTTTTAGTGGGGTATTTTGCACGTGTATCGTAGTTGAATTATTTTATTGTATGTCACCATAATAATAATAATAATAATAATAATAATAATAATAATAATAATAGGAATTAAATAAAATGGAAGGCCAAGGGTCGTGGGTTAATGGCATCAGGGGGTTAGAGAATTAAATACGAAATTAAAAGGAAACATAATGAGGCATGAGGCGTTTTTTTTTTCCCCAAGAAAATAGTATATATATTTATATACAGAGGTTACTTCGTGTGTGAGGGGAAAAGGAATGGATAGTATATAATTAAAAAAAAAGAAAAAGAAACCGAAGACCAAGATATATTGGTACTCTGTGAAAGTACAAGTGAAAAGAAAAGAAAAAAAAAAGAAAGAAAAAGTTGGCTGCTAGGCCTCGGGAAACGCAAACCAAAGCAGAAACTAGGAAAGAAATTTAAAGTCGACGGCGATTGTTCTCTTTCCGGCACACTCTCCACGCGGCAGTCTCTTTCCGGCCTCGGGAATTGTGAGCGAGCAGAATATAAGGATTTTGGTGATCAGTTTCTATCCAAATTTTCATCAGCTGCTAGGCTGATTTTTCTGAATTATTTTCCTCAGTATTATCATCGTAATCTGGGTAGGGACCTCGCTTTCTAATTTTAAATTTCGTCCTATAATATTGATCATCACTGAAATTCGCATTCAAATATTTATTACCGTTAAATTTCTGTTCTGGCATTATTACTGTATTTGGGAATATTTTATTGCATAAATTGTTAGAAATTAATTATTTAATGTTACCCTTTATTAAATTGATTATGTCTTGAATTTGGTAATTTGAGCATGTTTAATAAACTCGATTTCAATTGCTTTAATTAATTGTTATATATATATCTATAAAATGTTTATGTACCGCTCGAATCGTATGATATTCGCTTTCTTTGATTAATTACCTTTAGGTCTTATTTAGAGTCGTTTAATTGGTGTTATTGTTTTTGTCCTAAATGGTTTGGTCGACCGAGTCGTCGCCCTCTATTGAGCTCGTATCTAGGATCGCTACTTAGCGAGTTCGATCCCGCCTTATGTTCCGATTTACGTTACGTGACCTAAGTGGTCTTCCGATGCTGTTTACGTCCCCGTGGCCCACACTTAATGGGGCTAATCATTAGGTACGGTGGTGGTTTTGTGGAGTCCCTGATTGGGGATGATGAGACAATGTAAGGATTGAACCTTAAAATCGTGTCCTCGTAGTTTGGGGGAGAATCAGAACCCACGAAGTTTCATCGAAACCGTCCCTAGTTTGGTTGATAACTGGGACCACTGCCGTTATTGCTGAATAGTAGAGATTAGATATGTGAGCTCATGTGGTGGGAAGTCGTGTCATAGTAGGTAGCTACGTTCTAAGCATCTAAGACGAGTATGTGATTGGGTGTACCGGATGGGCAACGCGTGGTGCTTGTCGTATACTCAGTTATGGAATCGTTTAGGTGCGAAGAAGGTGGTTATTTGCTTAACTGTTGCATTCTATGTGTTCGTTTTGTTTGGTCATTATATGTTGTTTGCTTAGAGTCTATTTGGTCTCATATGAGTTGGGAATGTTAGGTAACGTTTTAGTGCACTTTTTGCACAAGTTTAAAACTCATTTTTTCGAAAACCTGGTAATGCGAGTCACTTTACTGCTTGCATGCATCGAACTCTCTGCTCGATCGCATTGCATCTGCATCTTGCATTGTCCTGCACTGAGTACTGAGTCTTGCGAGACTTGGATTGAGTCGTTTGCATGTATTTCCATAGGGGTATTCTGGGAAAAGGGCATCTGCATCTGCATTATCTCGTTTCGCTTTTCTTCGCCTCTGCATTTTCGCTTCGTCTATATTACTGTTTTAGGTCCCTGCTGAGCACCGGAGCTCAGTCCGATATCCGGTTTTGTTTTTCAGGTTTTGTAGATGTTGATTATACCTGTGATGGTGGAGCATGGGATGGGGATTACGAAGAGTGATCCTAACTGGATAGTTCACACCGATTATTACTTTTATAGTTATTTATATTGAAACTTGTAGTTTCCTTTGATATGTAATAACTTGAAAATAATTTCATTTTTTAGAATAACGCTCCGCTAATTCTCTTATTACTATTTATGGGCTTTGAATAATGAACTCCTTTATTTAGTAAATCTGCATCGCGGCTTTGGTGCTTCATTTTCCAATGGGGCACTGCCATGTCATCATTCTGGAAACGGGGTGTGACAGTAGTCCCTAACATCTCTCCCTGTTAGGAACGGACACCCACCAACACTCAATTCACTCCTGCCGAGAACAAAACATTCATATATGCACATTCGAAAGAATCCTGCAATGAAGTCATTTTTAAACAAGAACTCGACCAATGACGACTCTTTAGAAAATATAGCATTTAAGGCTCCAAAGCTGTAACAAGAAGACTCAAATGATCATGATGGGTGATAATGACAATTTAACATGCACAAACAAGTATAATGATCAACACACATATGGCAAGTCAATGCTTCATCCTTTGCAGGAAATCATGAGTTTAAAATACTTCCAATACACAATTCCAAGAGTATAAAGTATACATTTCATGAGTTTTAGGACTGAAAACACAAGGGTAAAGAGTCTTACTTGGTATCAAGCAAAAAATTACACAATCCAGAAATCTTCGCACAAACAGTAACTTCAAACACCAAAATCCATTCTCCGAGAACTCCATATCGATCCCCATTTCTTCTCATGTATAGCCATATGTGTTATCTTCGACTAGCAATAAAAATTACTAAATTTGGAGTCCAATTGGTACTTAAATTATGAAAATTCTCTCGAGCACTCTATTTTTCCAGAAAATCTTTCTCTTTCTTTTCTATTTTTTTTCCTTTCCTTTCTCCCCAGCCTCTCTAACTTCTAACATTAGAAATCGTGCACTAACCACCCCCAAGATACACATCTTTTCAAAAAGTGTCAAACTAATCCATAAGCTCCAACTAGTCTACAATTCAACCCCTTAAGTTAAGTTCATTTTAAAAGACCACCCTAACAAATGTACATCAAATAACCACATAATAAACAATTACACACAAATATTATGCTTATTATTAAATGCCAAAAAGTCCAGGTTATTACAATTCTTATTTGTTAACATGTTTGATTTTTAAAATAAAGATAATTAGTAATCATCTCATTATCTATCCCTAAATAATAGTTGGAATTTATTTCCATCTCTTTATTCTCATTTGTTCTCTTCTACTCTTCATAACGTGTTTGATGTTTTTCTCTAATCTCATGTCTTCTTTTTTATTTTTTTTCTTTTTATGTGGATTTTCACCATTCTTTTGAATAATGTTGAAGGTTAGCTTTTAGTGGAAGCATCTAGAGAGGGAGTATATTTTTATTCCTAATTTACTTTATTGAACATTTATATTTTAGTTGGATAATTTTGCTTCCTAATGAAATTAACATTCCTCATATTTTTCTATGAATTATGGTAGATCTATCTTTATTAAAAAGTTGATTGCAACTGAAATAAGTAGGTAACGTTGTGTCTCTTCTTCTCATTTATTTATTTTATTTTCCTCTATTTTTTCTCCTTCTTCTTTCTTGATTGTATTTACTATTTTTTGTTGTTATTATAAGTAAAAAGATTTAGAGGAAGATTTACTTTATGAAATTTTACATTGTAGATGGATATTGTTTTCATGACAAAATTTAGCTTCTTTTACTTTGCTCAATGATTTTCAATTATACATGGTAACAATTTACTTATTTCTTTTTTGAATTTAACATCAGAGTTATTAATTATTTGATTGGTTTTAGAATTTTATAAATTTTCTTGCTATTATTCCATGCCTTCTGATACTTTATTTTATTTTTATTTTTTTAAATGCTTATTTCTCAAAGGACATCCCTCCAATTACCCAAATCGTGTCCTTAGTAAAGATGGGTACTTTATCTAAACTTCCATTATTTCTTCATAATTTGCATATTTCAAATTGTTTATAACAAATCAAATATGTTTATATTGTGTTAGTAATATTATTCGAGTTGAGATTTATATTTTTATGCATATTGTAGTGTCTCCGATACTTTATTTTATCGCAATTTTGTTCAAGTCTATGTTTTTCTTATTAAATTGATATTATTTTATATTTAGTTTTTTAGTTACAATTAAATTTAACACTACCATAAGTAGTTCTTGATAAAACAGTAGCGTTTGTATGCGTCTCAATACGTTGGAATTCTTTTGTGCATGTATTAATGTTTTGCTTTGTTCTTCTTTAACAAGTTAATAGATAGAGCGTAATCTGACATCAACATTACTCGAGATTTGGAATTTTTTTATAAAATATGATTTTCCTCTTACTATTTATTTCTAAAAAAGTAATTCAATTCAATGTTTCTAGATTGATTTTCTTTTCCCTTTAGAAAATTATACGACTTATGGTTCTTCAATTTCTCCCTACAATTATAAAAGTCTGTGTTCCCCCCTCTTCATGTACAATTTTCTTTAATGAGAGCTTATCATCCAAGAGGTTGTTTTATTGTCATATTTTTCCACATTGTAGTTTGTACTCTTTTGTTTCAGTCTTTTTACCGATTCTTTAATAGTAAAAGTCATCAACAGCAAAAATGTAAATGGAGGAAAATTTCCAAACATGCCTTGCCTTCTTCTAAAACTCTAATTATTTTTAGAGTTATATTTCTTTAACGTATATACACGTTTCATTTTTTTTCTAAGTATTTGATGTAAAAACAATTACTCCCCTCCATAGCACGAGTCATTAGGCTTGTGTGTGTGTTATATATATATATATATATATATATATATATGTCAATCAATATTTATATTACAGGGTATGTTTTCATGATTGGCTCATTTGTTAAAACCTACGTGTAATTTATATGAATTTTGGTTCAATTAATTATTTTATAAAATTTTGATTGGTTGGTTAAATTTTACTTTTATTGTAAACTCTTGATTGGCTCATAAGAATATCCCACACTGAAAAATTAGATTGTTTGTTGAGTTTGACAATACTATAAAAGAGAGAACTTTCACATGTTTTGAGTGAGAAATGGGGCTGACAACCCATCAAATTAGGGAAGCACACTTATTTGCTTCTTATATTTTTATTTATATAAATATAAATAGTTAAAGTTTTAACAAATGACGGGTAATTCAGATTACCGCGTCCTCTGAATTCCGATTGAGCTTACAATCAAGTTCGATTTAACTTAGACTTATGCAATGTTCATTTTTTGTTTTTTTATTCTTATGTAGCATTTTTATTTTCATAATATTTTTTGAAAAATAAATAAATATGGATATTTAAAAATCAATTCACTTCGTTTATACTGCAAACAAGTGAATATCTTTCTAAACTCTCTAAAATTAAAGTATTAATTTGTAAAAATTTTAATTTTTAATAAAACAAAAATAAGTAAAAAATATTAATCTAAAGTTATGGTTTTTAATATATTTATTGTTTTTCGTTTCTTCTATTTATTTTTCTATATTTTTTTCCTTTTTAATATTATTCAAAGGTGGCTCTCGACTTTGTTTCACCTGAAAGTATCTCTGAATGTGTTCGCTTGACGGAGGAATTTCGTGTTCTTCCCAAGGCGCACCGAGCAAAGGAGGACAAGTTAGAGGTAAAAAAGTTGGCCCTACATGCGCTCGACCAAGCTATATGCTCTCTGGATCCTGAGAAAAGTCCATGCTTAAAGCCAAAGGTAATCACTTTTTCTCTGGTTCCAAGTAGATATCATTACTCCCTCATTTTAACTATTCTCTTTTATCGCCCGCCCATCTTGTTGATTTTCTTTTAGGAATGATAACATAGAGTAGTATGTAACGGTGATCCACCTTGTTTGATTATTATGTCTGTTTACCATATTAGATGTGTGGTATCCTAATTGTTATTTTTCCGTAAAAATATTATTCAAGATCCAACGTTGAAAGTGTACAAAATTTTTGGAGTTTGACAACATTATAAATAAAGGGGTTGAGCATATTTTTCAATTAAATGAATTGGTGGGTTGATAATTAGCCCATTAAATTTAGTGACAAACTCAATTTGCTTTTCAACTTTTTCATTAGGGAAACACACTTATTTGTTTCTTATATTTTTTATTTATATAAACATAAATGGTTAGTTTTAACAAATAACGGGTAATTCAGATGAGCGGGTCTTTTGAATTCCGATTGAACTTACAATGAAGTTCGATTTCTCTTAGACTTGTGCAATGTTTATTTTTTTTTACTTTTTTTATTCTTATGCATCATTTTTATTTTCATAATATCTTTTGAAAAATAAATATATATGGATATTTAAAAATGAAAAAAAATCAATTCACTTCGTTTATACTAAAAAAATCAACCGAATCTTCTTCTAAACTCTCTAAAATTAAAGTATTAATTTGTAGAAATTTTAATTTTAATAAAATAAAATAAAAATCTAAAATCACATAAGAGAATTAACAACAATAAAGACTCTCACATTAAAAAAAATATTTATTATTTTTAAAACTTGACAAATGACAAAACTATAAAAGAAAATTAATGTGTATAAAATTTAAATATAATATCAGCAAAGGCATTTCCAGTTTTTCAACACTATAGAGTTTTTGGGTCCTCAATCAAATTTCCAAAATTTTTGATTTTTTTTTAATAATTATTTTAAAAGTATTGATTAACATCTTTAACTTATTCAAATTAAATTGTACAATTTAATATTTTTATGTTTCTTTTTCTTCTTCTTTTCTTATATTCTAATTTTTCAGATTTTTCTTTTTCAATATTATTCAAGATCTCATATTGAAAATGTACGAAATTTTTGGAGTTTGACAACGTTATAAATAAAGGGGTTGAGCATGCTTTTCAATTGAATGAATTGGTGGGGTTGGTTTTTAGCCATTAAATTCAGTGACAAACTCAATTTGATTTTCAACCTTTTCATTTCAATTATCAATTTTTTTTTGTAAAAAACAATTTAGCTCACAGAGCCATCTGATTTTCCTATACTCTTAATTATATAATAAAATGGAATATCGTGAATATCACGGGTTACTAATTTTGATTAGTTGAGAAAATGTAGATTAGTTAAATTAATTCTTATTTTAATAAAATTTAAAATTTAAATTACTTCCTAAATTATCTAAATGCTTTAAAAAAAATCATTTAACATTTTGATTGGTTCAAATATTTATTATATATTAAATCAACAAATTAAAATAAATATCAAATAAAGATATAAGGCTTTGAAGTTTGATTGATTAACAATGAATATGATTGAAATTAAAAAATATATATATCTTTTTCCTTTAATTAAGATAGTTATTTGATAACTTCCTAAATAAAATCTGTTCTCTTCTCTTTATCGTTGATTTACTGATCTCAATTGCTTTGTCAATATTCCAAGGATATTTCATTAACCAAGATTACACCACTATGACAGCTAATCAACCAATAATTTTATCTTATTCACTCAATTCTTTTTTTTTCCAGCCACGTTTTCCCTTCCAGTAGAGGGGTTCGTCTTAATGAAAATGTTTCTTCACTTTCACCATATTTTAATTTTATCTCAAATAATGAATGTTCAATTTGATCAAAGAGTCATGGGGAGAGATGTTCAAGTAGGGGGTGGATGAACAGTCAGCTTGGCATCCCTTGCTGTCCTCAAGCAATGCACGGGAGGTTTCAAGAAGAAATATAATTACGAAAGACTTAGTAAATTATTATTAAAATCATAATATTCTGATCACAAAACCATGAACGAAACAAAATGGTTTCTTAGTTTTTTGCGTCTTTTCTTTATTTTGTTTTTGTATATAAATTATCATATTTTGTTTTTCAGTTTTGGCCTTCCTATGTGTTTAGCTCTGATCTCTACATACCACTGATTCTTCTCCTTTTTTGTTCTTAAAAAATTTCAGTGCAGAATATTGTTGTATTTACAGTTTTGAGTAATTAGTATATTGTTTTCTTCTTTTGTATTACACCGAATTTTAACCAAGATTATAGTTTTGCAAGTGAATTTTTTTTTTACTTGAGAAGTCGCGGGACTATAAAAGAGATGAATTAGCAATCCAGGTGAGGATATTTATTTATTTGTGTAATTTCTTTTTTTCTATAAAAAATTGTTATTGATTATTATTGATCTTTTTTCATTCATATAAATAAACTTCTAAAAAAATCACTTTTATAAACTTATCATATATAAAAGTTGAAACAATAATAATGAAAATTTAAAAGTGATTTTTTTTTCTTTGTCAGGTACTCGAGGTTTCAAATAAGAAATGAAGGCATGACGGAGAATGTAAAAAATAATAATTTATTTAAGAATTGTGGTTCGCATGAACTTTATTATGATTTAAGGTGTATGCGTTTTTTTCTAATTTATTAGAATTGACGTAAATTTATATCACGCCAAACACGTAGTTCTCCTAAGTTGTAGGAGAATGACATATTTTTGTAAAAGTTTTCCTTGTGTTACAAGTGATTTGGAGAATATAGACAAAAAAGGAAAAAACTTTGGTCTAGAGTGTGTGTGTGTGTTTTCTTTTTCTTTTTTTAGTTGTTCGACACCCAATAATATATTTTTTAACAATAGGTTATTAGACAAATAAATTATTTTTCTTGCTTTGAATAGATTAGCAGGCTTAGTACATGCAAGAGTTGTTGGAGAATGTGTTTTTTCTCTAATAATTAATGTGTCGTGAGGACATATTTGAGCTAAAATATTTATATGTTACACCGCTCGGTTTTGAATGTTATTGAGTTTATCACGAAGTGGGTTGCGCAAGCTTTGCGATGATATATAACATGTGAGAAAACCAATTCTTGGTGTGAATGATAAATTGGTATAAAGTGGGGTGGATGAAATGTGGTAAATGGGGTTTTAAACTCACATCCCACATAGGAAACCCATGAAAGAGAAAATCACTTTATATGTTAAAGTGATTAACATGGGTTTAAATTGTGTTACTAGTATTATGCCCTATGTGAGAACCTCGTGTGCGCCCGTGCAGGGGGGGGGTGCAATTCGAAGTTCTGTTGATGCCAAAATAGCTTGAACTTGTGTGCAGGCGCGACCTGCGTACACGAATGCCGGACAAAAACTCGCGGGCCTGATCAGCCACGTTTAAGGGAGGGTAATGACATTAGGTTGTAACAGCAATACTAATGCTGTGCTTTATGGTTTTGACTGTAACAGCCAGGTTTTATTGCTGTATTAAACCTCGTTTTTGCTGCTGGTTTGAATTTTTCTTTTTCGAATTACACTGAACTGATGCGATGAATGACCGAGTATAAGGAAGGGTAATGGCATTAGGTTGTAATGAGCAATACTAATGTCGTGCTTTATGGTTTTGATCGAAATAAACTGAGTTTTATTGCTTTGTATTAAACTCGGATCATTACAAGTCTCATTCCAGATGGCTATAAAAAGGCGAGCCGAGGGGTCTTTGGGAAAAGCATCCGAAGAAATATTTCCCTCTCCTCTGTATAAACTTTTTTCCCTGCATTTATTCATAAACATTTTGAGAGTTCTGCTGCACCACTGCGATTCGAAGTTGCTGTTTCTTCCGCTTCAGAGAAACAGTTGAGTTGGACGTTGTACCTTGGGAGTTCAGTGTCTGTGAGGCCTGAAGCTGTAAAAGGCGGACATATTGAACTTAAGGGGAAGCGGAATTCTGCTGTCTCGTCCAGGCATAACCGGTTAAGGTTCTGAGTATACTGCTTTTTACGTATTAATCTGCAGTCTATATTCGGTTTACGTATTAATCTGCAGTCTTTATTCGATGATCGGTTTCGATTATTCAAGTATATGTATTTCGATCGGTTTTTTTACTTTACTGTTTGAAGTTACATAAAACAGGCGTAAATTTGTGTTCGATTTTAATTTTTCTGTTCGAAAAATATAATACCAGATGCGATTTTAAATCTATTATTTTTTCAAGTATTACGTAAAAATATCTAACAAGAGTTTAGAAGGGTTTTCGGGTGATTCTGTCTTTTTCAGATAAAGAATTTGTGGGATTCTACACCAAATGGAATAGTGAGCTTACCCTCTCTGATAATTTTCTTCCTCTAACCAATAATTTTTCAGAATCTTCACTGTATATTTTATTAGATGACTTTAAAGATCTTTAATTTTTCCCTAATGACAACGAAACACAACTCAATTAGTAAAGATACTTCACTCCCAATTGGTAGGTTGGTGGTTAAAGTTGTAATGAATGGGTCACTGAAAGGAGGAAAAAAGAAAGGAAAAAAATCTTCGGTAAGCCCCCAACTTCATAACTTATAGGCACATGCTAAATCTTTCATTATTTTCAAGGTCTTTGTTTCTCCAACCTTCTAGAGTTTTTTTTAATTTGATTTATATATTTTTATATTGTGAACAACTAATACACATAAAACACTAAAAATGGGGAGGATTTGGAAAAATTCTTCAAGGTTGCGCACTTGATACTCTTGCCAGGTATGCCCTTTGATCTCTTCAACTTCATATACGTATATATTTGTTTATTTTATTTTTTATGGATACATGTGTGCCAAAGATTTTTGCATGGATCAGAGTGATATTACTTCAAGGTTCAAATTTTATCATCTAATATCTCGCAATTCAAGGTCTTTTATTCCTTCATTTTTTTGGCTAATTATTTCTTAGAAAGATGGAATTGAAATAAAACAATAGGAGTGAATTAGATGTTTAATTATGAGTTTTGTTTTTGTACATACAAGTATACGGATAAATAAAAATGATTCATTAAGTTCATGACAGAGATACTAAGGAAGATAATAATCGATTACATTGGTTACAAATCTAAAAAGTAATAAAACAATTGGTATTATAGAAATCAACATTTTCAAAGCATTATATCTATCTAACTTACGATAATATTTAACTGATAATCATAATCCATTTAAATTGCATATTATGATCATATAACATAATTAAACCAATTTCATACCACTTATTGTTAAATTTCAAACATATTATGTAATATTGGATCTTTTCACATTTATGACGATTCTTTAACTTTTGTTATCAGGGCAAAACTGATTTATTTTTCCTTTGTTTCACTAAATCCATTTTTATAAAAATATTGCTCCCGTGCATATCACGGGTTATTAAGCGTGTGTGTGTGCGTGTGTGTGTGTGTGTGTGTGTGTGTGTATACACACACATATATATACACGTGTTTTTTTTCAATTTTTACTTATATAAAACGTGTCATTTTGTAGGATTTTATATTTTTAATTAGTTATAAAAAAATTATTGGTGCAAAAAAAGTTGAACTATTTTATTTAAATTGAGAGAGTGAGATTTGATCCCGCAACATGCAGATCAAATGCTACACCACATTGCCGGCTACTCTTGCAGGTATTTGACAACTATTTTCTTTAATTCTTTCAATGGAATAATAATTTAAGTAAACTTTTCCACGATCTCTAACAAATCTAAACTACTTGTATTTTTGGTATGATATAATAATCTAAATTAAATAAATTATTTTTCTTAATTTCAAAATTAAAAATTCATCTCATACTCTTAACATCTTATTTTATCATTATATTTTAGAACTTTATAAAAATATTAACAGTTTAAATTCGGTTATAAAAAATTTCATTGGTTTAAAATATATTTCCATAATCAATCTATATTTATATTACAGAACATATTTTCAAGTTTTAACCAATCAAAAATCTTCAAAACTCTAACCCAAAATTCTCAAATTTTCTAACTCTTAATTATTATACAAAAACTTGATTGGTTGAGATGAATTTCGATTAATCAAATTAAGTGAAATTGGCTTGTTTGGTCCTCAAACTATTTCTCAAATAATCGAGTGATCCTCATTCTTTTTTGACTTCCTATTTGGTCCTATATGTTATTCGCGCTTCCTAACCAGTCCTAGCACCACCACCCACGGTGGTTTCCAGCAAAACCCTCTTTATGCAGTATTTATACTTTTTGATGATCACGAAAGTATTTTTGAGCTTCTAAGATGGTCCTATCTTCATCTTCTTCATCATCTAAGATCTATCGCCGACCATTTATCTCCCAAATTCGATTAGTGGTCGAATATTTGGAGAAATATTGTGTGTATGCGGGGTTGGTGGTCGGATTTGGGCTGCGATACTTGGAGGATGAAAAATATTATGTAAGGACCATTTTCGAAGCTCGCAAATACTTTTTGGATCATCCATGAAGTATAAATATTGTCTAAAGAGGGATTTGACCGGAAACCACTGCGGGTGGTGTTGCTGGATCAGTTAGGAGGCGCGAAATAACATACAGAACCAGATGGGAAGTCAAAAAATATTGAGTACCACTCGATTATTTGAGAAATAGTTTGAGGACCAAACAGGCCAATTTCCCTTAAATTAATTAAAATAATTATTATATAACATGACAGTTGACGAATGTTTGCTTTAATGCTTTCCATTTTATGTTCGTGTATTATTTCCTCTTCAGTAATTATATGATTCCATTTATTATGTTTCCTTTGTTTTTTTTTTAATTATCAATATCTCAAACCCAAATTTAATTTTACTTTGATAGTTCTTCAATCCTCAATTCCTTATTTATATCTTTAAGTGTTCACTTTAATTTCTAAGTTTAACTTTTGCATCCTCATTTAGATTTGTTTTCCTAACTTCTAACACACTAGGTTGTAAAAATGTGGCTTTAAAAATACACTAAGTTGTAAATTAATTTGATCTTTATTTATATTTTTTCCATTCATTTTTTTTATTTACATTTCTTGCATTACATTTTCGTGCAATTTAAAATGGTTGAACTTAGATAGGAAAAAGGATATAAATATGGAAGAACAATTAACATCTTCTTCTTCATCTTTAAATCCACCAATTTCAAAAGTAAAAATAGTGCAATGGCTTTCTTTTACTCACAAAAAAGGAGATGCATAAAAAGGTTCAACTTTTAAATTTGCTATTCCGTGCATAGCACGAGTCATTATACTAGTGTGTGTATTTTTAGATTGCCGGTAAGGTTTTTACATATTACCAAAGAACTACAAAATTTTTAAATAAATTATTATATTATATATTAAATCTATTAAAATAATTTGAAGTATTAAAACTATTTAGAAGATAATTATTGAGACTTTTTTTACCACCAATATTATCTTTATCTTTTAATTCAAAATTTAAAACTCTTATTATCACCACCACTCCTCCACTAATTAATCCTCTAATGTAGTATTTCAGGTAAATTCTACTACTTTAATCCCAAGCTACATGATAAGAATCAGTTCCATCAAGAACAAAACTTCTATCATTCAACTCATCTTTAACAAGAAAATCAATGCAATCTTCATGAAGAAAAAAAAAATGTCTATCATTAAACTCATCTCTATTAAAAAAAATAAAAAATTCAATGCAATCTCTAACTTTTCATTGTTCCTACTTCATATTTCTCTCTGATGTCTCTTTGACTTTTGCATTTTGTAATGGTATGTCTCAGTCGTATTCTTCCAATATTTAGTAGGTTGATTTTGTTCCTTCTTTTGTTGTATGTAGGTTGATATGTACTTTTCCGACTATTATTTCACCGTTATGTCATATTTTATATATGTATTTCTCTTTTTTTTTTTGGCTGAAATGATATTTATGTTCTCATCTAATTTTGTTGGAAGATCATACGAATCTGAGAATATGGTATTAAGTCGCTTCTTATGTGATTCGAACCCTTGACTTTACAGCGAAGATGCTTTTAAAGTCAAAGGGGAGGCTAGCTGAATTAGACATGTTTGTGACATATTTTCTATTTTTACCTCTATGATTTCTTCTTTACATGGTGACTTAATGCATTTTATTATAATTTTTTTCATTTCAAAATTACAACAATATTTACAAGTGCGAACAAGACAAACATGACATGGAATTTTTATCTTATATAACCGCTACTTAATCCTTTTTGTTTTTATCATCTTTTTTATTTCATGTGTTTTGTAATTTCGATGGTGACCAATGACATGAAAATTTTCCTTCCAGACTCTTTTCCCCTGTTTTTTCATTTGCTTTACTTTTCCCCAATTTTATCAGAATGATTTCTTCTCTAAGTGGTGGCTTAATAATTTATTTAATAATATTATTTGATACTTCTGAAACCCTTATTGATTTTCTGCCTTTTTATTTTTTTGTAAGTATTTGAATTGATTAAATATTGTCAAGCACTCAAGCTTTATATCGAGTTAATTAGTAGACTGAGATTAAGTGTGAAACTGTTGATAAAGAAGTATCTTTGTCACTGCATATCGAGAACTACTCATGCAAATCACATCCCGTCGAATGCGTTAACTTGCTCTCGGACCAAAATAAAACTATTTCTTCGTATGACATCCCCGTCGAAGGCATTAATTGGAGACTCATTTCCTGTAAACCGTGGTGCTAAGGATATGAAAAAAAAGATGGTAGAACGAGTGTCGCTATGCTAATAGGAAGTATCTTTTATTTTTTTTGGGATTTTTGAACAATATGAAATATATTTTCATCTGTAGTAATACTTCTAAAAGTCATTGTGATTGACAGAAATAGAAAAAAATAATAATTCTCATGTTTAGTTTCAAATGTTCAGTAGATTTATACTTGACCTAAGTCATCAAAATTTATTTTTGCCCGCACCCATCACTGGGTTTCCAATTTATATTGGAAACAAATATCCATAAACATGAACATGAATATTTACTTTGCGGCAAATAAATATTTACTTAAATATTACTCCACATGATCAAGGGAATTGTTTTAATTATATAATATACTTCCTATTCTTTCTTATATAATGCCACGTGTCATTTTCTAGGATTTTATATTTTTAATTAGTTATTTGTTTTAATTATATAATATACTTCCTATTCTTATATAATGCCACGTGTCATTTTCTAGGATTTTATGTTTTTAATTAGTTATAAAACTTTTGATTGGTGCAACAAATTTGAACTATATTATTTAAATTGAGAGAGGGGATTTGATCCCCCAACATGCAGGTCAAATGCTACACCACATTGCCAACTACTCTGGTAGATATTTGACAACTATTTTCTTTGATTCTTTTAATAGAATACTAATTTAATAAAATTTTTCAACGATCTCTAACAAATCTAAACAAACAGTATTTTTGGTATGATATAATAATCTACATTAAATGTATTATCTTATTTAATTTCAAAATTCAAAACTAATCTCATACTCTTAACCTCTTCTTTTATCAATATATTTTAGAAGTTTATAAAAAAATTAACACTTTAAATTCTTTTATAAAAAAATTCATTGGCTTAAAATATTTTTCATAATCAATCTATATTTATATTACACAACATGTTTACAGTTTTAACCAATCAGAAATCTTCAAAACTCTAACTATTAATTATTATACAAAAATTGATAGGTTGAGATGAATTTTGATTAATTAAATTAATTAAAAACTAATTATTATCTTAAAACAACGGCATCATTCATGGACGCTACTTCGACGATTAAATTCCTTGTTTCAGCTCCCATGGTTATGTGTGGGAGATTTCAATGAAATTCTGTCTCAGGATGATAAAGAGGGGATGAATGATCGGAGTCCTATCCTTATGACAGCTTTTAGAGAGGTAGTACATGATTGTGATTTTGTGGACCTTGACTATATTGGCTCTCGTTTTACTTGGCATAATGGTCGTGATCCTAGATCGGTTCGTGAACGGCTCGATCGAGCCTTTGCTACTGCTGCTTGGCGAGGTATTTTCCCGACCTCTGTTGTCCGTCATTTAGTTGCTCCCCATTCGGATCATTTGCCACTGTTGATTTGTTCGGCTAAATTCAGGAAAAAGAAATGGCACTCTTTGCCACGGTATGATCCGTTCTGGATACATGATACGGAGTGTGCCGAGGTGATAGATACTGCATGGCAAAGCCCCTTTCTCCGTACGGGCTCAGATATCTTCTTTGAGATCACTAAGGTACGAGATAGGCTTCGGAGTTGGGGGAGTAAAAAATTTGGGCAATTGGATGGTAAAATAAAAGCTAAGCAGGATGAACTTTCAGCTTTATGGAGTTCTCCTAGCTTTTCAAATTTGGAGAATCAACGCCTGAAAGGTGAACTTGATACTCTTTTATCTCTTGCAGACGAATTTTGGAGACAGCGTAGCCGAGCGGATTGGCTCATGCAAGGTGACCGTAATACTACGTATTTCCATCACAAGGCCAGTTCTCGACGGACTCGCAATTTTATTGACAGATTGCAGACGGATTCGGGTGAGATTGTGGATAGTGAATCAGATTTGGCGAATGTTGCTTGCGACTATTTTACTAGTGTTTACACTTCGAATGGTTCTGCCCCTTTGTCTTTAATGGACCTTCCTGTCCGTGAGCTTCCCATTGCTGAGGTGGTCAAGCTGTCTGCCCCTTCACCAAGTCAGAACTGCTTGTGGCTCTGAAACAATTACCTCCAAACAAGGCCCCTGGGCCAGACGGTATGCAAACTATTTTTTTGAAAAAATTTTGGTCGATTTTTGATTATGAAATTTCCACTTTTGTGCTCGGGTTTTTAAATGGTCAGCGGGATATTTCGGGACTTAACAATACCTTCATAGTTTTGATTCCCAAAATTAAATCTCCTGTGAATATGACGGACTTTCGCCCCATTAGTTTATGCAACTCTATTTACAAACTTATATCTAGAATTTTGGTGAATCGATTAAAATGCACTCTTCCCTCTGTCATTGACCCTTCTCAAAGTGCATTTCTTAAGGGCAGATTGATCACGGACAATTCTATTGCTGCGTTTGAGGCCTTCCACAGTATGCAGACTGCCCGTGTGGGGGCTAACCATCATTGTGCCCTCAAGTTAGACATGCGCAAAGCTTTCGACCGTGTGGAGTGGAAATATTTGGAGCTCATGATGGATGCCATGCATTTTCCGGTTCGTTTTCGTTCCCTAATTATGTCATGTGTTCAATCGGTGAGCTATAAGGTTTTAATCAATGGTAAGCCTACGCGAACGATTACTCCTTCACGGGGTCTTCGCCAAGGCGACTCTTTGTCCCCTTTTTTATTTATTTTATGTGCAGAAGGTTTTTCGGCCATGATTCGTAAAGCGGAGTCAGACTCACTGATTCAGGGTCTCAGGTTTGGTCGAGATGGTCCTTTTTTGTCTCACCTTTTATTTGCTGATGATTCGTTACTTTTTCTTAATGGGAATTTTGGGAATGTACAGGTTGTTAAGCATATTCTTTTGGATTATGAGGCACATTCGGGTCAATCTATTAATTTTGTTAAATCTTCGCTCTACTTCAGTAAAGATTTTGACTCCCCCTTAGCTCAGGATATCTGTACAGTTCTTGGAGTTCGAAAGGGTCATGGAGATGGTAAGTATCTGGGCCTCCCCTTCATGATTGGTCGAAATCGTCGAGATATCTTTTCTTATATTAAGGACAGGGTATGGAAAAAATTAAAAGGCTGGAAGGAAAAATATTTATCACCCGCGGGCAAGGAAATTCTTGTTAAAGCAGTGATTCAGGCGATACCAACCTATATTATGCAAAGCTTCTACATTACTCGCTCTGTCTTGGATGATATTATGAAGATGATCCGTCAATTTATTTGGGGGAAGGGCAGCGACGGCAGAGGCATTCATTGGGTGTCTTGGGAAAAGTTGTGTGCTCCAAAAAAACGGGGAGGTTTGGGGCTCCGTGATTTACATCATTTTAACTTGGCTCTTTTGGCGAAGCAATGCTGGAGAGTGATTCAACAGCCAGGATCCCTTATTGCGCGCATTCTGCAAGCAAAGTATTATCGGCATGGGGATTTCTTAACTGCAGCTCGGGGAGCTCGGTCATCTTGTGTGTGGCAGGGCATGCTGAAAGGTAGAGAATTGTTGCGTAAAGGACTGATTTGGTGTATTGGATCAGGGGCTGCGGTCAACATTTGGCGAGACCCCTGGATTCCGCTGTCTTCCTTCTTTAGGCCATCCCATCACAACATGGCTTTGCATCCTACCGGAACTGTGAGGGACCTTATTCTTGAATCACCGCGGCGGTCGAATGTCGACCTTTTGACCTCATTATTCTGGCCCCATGAAGTGGAAGCCATTTTGCAAATCCCCCTGGGTGACCTCATTGGAGGCGATCGCATTGCTTGGTATCCTTCACAGAGCGGAGTCTACTCGGTCCGTTCTGGGTACCATTTGTCTCTGGAGGACCAGTTCAGACAGAGCCATGCTGCATCATCTTCTTCCGCGGAGCTGGTAGCTCACTTCTGGTCGGCTTTGTGGAGTATACAGGTCTCGCCGCGTATTTTACATTTCTTATGGAGGGCTGCACTAGACAGCTTGCCAGTAGCTGTGAATCTTGCGAAGCGTATTTCAGTTTCGCGGATGTGTTTATCTTGTAATGAACATCAGGAATCTGTGGTTCATTGTATACTCCAATGTCCATTTGCTCGTCGTATTTGGTCTTTCTGGAGCAACCAATCGGAATGGCTGGGAATGGAATTAAGCTCTTTTAAAGATACCTTGGCCTTTATTATGCAACATGGATCAGCTGAAGAGGTAGCATGCTTTGCACATACAGCTTGGTATATTTGGAAGGATCGGAATTCGTTCGTCTTTGAGGCGTATAGAAGACCACCTTCCTTGGTCTTTAATGATGCAATTTCAACTGCAGGTGAATATGCCCTCTTATTGCAGGACTTCAGGCCACTCTTCCCGGCGGTTAATCTTCCGGCAGCTTGGTCCCCTCCTCCGGCACCATACGTCAAGATAAACACTGATGGCTCATGGTTCGGCGATGTAGCCGCTTATGGTTGTTTGGCCAGAGATCATTCCGGGTCTCCTCTGCTTGCAGCTTGTGGTCGCCTTCATTCTTGTACTAGCCCTTGGCACAGCGAAATCTTGGCTATCCTTGAAGGCCTCAAGCTCGCAGAAATCTTGGAATTGCGCTCGATCTACTTAGAATGTGATAGTCTCATCACAGTTTCTCATTTGGGGTGTCCGAAAATGGACTACTCGGCACTTGGTCCGATTCTAGATTATGCCAAATCTCTTATGTCTTCTTTTGATTCGGTTATTTTGTCTTTTGTTAAACGTAGTGGTAACAAAGCTGCTCATTGTCTGGCCCGCCATGGCCATTCTTATGCATCTATGTTATGGGATACCCAATTCCCTTCTGATGTACTTTCCGCGATCTCGTCGGACTTTGTTTCTATGATATAAATATTGCACCCTTTGGGTTTCAAAAAAAAAAAAATAAGAATTAAACTAGTTTAACGAATCATTTAGTTTTCAGTTAAACCCGTAGGTGAGCCTCCTCACTAAACATTTTTTCATTAAAAGAGTCAAAAATTTAAAAAATAAAATTTAGTTGGTCGAACATTTAATTCTTAACGTATCATTAACTGAGTTGAAATTTACCCAATGAATTGGAAAGACGATCTTTATTTGCTTTTTTAGAAGGTTCATATTAGACTCATTCAAATTAGATTACATATTTTAGTATTTTTAATGTTTTTTTTTTATTTTTTCTAATTTTATTTTTTAAATATTATTGAAAAACGAACATCGAAAGTGTATGAAGTTTTTTAAATTTGACAACATTATAAATGAAGGGTTTGAGCATGATTTTTAATTAAATTAATTGGTTGAGTTGTTTTTTAGTCCATAAAGTTTGATGACAAACCTAACTTGCTTTTATATTTTTTTCATTCAGTAAAAGTTTTTGTTTTCAAAGAAAATTGGTCCGCCTGACCATTTAGTTTTCTGTTGAACCCGCAAGCAGGCCTGCTCACTAAACTTTTTTTTATTTAAATGGTCAAAAATTAAAAAATAAATAAAATTTAGTTAATCGGGTCATTTAATTCTGATCACATTATTAACTGAATTGGAATTTCCTTAATGTATTTGAGAGGCGGCCTTTATTTACTTTTCGGATAGTTCATATTCGACTAATTAAAATTAAATTATATATATTTCAATATTTTTTAATATTTTTCCTATTCAAATCTTTTATTTTACTTTTTTTCAATATTATTCAAGACCCCACATCGAAATTGTAGAATTTTTTTGAAATTTGACGACATTATAAATAAAGATATTGGGTATGATTTTTAATCAATGACTTTGTTGATTTACTTTTTAATCTATTAAATTGAGTGAAAAATCTAATTTGTTTTTTAACTTTTTTATCCCAACAGTCAAAGTTTTTTTCAAAGAAAATTAGTTTACCGAACCATTTAGTTTTCTGTTGAACCCGCATGCGAATTTCTCACCAAACTTTTTTAGTTAAAAGGGTAAAAAAATCAATTTTTTTTTAGCTGATTGAGTCATTTAATTCTTATCGTGTCATTAAATTAGTTGTAATTTGCCCCAATAAATTTGAGACAAATAATTTATTTGTTTTTGCATTGGTTTATTTGGCGATTTCTGGTTTATTATTGATGAGTTTGTAGCTCAAACTTCACAAATAACTTCGTCTTTTAACTGTGAACAAGTGCATATCAATGAATTTCAGTGTAACAGTCCATAAAGATTGTGCTTTTCTTTGGAAAAATTCTGTTTCTGGGTTGTTTTTCTGGCAGATTTGCAGTTCATTAGTTTTAGGCATTTTCTGGTAGATTCTTGAAGAATTTGATGCTCAAAATTTATACTCCGAGTCGTCTCTTCATTGTGAATAAGAATATGTGCCCAGATTTCAGTTTGGTTATCTGTGGTAGTGTTGTTAAGGCGTTGGGGCTTGGAGCCTTGAGGCGCAAGGCACAAAAAAGGCGAACGCCTTTCGAAAAAAGGCGCATCTTGAATAAATACTATTATAGATATATTAATAGCATGCAAATATAGGTAAAACATAATAATAAATAACCATAATGTAGTTCCCTCCAAAAACATTATTAGATAAAGCAAAACAAATAAAAAAGTTAATACCCCCTAATCATCGAATCATCTTCAAGATCATTGTTTTCATCTTGATTCTCTTTATCCAAGGGAGAATATTCTTACTCATCTTCATTATTCTCATCAAAGCTAGAGACATATGAAGAAGATGATGGTCTTAAATTAGGAGGTGAATGTTGAGAATGAGAAATACTAGCTCCTCTTGACCTAGATGGGTAGCGTGGTTCATTTACTCCAGCTGCTCTAGAAACCTCAAACCAAGGAAAATCGAATCATCATAGGGTTTATCTAATCGCTCAATGCGTGCCAACGAAGTAAATCTCTATTGTACTTAAAAAAGATCAAGTCGTTTAGTATTTTCTGATCAAGGTAGATTGATGTAGCGAGGAGGTGTTGATGAAAGGTGTAAAGGTTTGTTAAATTAGAATCTTCAGATACTCGTTCATCATTTTTTAACTCTCTAAGCAACCATTCATTAGAATCGGATTAATTACAAGGTGCGCCTATTCATTAGAATCAGATTAATTTCGGGCGCGCCTCACTAATTTGAAGCGCGCCTGAGATTTTGAGGCGATATCTCTCGAGCCTGGAGCATGAGGCGCAAAGGTGCGCCTGAGGCGTGAGCCTTAACTACGCTGATCTGTAGAATTGGGGTTTTTGGCTGGAATATAGCTCAGTGTTCTTGATTATTTTTGAGATATATGTTGTTGCTTTTTTGGGGGTTTTCGGGCGATTTCAAAGGTGTTTTGTGCTAAATTTCTACAAGATGAATGATGTTTATATTGGTTATTTGAATATCTCTTTGGTACATTGGTTTGATCTCTTTATGAAGCATGCTTGAATTGTTTTAGATTAGCAATAAGGCTGCCCAGAATTTTTATTGTTCAAGTGTTCAATGCTTACTTTTTGAGTGATTTTGGTGAATTCATTGGATATCAGTTCAAGGATTATTTGATTATCCAGTTGGTGCTTTATTTTGATCTCTATAAGGAGACTCTTGGACTGTTTTTAGATGAGCTTCATAGGCTGCCCAGATTTTAAGATTGTTTAGTGATTTGGGTTTTGTGACGGGTTGCCCCGGATCCTCTAAAAAAATTGGTCAAAATTACCCTTAATTCAGATCGCAAATGCACGGAACGTGACTCCATTTTGGCCGGAATATTGACCGGATTCACTAATTGGACACTTATAGTTGCTTGACAAAAGATGGGGCTATTTATAGCCTAATAAAAAGATGAGGACATTAATGGTGGCACGTAAATAGATATATGTTACAAATAGCTAATTTCTCTTTTCTAAGAGAAAACTACTATTTCTAACATATATCTATTTACGTCTCACGATTAATAGTCCTTTTTTTATTAGGCTATTTATAACCTCATCTTTTTACATGCCACTATAAATATCCAATTAGTGAATCCGGTTAGTATCCCGGCCAAAATAGAATCACGTGTCATGCACATGCGATTTGAATGAAGGGTAATTTTGTCCGAAATTAAATATATCCAAAACCATAACCCGAATACAAAAACCACCCGAATTCCCACCTTTCTGATCATCACCACCACCACCACCACTAGACCGACAAAACGAGAAGGCTCTCCTGCGAGAAATCCTCACCGCCGCCACTCCACCACTCCAGGAACTTCTCCTGCGAGAAATCCTCACCGCCGCCGCTCCACCACTCTTAACCACCACATCAAAATCCAGAAAAGAAAGTGAACCCCTTCCTCCCTCTTCTCTTCCCTACCCCCATCTTCATCATCATCCGCCGTCCACCGCTCTAGGAATTTCTCCTGCGAGAAATCCTCACCGCCGTCGCTTCGTCACTCTCAACCACCGCATCAAAATCCACAAAAGAAAGTGAACCCATTCCTCCCTTTGCTCTTCCCTACCCCAATTTCCATCCCAACAAACCCCTTACCTTTGTCACCCTTACCCACCATATCAAAACCCACAAAAGTGCTGATTGCTCGGGGTTGGTGGTCATGGGGGTGAGAGAGATGAAGAAGGAAGAGGGAGTAGGGGTGGGTGTGGTGTCGGTGGACGGAGGGAGTGGGGGTGAGAAAGAAGAAATGGGTTTAGTGATTTGGGTTTTGTGACGGGTTGCCCCGGATTCGCTCAAACTTTTGGACAAATTTACCCTTAATTCAGATCGCATGTGCACGGCACGTGACTCCATTTTTGCCGGAATATTGACCGAATTCACTAATTGGACACTTATAGTGGCCCGTCAAAAGATGGGCTATTTATAGCCTAATGAAAAGATGAAGACATTAATGGTGGCCCGTAAATAGATATATGTTACAAATAGCTAATTTCTCTATTTTTTAAACTAATGAAGTGTTGTTTTGTCTGTAACTGATATTTAACTAAAAGTGAATTACATAAATTATAATTTGATCACTAATCTCCTTAATTAATAGTAAGTTAACATTTTATTTTGAGAATTCACCACAAATAATATTAATATTTTCATTTGAGCATAACTTATTCCCGTGGAGGAAGAATGGTCACACCATGTTGCTAGCCATACTAAATTTGGAAGGTCCCAAAGTAGAAATGTTGACAAATTAATAATTTTAAGAGATTTGGTGTGCGAAAATTCTTATTTTTTTCTTTTTCCAAATTTCTTTTGGAGAAAATCGCCCCAATCGTCCCCCATCTATTTTAGTTTAAGGTCAATAGTCATAGTTTGCTTTTTTCGGCATAAAGAACTCTCAAACTATTTACTGGGCAACTGTAAAGTTTTTTTTCGTCAAAATTAAAGGAAATCATCAAATTTAGACAAGTGAAGTGCACATGCTCAAAGATAAATTAATAGCCAATTTGGTCATCAAAGTAATTGCGCTTGGCAGTTTTATCCTTTTTAACAAAGTTTATCTTTTTTTGTCCCCAAAGAAATTACCGACGACCATATTCATCCTTCCTTCAAAAATTTTGGTAAAATCCGTTAAAATCAGTGACGTAGCTTGACGGTGGAGAAGTTGTCTCTCTCCTCCAGGGGGCATTTTCGGAAAAAACATTATATCTCTCATTCCCTCCCCTTCCAACCGTCATTTTCTCTCTAAATTAACTCCAATCTCCCATCAAATCCTTTTTTCAATGAACTTCAAAGTGCTGGATGATTCTACTTTCTTCTTTTTTAACGGCATATTTGTTGTTGAAATATTCTGAGTAATCTCCGAATTTATTTATTCTTGTTTATTGATTTTAAAAATTTTATATATATATATATATATATATTTTTTTTTTTTATGTGCAGAATCTGAAAGCAGAATTAGGTTTGGATTCGATTGAATGTTTAGAGGAAGAAGATATCTCGTGAGTATTTTGTATGAGTTTTCTTAAATTATGAGTTGGTATTAAGAGAGTTGTTTAATTGAATTCATGGATTTACGGGGTTGATGAACTAAAAATACTTACAGAGGAGGGAATTAGTGGAGAGGTTTTTGAAGAAGCATTTAAGGATGGGGAGTCGATGGGAAATGATTTCCATGTTCCAATGAGAGCGATCGAATGTCGCCGGTTTCGGTTGTTCCTCCATCATTTTCAATAGTTGTGCATATTCTACAAGTTTGGTTTGGAGGAACTGTTCTCTTTAGCGGGTATTGTGCACCTAATCCAATTCATAATTTCCTCTTGGGCTGTTTTGTAGAATTATTCCATCATATTACTCGTACACCCTTTCCCATTCGTTGGATCTGTTGTAACAATGGCAATGGCATTGGCGACTCAAATGCATTCTCGCTCAAGATAAAGGTGATGTCCGAATAATTGTAGAAGAAATAAATTCCCTTCTCGAGAAAAAAAGAAGTATAATCAAACCTTCTATTTTGTTTAATACTAGAATGAAATAGATAGAAGAAGAAGTCAAAATATGGCCTCCTTCCTTTGCAAAATTCGACCCTCAACTTCTGATTCAATCACCAAATTTAGCCAATTTCTATGTACAATTGTAGAGCCACCACAAAGAAAAGATAGTATAATCACTTGGATTTGCAATTCCTTAAGCAAAGGCTTGAGTTGGGATTCTTTAACCCATGAATTTAGCTCAGTTCAATTCAGCAATTCCATTATCCATAAGGTACTTCTACAACTAAAAGAACCCACAAATGCTAAGAAAGCATTGAATTTCTTCCATTGGTCAGCTAAACAAATGCATTTCCAACATGGGTTTTCTACTTATTGCATTACAATTCACATATTGGTTAAAGCCAAGCTTGTAAAGGATGCTAAGGCATTGCTTGAATCCATTTTGAAGAACCCCCGTTGATGATTCTCTATTGCTTAATGTTCTTCAGTTATTGCTCGATAGTTACGAAATTGCGGATTCGATCCCTTTTGTTTTTGATTTGTTTATGCAAACTTGTGCTAAGTTGAGAATGTTTGATGGGATTGTGGATGCTTGTCAATTATTGGATGAGAATGGGTTTGGATTAAGTGTAATTAGTTATAATACTATGCTTCATGTAATACGAAATCGATAAGTGTTTTCCGGTTTGGGATGTGTATGAGCATATGATTATGAAAAGAATCAATCCGATAGAAGTGACTTTTAGGATTATGGTTAGTGCCTTGAGTAAGGAAGGGAAATTAATGAGGTTTCGAATGTGATTGATAAGATTCACGGGAAGAGATGTTCAGTCGCTTTGGGGTAGTGGTGAATACTTGTTTGGTATTTCGGATAATAGAGGGGGTAGAATTGAAGATGGGGTCTGGTTTTGTTGAAGAGGCTTTCGCAAAAAAAATATGTTCAGTCGCTCAGGTCTGGGTTTTGTCGCTTTGACGCCTGTGCTGCAAGCTGCTCCTGTGTTGCCTGTCGATTTCGACGAGTACCCTGCCTCCCAACCGCAGCCCTACCAGCAACACGCTCCCTCGGCTGTGTGGAAGGTTGCAGAACGGCAGCATCTACAACATCAGCGGCCCGTGATCGGCATGACACCGACTTTCCTACAGCGGCGAAGGCATCCTTAATCGTTTTGGCGGCCCAGGTGATGAGTGACTTGTACTCCGCATTTGTTCGAGTCGCAGGCTTCTCGAACTCTTCCAAACGATCACCCTGGGACTGACTCCTCCCGCAATGTAATATTAAAATTAGTAAATTTAGTAGACGAAAAATGAACAAATAAATAAGTACACGAATAAAAACTTACCAAAATGTCCTCTGCTGTAGCGGTGGGTTGAATTCCCATCGCGAGTGGCCTTTGGTCCCGATTTTAGGGGTTTGTTATGCGGTGAACCGTAATGCGATTGTACCAATCCATTTACTCGCGGGTTGGTGCAATAACATTACCAATGGCGGGAGCAGCCGCCTCCAGTGCATCGACACGATGGGCCCACATATTTATGTAACTGGCGTGGACGGTCTCCCATTTGTTTATGGCTAACGCCGTCACCGTGTGGAGGTCTCGACCCTGAATCAGCAAGCAACACCCGCTAATGTCCTTGGAATCAGCCATGCACGAGATGCACATCTGGCGGTACAAATGCGCGAGAGCACCGCTGGCCCAGGAATGCGTGTCAAGCTCAAGGGGACCATCGAGGGTTAGAAGATAACGCATGTTGGCCCGGGACCCCGACTTATCCGGGAAAAGAAAAGTACCCAACAGGATGAAGATCAATGCCCTAGCCCTCTCATTGCACTGGTTGTGGGTAGCATCATTTCCTAAAGGCTCACTAATATGGTCATACACTCTACCACAGTGCAAAGTGTTCCCCCGATTGCAGACTCACCGGGTCTAAATCCTAAAAGATTGTAGACGTGATCAACCCATTGACCCTTGGTGTAATTGTAGCTGTGACTCCACGACACTACCTGGCCCCTGGTGGGTAGTCCTAGAAGACATCCTACGTCCTCCAATGTGATGGTCGCCTCACCGCAATGGAGGTGGAACGTGTGGGTCTCCGGGTGCCATCTCTCAACTAATGCAGTCACGAGAGCATGATCTACATGCATATTACCTAACCTACAACAACCTCCAAAACCTACCCGGTCTATTAGGTTTATTACCCTAGGGTTGGTTTCTCTACTATAGGCTGCGTAAAAGTTTCCCGAACTGGTAATTACCTTTAAAGGTTCGTTCCGTGTCTCATCTCCTAGCCATATTCTTAAGGATCTATGGGATGGTTGTTTGTTCAAGACGATCGGATCGAAAGGACCGGGTTGAAGATGAGCGGGTACGACCATCTATACAAAAAATAATATACATACAAATTATCAGGAAAAACACAAGTTATTTCAACAAATATACTAGTGACACCGATTCACAAATCACAAATTACAAATTACAAAAAATTCAATTTCAAATGTTCGCTAATTCCCTAAAATCACAAATGATATAAATTTAATTTCGCACATTCACAACATCTCCGTTGACATTTTAACAAGTCTACATGCATAGATACACAAATTACCAAATTCACAAAAACCCTAAATTCAAGATAGACCCAATTCACAAAACCCATAAGTTTCAAAATTATCCTAATTTCAAAATTACCCTAATTTCAAAATTACCCAAATTTCAAAATTACCCAAAATTCACAAAACCCCTAATTTCTAAATTACCCTAAATTCAAATTTGCCCTAATTTACAAATTACCCTAATTCACAAAGTCAACAATTTGGTACCCATTTCATAAACAATGTCCTATTCTAAAGTTTAATTTTTAGCAAAAAAAATTTGAAATTCAAATTGAATTTTACCTTCAAATGGAGAAAGAGAGGCAATCAAATTGCAATTGAAGGCGGCGGTCAGCGGCGAGCGGTGGGGGAGTTCGGCAGTAGGTGGGTTGGGGGGGGGACCGTTAAAAAAAAATTACAATGGGGGGTAAAAAACGCGATAGGGAAGGGGAAGAGTTAAAAAGGCTGCTGTTTGGGGACGGAAGTGCCGAGGCCAAGACGGAAGTGGGACTTCAGTCCCCGCTTGACGTGGCTGAAAAAGGCTGCGGTGGCTGCCACGTCAAGCGAGACGGAAGTCCCACTTCCGTCTTGGCCTCGGGACTGAAGTCCTGTTGTCTCCACTATTTTGAGTGCCATGTTTTGTCCTTTATGCATTTTGACTGCCAGTCTGATGCTTTCCCCAAACACATAGAATTGATTTTAGGATTGCATTTGTACTTAATTTGGACTGATTTTAGGGCTGCTGTAAATTGTGTTTCATTTTGTATAAAAAACATGGTAGGAATTGTGTTGTCTTTAACCAGATTCTACTCAAAATTGGACCAGAAATGGACTTGATTTTTGTAGAAATCTGAACAAAAAATGCACCCTCCAATTCGGCTTCCGAATTCCCCCATTTGGTCAATTCGAATTTGGTTGATTTTTTGAGGTATGAAAAAACCAAATTCAAATGACCGAATTGGCGAATTCGGTGCTCGCCCATACGCCCATGATTTCCAGTCCGGCTCTTATGCGGAACAGTTATTTTTCCGCACATGCGAAACAATTTTTCAAGGCAAATACAAGCATTTTTTTGGTTAAAAACAGGTGCTCGCAGAACAGCTGTTCTCAAAATCAGAACATGTGTTTTTTTAAAATCAATCTTAGCCGTCAAAAATTTAATCCAACCGCATAGGAGTTGTGGTGAATGATTACCTTTTTTTCTCTTGTTTGTTCGCAGGTATTTGGTTTAACTAATTCAGTTGAAATTTTAATGACACTTTGGTCAACAACAAAATTTCTGCAAACATGTAACATATTATCGTTTTTGGGCTTCGCTTTTGACTAGCCCAGAAATTGCGTAATGGGCCAACCATGACACCCAAAAAATTGGGTGAAACTCTTTTAGCAAGGACGGATTTTCCAAATCCGATTTTCCCAATTCATCCCGGGCTGACGTGGCTAGACATGCTCATTGGAGATGGATTTGCCAAATCCATCTTGAAATTTGAAGACAAAGCTCTGATACCAAATAAAAAAACCTAAGAGGGTGAATTGAGTTTTTGTAAACTTTAAAAACTTTCTTTCAAATGTGATGAGAAGTGAGCTAACCAAAGTGGAGAGTTGCAAACTAATAAAGAAAGATCAAAGACATAAGATTTATAGTGGTTCAATTCACTAAGAATCTACGTCCAGTACCTTGAGACTATCCAAGGATTTCAACAACACACTATAATCTCTTCACAACTTAATGACGGTGGGATGAAACCAATATTACACAAGTGGCTAACTCTCTAAGAGTTTATACAACAACCACTTCACAGGCTCACAAAGAACTAGTAACTCACAAAGAGAGTAGATGGAAAGACTCAACCAAACTAATCACACTTTATGTGATGGATAAATATAAATTTATAGCTCAATCGATCTTTCTAAGCTCAAATGATAAGAATCACACTTGTTTTTCACATGAAAGTGTATTGAATGCTTGTTTAAAAGTGTAGAACTTAATGGCTTAGATAACTACCAAAAAACAATATTTGGTGCTTATATAGAGTTCAAAATCGAAGTGCATTTAATGCTTCAACGACTAGTATCAATCTTGATCCGGCCGGAAGTTAGAATGATTACACCAAAACTCAAGAAATTGGGGGGAAACGATGATTCAGATTTATTTAAAGCAACATGGGCAATTCTGGAGGTTTCCCGAGCGGCATGTTCGAAGAATTTCCTACAAAATAATACTATATCTATAGAAATTGAAAGAGATGGATGGCAGGTTTTTCAAAACTTCGCGAAGAGTTTGATTTTTGCCGAGGAATCGGTGACTCAGTCAAGAAGTGCTTAGGATTTGGACCCGATTGAGGTCGAGCAGTCTTTGGTTCTTGATCTCAGTCAATACAACATTGACGAGGTAAGACCAAAATAAAAAACTAGGACGAAGAAAAAAGGGGTGACATATGGCGAAACCCGGAAGTCGCAACGCCTTGCTTTGAAAGGAAGACAAACCCTTTAAGGGTTAATTTTACCCTGATTTATGTCTCTTTTTACTTTTAATGGATTACATAATTTGGAATATTCATGGTTTTGCGAACGACGAATCAATTGCACGTGTTAAACGATTGAGTCGCGATAATAAATTGTCTTTATTCGTTTGACTACTAGAAATATAGGTTGTTGTGACGAGGCTTTTTGCGTCGGGCGATTACTGTTACAAATAACTGTCATTTTCGTCAAGAATGACACATCAACGCAAATAACGTTACGACGTCGTTCAGTGATATGCATTTACGACCGCTAATTACTATTTGTGTCAGCAAATTAATTCGTCGTGAAAATGGGATTATATGAGATGGGTTTTAGTCGACGCAAAAAGTTTCGCCACAAATAATTAAATTTGCGACGGGATTCTCTCGTCACATATGAAGTTGATGAAAATGACCGTATTTGTGACGGGCTTCGTTCGATGCAAAATGTTTCGCCCCAAATAACCAAAAATTGTGATGAAATTCTCCCGTCACATAGAAAGTTCATGCAAATGATCAAAATTTTATTATTAGTTTTGGTGGTAGATTTTCTCGTTGCATCCCCTAAACTAATTACTTTAAAAAAACATTTACTCTAAAGTTGTATATTATGATTGGCAGGAACTTTCTATGTGACGTCTTCATTGGGGAAATAAAAGTTAAAACAATAAACCAACAGAGTATAAGAACTTTTATTATATATATTACCTATATGTATTTATATAATATAGTTATAAATTACTACCTCCATTCCTAAATAATTGATACATTTCACCTTTTTGTATGTTCCAAATTATTTGATACATTTCAAAATTTGATGAACATTTGTCATATTTCTTCAAACTTTACCCTTATTCAACTTAACTTAATACTAATTAGTTTTTCCAATAATCACACTTACCTATGTGTGACACCCCTAACCCTCTCGAGTCGGGAATGTCGCGTGCCACTCGGCACTGGTTTGTAGCTTTTACAATATAAAGTACACCCCAACCCTCTCGGCACTGTACCTATTTTGTAAATATCAAATCTTTAGGAAATACTTATAAAAATATCGTATTAATGATATGTATGCCTAATCCTCTTAAGAAGACGTTTCTAGAATATCAGGAATCCTTTGTGTAAATTCTTAAGGTTTAGGGATCAAACTGTAAATTCGTGTAAAGTGTCGAAAATATCGAAACTTATAAACTCTATTCATTCACATATTTATTTTTATATCATTTTCATAGTAATAATTATGTTATAACATTATCTTTGTCGTGTGTATGGATTTCTTTCAAACGTAGGGACTAAAGTGCAATTAGTTAAAAATTAGCGTAAAGGTTATTAAAGACTGTATCCTATGTCTATAGTTATTTTATAACATGAAAGTTCTTTTAAAAATAATCTATAGATTGATTTCGATAATCTTGGGCTCTTAATGCAATTCTCTAAAGTTTAAGGACAAAAATGCAAATATTTATCCTATGACATTTCCAATATATTGAGGATATAAATATATTGTATATATTGTTATTACTCTTATAAATTGTCTGAAATAGATAATAAACCTTATAGGTCTTAAAAGTAAATTATAAAGTTGTGGGGACTAAAACAAAATTTCTAAAAGTTATTTCGTGACTTCGAATCTGAGTTATTTCTGATATATTTTATTTTATACCCATTCCCGTAAATATTTATTTTTATTTTTATATTTGACTACATTTTAAAAATACAAAGTAGACAATTTAGGATTTGTTTGTAATATAAATATTTTATAGGGTTTATGTGATAATATTTATTTGCCCTTTTAGTCCTTACTATATATAATATTTCCTAATCCCTAATCCTAAGAGAAGAAAACCCTAACTCTAGACTCTTCTCTTCTTCTTCAGCGGTGCCGACGCCCACTCCATCATCGGCGCTCATCCTCCACCAGCCTCGTCACCATCACCATCTAGCCCCTTCCTCCTTCTCCGGTGAAAACCACCCCCAAATCTCCCTCAACCTGCGCCTCCATCTCCCTCTTCCTCCTCCCTTAATTCCGACGCCGCTCCTCCAAACACATAACTGCCTCCACCATTTCACCCACCGGTCACAACCCACCATCGCCCCGTCGCTGTTGCATATTTGTTCCTCTATTTCTCTCTCTCATTCTCTCTTGTGATATCCTAGACTTATCTATACACAGAAAATATAATAACCAACTCAAAACAGCTAACAACCACCATGCTTGCAAGAACAAATAAGCAAAACTCAACAATAAGTCTTGGATCACTGTCCCCAGTTCGGTAGTCTATAATATAAGATAATAAACCACTAACTGAAATAGCAAGAGTGAAGAGAAAACACAGAAGCCTTGCAAAGCTGCAATACACACCATTGTATCCCTGGAAGAGAAAAGATTATGATCAGCTCCAAGCAAGAAGAAGAAGGAGAATAATGTATTTCTGAGAAGGAAAAAAAGTTGAATAACTTACAAGGGAGATAGATGGAAGCATCCACTTTGAATATGTTCTGGATGCCTTCCACATTGGGCAAGTTTCCTTTTATATACTTTGGGTTACATTCCCAATGTCGATCTGGTCCCTCCACGTCAGCTCCACCTCTGACAAACCAGAGAATAAACAGTGAATTGTGAGCCTTTGACTTCATCACCAGAAATGAAGGAGTGAAAGGCATTGCAACCTCTTGCCTCTTTTGCTCGCAGCATATCTAATAAAGGAGAGCCCAAAACGACATCATTTTGGGGACAGTTCATTTAATGGAACATTGTCGTTTTAGGTCAATAATACGATCCTAATTACTTAGCCCTAATTCTTTTAATTACTCTTCCCTCTTTTTGAATGGATTTTCCCTCCAAAAAGTTATGACACTCTATTCTTACTTGTCAAACCTGACATTTCCCTCTCCTTCAGCACAGCCTTGACCTCAAGGCTAGAATTCTGGAAACTGCTCCTTCATAAACTCAGGCTCCTCCCAAGTAGTTTCCTCAGGAGGTAAATTCTCCCATTGAACCAACCAATTCACTACAGGCTTGTTCATCTTCTTAAAAATCCTTCTTTTCTAACACTGCTACAAGGGTAATTTTGAGTTGCCCTTCCTTGCCCAGCTATGCCAGCCCAGTCCTTGCTACTTGATCATTCCCAATCTTTTTCTTCAAGAGGCTAACATGAAATACATGATGTATCTGTGATTGAGCTGGTAAATCCAGCTTGTAAGCTACCTTCCCAATTCTTTGCAACACTTTATAAGGTCCATGGTACTTAGCTGATAGTTTTAAGTTCCTTCTCATGGCTACTGAAGTTTGCCTATAGAGCTGTAACTTCAAGTAAACCAAATCTCCTACTTCCAATTCTCTTTCAGACCTCATTTTGTCAGCATTTTGTTTCATTCTCTCCTGAGCCTTTTGAATGTTTTCTTCTAATTGGCCCGGCCTCAATTATCTTTCTTTCCTCCAAATAACTCTTAACAACCTCATTGTTCCCTAAGTTGTATGGGCCTAAAGCCAGTAAAGGAAGTTTATGGTCATACACAGCCTCAAAGGGAGTCATTTGAATGGCTGTGTGGTAGGTGGTGTTATACCACCACTAAGCCAAGGACAACTAACTGAACCATTTATTGGGCTTATTTCCGGAACATGGTGATGTTCTAAGCACAAGTGACCAGGTGGAATATACACAAGCTTTTGTGGAGCCAGTTCTGGAAACACAAGAATTGCGTAGGTCTAGTAGAGCTCGTAGATCACTAGAAGATCATGATGAGCCTACAACCTACAAACAAGCAATTACTAGTTCAAATTCTGAGAAATGGCTTGAGGCCATGAGATACTAGATGGATTACACTAACCAAGTATGGATCTTGGTTGATGCACATTAGGGGGTGACCTCAATAGGGTGCAAGTGAGTTTTAAATTATAAGCTGACATGGAAGGGAACATTCAAACGTACAAGGGTCGACTTTTCGCGAAAGGTTTTAAAAAAATTAATGTCATTGGCTATGATGAAACCTTTTTCCTTGTCGTTATGCTCAAATCCATTTGAATCTTGCTTGCAATAGCAGCATACCATGAGTAAATGGATGTCAAAACAGCTTTTCTTGACGGAAACCTTGATGAGGACGTGTATATGATTCTGGCCCAAGGTTTTGTCGATCAAAATAACGCGAATAATGTATGTAAGCTAATGAAGTCAATTTATGGACTAAAACAAGCTTCTGGTAGCTGGAATCGACGTTTTGATGAAGCCCGTACACGAGTTCGAATTTATCAAAAATATTGATGAACCTTGTGTTTATAAAAAGTTTAGTGGAAACTCGGTTGTGTTCCTTGTTTTGTATGTAGATGCATACTACTTATAGGGAATGACATTCCAACCTTGGAATATGTAAAGGTCTGGTTGGGGCAATGTTTCTCTATAAAGGACTTAGATGAAGAGATCTATAGAGATAGATCACGTAGACTCTTTGGCCTAAGTCAGAGTACATATATAGACAAAGTGCTAGTTCAGTTTAGCATGCAAGAGTCCAAGAAGGGCCTTTGTAATATAGCACTTGGTATGTTCTTCCAAGACAATAGTGTGCTATGACGCTGGATGAGAAAGAACGCATGGGTGAGATTCCATATTCTTCGGCAATTAGATCTATCATGTGTGCCATGTTGTGTACTCGTCCAGATGTCTTGTATGTTTTGAGTATAACGAGCAGATACCAGTCAACTTTTGGTGAACGTCACTGGATAGCCGTCAAGAACATCCTGAAGTACTTACGAAGAACTAAGGACACAATCTTAATCTATGGTGGGGAAGACGAGCTCATTGTAAGTGGTTACACTAATGCTAGTTTCCAAAATGATAGAGACGACTTTAGATCACAATAAAGTTATGTATTTTGCCTAAACGGCGGTGCTGTGAGTCAAAAAGAGTTCATAGCAGGCAACCGTTGCATATTCTACAACTGAAGTCGAGTATATAGCTACATCAGATGCTGCTAAGAAGGTCGTTTGGATCCGAAAGTTCATTGCTGAACTTGGTGTGGTACCTAGCATTTCGAATGCGGTTGATCTCTATTGTGAAACAATTGGGCCATATCTCAATCAAAGGAACCACGGTCTGACCAAAGGAATCTGGAAACAACAAGTTGTTTTGTGTGAAGCGGTTGATATATCTGAGATATAAAGAGGGCACTCCTATCATGGAGTATGTTAATGAATTTGAAGGAGCCTATGGTCAGCTATATGATATTGGTATTAAACTTAATGATGAAGTTTTGGGACTTTGGTTGCTTAGCTGTTTACCTGAATCTTGGAAAACTTTTCGGGCCTCTTATATTAACAATGCTCCAGCTAGTGCCATGTCTTTAGCTTATGCTAGAGATGGTATCTGGAATGAGGAGGTTAGAAGATCTAATTCAGGGACATCATTATCTCACTCATATGTCCTTGCTACTGAAAATAGGGGAGAGACAGGAACAAGTCTTTGGGAAACGGAGATAAAAGCAGAAGCAAGTCCAGATCAAGATTCAAGGATTTGGAATGTCATTACTGTTGAAAGAAAGGACACATCAAGAAACATTGCTTCAAGTAAAAGAAAGATAAGAAAAATGGCAATAATACAGAAGTGAAAGATAACAGTGTTGATGTTGTTACTGAAGGGATTCATGGGCGGAAACTCGTTCCAAACACCCATGGATCCTCCCCTGAAGGATCCGCTCATACGTAAACGAATCGAAAACAGCGGTAAAACTTACAATTTTCGGATTCAAGAAGCTACTTCTTGAATGGAGGATGACGATTCTTGGAAGTTTTCTTTTCACCAACGAATTCCCTTTTGCGGAATTTCCCTCTACCCAGTATCCACGCGACGAAACAAGCAGTGATTGCTAGCTCTTCGTCTTTCCGAGATTCGGGTATTAGAGAGAAAAAGGGAGAGGTTTGAGAAATCCGAAATCTGATTTCGGGTTACTTGTTTAATTTCAAATTTGAATGACTTAGTTCCCTAGGGTTTCGTCTAAGAGATGTTATATAGAGTGTGGGAGTTTGTTCCCGGAACAACTCCCACGTCTACTCAACTTCTCTCAGCCGTGGGAGACTCGACTCCCACGTCCCCTAGACTTTCACTGGTAGTGGGAGTCTTTATCGGATAACAACTCCCACTTAATCCCAGACTTTAGTTAAATACCAAAATTGCCCTTATCTCTAATTCGAATAATAAACACTTTATTATTTTCAGAAAAACAAATGTCAGATACAATGAACCTAGACACATTCTAGATTCATTGAATCTGGACATGAAGCTTGTTAGCTCGTCTATGCGTGTGACCCTGTAGGTTCATATCACAATGGCAATGAAAACACACTTAGTAGTAGTGTGAGTTCATAAGTCACAAGCGGCCCCTAGCAGGACATTGTGACTACCCAAGGTGAATGAATTTACAACGGAACCTATTGTCAATCCACTATTTAATCCCTTTGTCTCACGATATCCTAATTAAGCATAAGGCATGGTGGTCGCCACCCTTATTAAGCTTAATTGTATTTATGCTCGATCTCCGTGTAGATCTGCTTTCGACAAATAGCATTTGATAACAACTTTATCAAACACATTTGAGCACGGCCATGCATTTAAACAGTCTTTCCCTATCGAGGGGCCCATGGATATCTCTCTCTAATAATAGAGAGGGACAAATTCCTTACAATGTCTCTCACATTCAAGCTATGATAGGACACTACATCCGATCATCAGTCGTATTGATTACTCTGTTACAAGTAACGTCCGACTGAGTCAAAACGTGGCTCCATTCATACTAGAATCAATGAAGACATAAGGTCTAAGGATTCTAAAATAGTATTGAGGAAGTAATACTTATGACTTAAGACCATGAAGTATTACTTCTCGACGGATCACGTCCCAATACAATGTATCCCTATATATTGCATCTATGATGTGATTTGTATCCATTACACATGATCGAGTAAAACAAGATCATCAATCAACAATCATACTAGTTTTATTTCATAGTAATTAAGCATTACATAAAAACTAGGGACTTCTAGAATAGTAATTACATAAGCTAATGAGTTTTACTATCAAATCACACATTTGATAATCAAAAGCATAATTAACTATTCAATTACATGCTCAAAAGATAACGTAACGCACAACATGTGCTAATGGTCCTAGGGCACTACTAACAATCTCCCACTTGCCCTAGTTCCAATCATACATGATCCTCAATCCCATTGACCTAGTATGACTCTCATGTTTAGGGCTGTGGGAGTGGCTTGGTCAATGGATCTCGCAATGTTGTCGCTCAGTATGAACTTTGCAAATACTAACGTCTCCTCTTTCGATGATCTCTCCGATCGGATGGAAACGCTTTCGAGAATGTGTTTGGATCGTTGGTGAGATCTAGGTTCCTTAGCTTGTGAAATGGCGCCAGTATTATCACAATAGAGGTCCACTGGGTTCACAATGCTAGGGGGACGACACCTAGTTCATCAACAAACTTCCCGATCCAAACAGCCTTCTTTAGTCGCTTGAGAGGCAGCTAGATACTCAGCTACATTGTAGAGTCGGCCACGGTTTCTTGCTTTGAGCTCTTCCACTCACAAACGACCTCCATTCAAACAAAACACAAAACCCAGATCGCGATCTAAAATCATCTACGTCGGTCCCGGAAGCTTGCGTCTGTGTAACCATTTACTACCGATTTCCTTCCCCGACCTCCGTAAACTAAGAACATATCTTTAGTCCTTCTCAAGTACTTAAGAATGCTCTTGACTGCAATCCCAATGTGACTCACCGTGGTCGATTGATATCTCGCTAGTCATACTTAAAGCAAATGAGACATCTCAAGCGAGTGCATATCATGGCGTACATAATAGACCCAATGGCCGAAGCATATGGGATCTTACTCATGCGCTCTTGGTCCTCCCTTGTGGAAGGTCCTTGAGTTCTGCTGAGTTTAACGCCATGTGACATGGGCAAGAATCCCTTTTTGGAGTCTTGCAACCGAACTGCTTTCAAGTACTTTGTCAATGTATCCACTCGGCTCAGAGCCAATCATTTTGTTAGATCTATCTCTATAGATTCTAATACCCAAAAATGTATGTAGCCTCGCCTTTAAGTCTTTCATGGAAAAGCACTTCCCCAACCAAGCTTTGACGCTTTGTAATGTGGGGATGTCATTTCCAATCAGCAAGATGTCGTCCACGTAAAGCACAAGGAACACTACCGCATTATCGGTTACTTTCTTATAAACACAAGGCTCGTCTTCGCTTTTTGATGAAACCGAATTCTTTAATACGCTCATCAAAGCGACGATTCCAGCTTTCGAGATGCTTGCTTCAATCCATAAATGGACCTTTGAAGCTTACACACTTTTCTAGGATTTGTTGGATCTACAAACCCCTCGAGGTTGTGTCATATACACATCCTCGAGAAGGTTTCCATTAAGAAACGCAGCTCTTAACATCCATTTGCCATATCTCATAGTCATAATATGCGGCTATGGCAAGTAATATCCTAATTGACTTTATCATCACGATAGGGGAAAAGGTTTCGTCATAGTCAATACCATGAACTTGTCTATAACCTTTAACTACTAGTCGCGATTTAAAAGTGTGTACATTACCATCCATGTCGGTCTTCTTTTTTATAACACCATTTGTTATCAATGACCTTGCACTCTTCGGGTGGGTCAACCAAAGTCCATACTTGGTTGTCGTACATGGATTGCGATCTCGGACTTCATAGCTTCTAGCCACTTATCCGACTCGTAACTACTGAATTGCCTCTTTGTAGGTAGTGGGTTCATCTTGATCAATCGAGTTCAACTCGATGATCATCGATCACAGAAATCCATATCTCTCGAGTCGTTGATGTACCCGACTCGACCTTCTGGGGCCTTGTGTCAAAGATTGAAGCTCGAGATCGGCACGTGAGCTTGCTTGAACTTCTAAAGTTGGTTCGGATGTTGTTTGGGGGATTTTGAATTTCCTCAAGATGGATCTTACTCCCACTATCCTCTTTGGAAATAAATTCCCTTTCAAGGAATACACCATTACGAGCAACAAACACTTTGTTCTCTCGATGGAAGATAGAAGTAATATCCTTTAGTTTCTTTAGGATATCCCACAAACAAACATTTGTCGATTTAGGGGTGAGTTTATCGGATAACAAGCGTTTTACGTACGCCTCGCATCCCCAAATTTTGAGAAATGACAAACTAGGTCGCTTTCCCCAGTCCCATATCTCATATGGAGTTTTCCGAACCGCTTTTGAAGGAACTCTATTTAATATAAATGCAAAGCAGTTTCAAGGGGCGTAGCCCTCAAAAAGGAAATTGGAAGACTTGTTTGACTCATCATAGATCGAACCATATCTAATAAGGTGCGATTCCTCCGTTCGACACGCCATTCCATTGTGGTGTGCCGGGAGGAGTTAATTGTGAAACAATTCCACAACCACTAAGATGTTCGTCAAACTCTTGGTTAAGGTATTCGCCACCTCGATCCGATCAAGTATCTTAATACTTTTACCAAGTTGATTTTGTACTTCATTTTGAAATTCTTTGAATCTTCCAAAAGATTCAGATTTATGTTTCATTAGATAGACGTAGCCATATCTACCGAAATCATCTCGTGAATGTGATGAAAGCATCGAAACCCTCCTCTAGCACTTGTGTTCATTGGTCCACAAACATCCGTATGTATGAGGCCCAACAAATCGGAAGCTCTCTCACTTTGTCCAAGAAAGGGAGCTTTAGTCATTTTGCCCAACAAGCAAGATTCACACGTTTCATAAGACTCTAAGTCAAATGATGTTAAAATTCCATCCGTATGGAGCCTTGATATGCGTTTCGTTGATGTGGCCCAAACGACGATGCTAAAAGTAGGTTTGGTTTAAGTCATTTGATTTAAACCTTTTAGTATTAATGTTATAGATGGGCCTTTTAATGGAATCATCGAGGTTAAGAATATAAAGCCCATTCATCAAAGAGGCATCTCCATAAAAGATACGATCTTTATGAATGGTGCAAATTTTATTCATAATACTTAATTCAAAACCTTGAATATCCAAACAAGAAACTCGAAATAATATTCCTACTCAAAGTTGGAACATACAAACAATTATCTAGTTCTATGATAAGGCCACTTGGCAAAACTAAATTAAATGTCCCCCGTAGCTACAAAGAACAACTCTTGCTCCGTTGGCTACTCGAGGTCCACTTCTCCTTTTGCAGTGATCTACTCCTTTTGAACCCCCCGCACATTTGCACAAATGTGAGATCCACAACCGGTATCTAATACCCATGAAGTAGGAGCAGACATGTTAATTTCTATAACATAAATACCGGAGAGACAATCAAACCGGTCTTTCCCTTTTTCTTCTCTTCCAAGTAGAGTTTGCAGCTCCGTTTCCAATGGCTCGGTTCGCCACAATGGAAGCAAACTCCCCTCCTTTGGTGCCTTGGCTTTGGGCTGGGGCTTGGGCTTGTCATTGCCTTTGCCTTTGCCTCTCTTGGCCATGGGCTTTCCCTTGCCTTTCTTCTTGAAATTCCCTTTTGAACCATTAAGACTTCGGGGGTCTTCTTAATGTTCGGTCCCAACTGCTTGAGCATCCCGTGAATTTCGTGTATGGTCTTCTCCATGCCATGCATGTTGAAGTTCATTACGAATTGGTCATACTCCGGTGGGAGTGAGCCCAAGATCATATCTCGTGGACATGTCATGACCTACTGGGAGCCCCCAAGTTTCTCAAGTTGGTCAAAATAGCCCTTCATCTTAAGAACATGTGCATCGACGGAGGTTCCCGGGCCCATTTTGCAACTATTTAACGCCTTAGTTGTGAGGAATCTTTCATGACGAGCTTGCTCTTGGAACATTTCCTTGAGCTGGCCCATCATCCGGAAAGTCTCAACTCCTTCAAATCTGCTTTTTGAAGGTCGTGGGCTCATTGTGACTAACATGAGACAAGTCACATCGTTAGAGTCATCGAAATGCTTCTTCCAAGTATCTCTTTCAGCTCTAGGGGGCGTTATTAGCAGTGCTGTTCAGAATGTCCGTATCAAGAACATACAGACTTTCTTTCCCGCTTAAGGACAATCCTTAAGTTGCGGGCCCAATCAAGGAAATTGGTCCCGCTCGGTTTTTCCTTCTCAAGGACTGATCGCGATGAATTGTGTGATGAGTTGGTTGCCATTTATCTACATTAAGTTAATTGCAAAGTTATTAGTTTTTGAGCAAAAACATTTTCCACAATTTCAACACTTGATAATAGTGGGGAAAAACATTTTACAATAGTTATAGGAAAGCTTTGGCTTAACACCCACAATTAAAGCAAAATCATCTAATGGGATTGACATCTATATGTCCCGGCTATTTCCCATTTTATGCCCCTAGGCCCAAAACTATTTTGATGGCCTAGTTAAGTCGAACCATGTCTAAGCATATGGAAATCACTATTTTCCCATCTCCTCTTGCCTAGATAACCACTTATCCGTTGCTTTGGCAACCAGACATAATGATGATCCAAGCTCATGGAGTGCTTAGGTTATGGTAGGCACTTTAAGACTTAATTAAAACCATTTGATGTGACGTTCAAAATTAAATCCATCCAGACATAAAATAAACATCACACGCAGTTATGAAGCTAAAAAAGTAAATGTGATATAGCATAGCCTATTTCTATATTGACTCCCACGAGCCTTGTGGGAGTCAAGGGTCAATCTAGGTCAAAATCCATCTCATGGATAATGTCTTCGATCTTGCACCTCCAGCCTTGTTACATATTTGCTTGGGCATACCCAGCCTTCATTGTAAAGCAGTAAAGCTAATCTAATAAAACGATTACAATTTTACAACATTGAAAAACGACTCGCAGGTCGTATTATAAAATTACAACCGAAATATGTAAAACAAGGGGTATAGTAGGCCATGCTATTCACCATGCTAATATCACATAAAGCACAATGAAATCATACACAAAGTCTTAATTCGGGGGGAGCGACTGAATCGGGCGACGCAGACGGCCCCCTGCGTGGGTTTTCCGTAGGGCGCGCCCTGGAAGGAAAATCTGATTCTACATCAGCTCATCGAATGAGTTTTTCCTCCCAGATTTACCCTACAATCGCCTTACATACATAATCGGATTATGTAATGGTTAATCGGATTAACAGAAACAGTTTATGCTTAATGACAGAATTTAATCAAATTAATTTCAGATTAACATAACAGTTTATGCAGTTTACAGAATCGAATTCACAGCAGTTTATGTATTTAATATTAATGACATACGGTTAATCGGTTCATACAATATTAATCAAATTAAAACAGCTTTATGCATATCATGATATCCGAAACATGTAATCGGATTAACCGAAATTCAGCTTTATACGTTATAATCACGTAAAACATAAAAGAAATGATCTTTTCTGCTTTTTCACAAATACACATACCAAATCGAATTTGATATGTGTTAAGATGTGATTAACAATATCGATTCGAATCGTATGAGCAAGGCTCGATACCACCGAAGGGATTCATGGGCGGAAACTCGCTCCAAACACCCATGGATCCTCCCTCGAGGATCCGCTCATACGTAAACGAATCGAAAACAGCGGTAAAACTTACAATTTTTCGGATTCAAGAAGCTACTTCTTGAATGGAGGATGACGATTCTTGGAAGTTTTCTTTTCACCAACGGAATTCCCTCTGCGGAATTTCCCTCTACCCAGTATCCACGCGACTGAAACAAGCAAAGTGATTGCTAGCTCTTCGCCTTTCTCGAGATTCGGGTATTAGAGAGAAAAAGGGAGAGAGTCGAGAAATCCAAATCTGATTTCGGGTTACTTGTTTAATTTCAAACTGAATGACTTAGTTCCCTAGGGTTTCGGCTAAGAGATGTTATATAGAGTGTGGGAGTTTGTTCCCGTAACAACTCCCACGTCTACTCAACTTCTCCCTGCCGTGGAGACTCGACTCCCACGTCCCCTAGACTTCTGCCGGTAGTGGGAGTCTTTATCGGATAACAACTCCCACTTAATCCCAGCTTTAGTTAAATACCAAAATTGCCCTTATCTCTAATTCGAATAATAAACACTTTATTATTTTCAGAAAAACAAATGTCAGATACAATGAACCTAGACACATTCTAGATTCATTGAATCTGGACATGAAGCTTGTTAGCTCGTCTATGCGTGTGACCCTGTAGGTTCATATCACAATGGCAATGAAAACACACTTAGTAGTAGTGTGAGTTCATAAGTCACAAGCGGCCCCTAGCAGGACATTGTGACTACCCAAGGTGAATGAATTTACAACGGAACCTATTGTCAATCCACTATTTAATCCCTTTGTCTCACGATATCCTAATTAAGCATAAGGCATGGTGGTCGTCACCCTTATTAAGCTTAATTGTATTTATGCTCGATCTCCAGGTAGATCTGCTTTGACAAATAGCATTTGATAACAACTTTATCAAACACATTTGAGCACGGCCATGCATTTAAACATGCTCTTTCCCTATCGAGGGGCCCATGGATATCTCTCTCTAATAATAGAGAGGGACAAATTCCTTACAATGTCTCTCACATTCAAGCTATGATAGGACACTACATCCGATCATCGGTCGTATTGATTACTCGTTACAAGTAACGTCCGATCGAGTCAAAACGTGGCTCCATTCATACTAGAATCAATGAAGACATAAGGTCTAAGGATTCTAAAATAGTATTGAGGAAGTAATACTTATGACTTAAGACCATGAAGTATTACTTCTCGACGGATCACGTCCCAATACAATGTATCCCTATATATTGCATCTATGATGTGATTTGTATCCATTACACATGATCGAGTAAAACAAGATCATCAATCAACAATCATACTAGTTTTATTTCATAGTAATTAAGCATTACATAAAACTAGGGACTTCTAGAATAGTAATTACATAAGCTAATGAGTTTTACTATCAAATCACACATTTGATAATCAAAAGCATAATTAACTATTCAATTACATGCTCAAAAGATAAATGTAACGCACAACATGTGCTAATGGTCCTAGGGCACTACTAACAGCTACTACTACTACTTCGAGAGGATTTATTTGTTGTTTATGATGAGGATGTGATTAATTATGCATCTCATGGAACCGACCGGGTAGTTGATAGTGGTTCTTCACTTCATGTTGCTAAAAAGAAAGAATTCTTCTGTTCCTACACTCTTGGAATCTTTGGAGCTCCTAGGATGGGCAATGATGGTGTGTCACCGGTTGTTGGCATAGGTGATGTGTGTTTGAAGACTAGTAACGTCAGTGAGTTACTTCTCATAGGTGTCAAGAACTCTCCAGATATCCGGTTAAATTTGATCTCATTTGGAAAACTTGATGATGATGGTTTCTGTAACGTGTTTAAAGGAGGAGAGTGGAAACTTTCCGAGGGTTCTTTGATTGTGGCTCGTGGAAACAAATTTGCTTCTAATTTGTATTTGATGCATGCTTCGATTTCTGGCAGTGACAATGTGGTGGACAACAAAATCACACCTTATCTTTGACACAAGCGGCTAAGTCACATTAGTGAGAAATGACTTCACTGTTTAATTAGAAAGAATGCACTTTCTGGAGTTAGTACTGCAAAATTGGATAAGTATGATCATTGTATGGCAGGAAAGCAGAATAGAGTGTCTTTCTAGTCTAACCCTCCTTACAGAAACTCAAGTTTGTTAGAGCTGATTCATTCTGATGTGTGTGGTCTTATGAAGGTACAGTCACTTGGTGGTGCATCTTATTTTGTGACTTTCGTTGATGATTATTCCAGAAAATTGTGGGTCTATGTTTTGAAGACTAAAAATCAGGTTATGGATAAGTTTAAGTATATTTTATCATACTTTTTCTTTATGTTGATGATATGCTTATTCTTGGTAAGAATGCTTCCAAGATTGCAAATTTGAAGCGGGAGTTGAGCAAGTCTTTTTCCATGAAAGACATTGGACCAGCAAAGCAGATTCTTGGAGTGAAGATCACTCGTGATAGGAATGCAATGAAGCTTTGGTTATCTCAAGAGAGCTATATTGAGAAGGTGCTCCAGAGATTCATAATGGATAAGACCAAAGCTGTTAGGCTACTTGATTACCTTTGCAGATATGGCTAGGGATGTTGATTCCAGAAAATCTACTTCAGGCTACTTGATTACCTTTGCAGGGGGAGCTGTTTCATGGAAATCTCGATTGCAGAAATGTGTTGCTTTGTCTACCACTGAAGCTGAGTTCATTGCAGTGACTGAAGGCTGTAAAGAGTTTCTTTGGATGAAAAAATTTCTCAAGGAAATTGGACATTATCAATCTAAGTATGTGCTACTTTGTGACAGTCAAAGTGCAATTCATCTTGGTAAGAACTAAACTTTTCATTCTAAATCTAAACACATTGGTGTGAGGTATCATTGTATACGAGAAGTGTTAGATGATAAGTTGTTGGAGCTTGAAAAATGTCATACTAATGATAATTGGGTTGATATGATGACTAAGGCATTGCCTAGGTGGAAGTTTGAGGTGTGTTGTTCTCTTGCCGGAATGGCAATTAATTTGTGACTTTCACATAGTCGGGAAAATGGGGAGATTTGTTAGGCCATGTAATGTTTTCTCCTCCTATGTGGGTCTTAATATAGAGCCCAAGGCCAGGCCCAAAGGGGTATAAAACCCTTGTTCCATTGCTGGTCATCATTATTTAAAAAGAGAGAGAGAAGGCAGTGAGATAAGAAATGAAAAGGGGAATTTCGCTGGACTGTTTTCAGACTGTACAGTTTTGGGAGAACTTCCGATTGGGCAGTTATTTGTGCTCGGATCGGTCTCAAATTTTAACTGGAGGTGGAAGACAGATAGTGATACATTCTGGACAGTAGAGATCAGATTTTAACGGTCGATTTGTGAGTTATGGTCGTCTGAACAGAGCTCTGTTTTTTCTGGGTGAAAATTTCTCTATTCTCATCTCTTTTGTGTATTAGAGAAGTTTTACCTTCATTGTTGGTTTGAGTTTACACGTATTGGTATAGATACTCTTTTGTAACCTCTTTTGATTTATAGTGAAGCTTTTAGAGTAGACCCGAAGGTCCCGTGGTTTTTACTCTTTGATTTGAAGAGGTTTTCCACGTAAAATTCTTGGTGTTGTGTTTGCTTGAGTTATCTTTCATTTACTATCTCCGTTTATTATTGTTCCGTTGCATTCGTAACTGTCATCCGTGGGCTTTGGAATTATTGTTTGGTGTCCTACGTTTTTATTCAAGCTTCGGAGATATTTTGTCAAGCATATTTGATCTTGTTGATTGGTTGCTTGGACTATATTGTAGTTTCTCCCCAACAATTGCTTGATACTTATTTACGTTTTGCAGTTTTTGTCACTTAACTATTTTTTTTGGCTAAATATATCAATTTAGTATTTGCATAACTACGTTTGGTTAAAAATAAACCGCTAACACTTTCGCAGTAGTTTCAGCCAAGTTAGACATATGTCGAACATATTACTAAAAATACAGGGGTAGAAAAGTAAAATAAATCTAAACTTACCTAACTCCCTCTTAACCCATAACATAATTGTGTGTCAAAATTCGATCTGTAACTCGAATGAAATGTGTTTAGATTAATTTTAGAGTGGTTTATTTTTATATCCTTTTATATTCAATCACATGTCTGACTAGGCCAAAAAAAGGATAAATAATTTAGTTAACAAAATAGCTATTAATTCAAATTCAACATGTTAACTAAGAAAACCTTTCTATTGGGAAAAAACTATTTTATTTAACCGTTTCTAATTTGATCGGAAACCACCACAAAAATTAATGGCAGTTTAGTTTTAGCCACACGTAAATAATAAGGTGATATAATTTGTCAAATATAGTTGAATGACCAAAACAATAAAACGTAAATAGTTTAGTAACATATATAGCTATTTATTTATTCCTAGTGTTAGAATGTTCAAAATTAATGTCCGATCAGCAATTTTTGCTGGTCTTTTGCCTACTTAATATATAATTTACGTAGTTCCCTTTCCCAGAAAAAAAAAAAAAAAGAAAGACGAAAAGTAATGTGATGTCGGTTGAAGTAAATTCCTTTTTTTTTCCTGATCAATCAAAATCCATTAATCCCAAACTGAAAAGCTTCTTACTGGACTTAATTTCTTTATGGTAAAATCGCAAATTTAGTCCTCAAACATTTTACGACTTGTGCGTTAGGTCCTTTTTCATTATTTTTAAATTTTTATATACTGTAACATTTTACGATTAGCGAATTAGGTCATTCTGTTTAATTTTCTACTAGTAGTCAAGGGGTAATTTAGGAAGACCAAATAATCTATCATACTCCCCCTAATATTAAAAAGCAAATTCATATAATTACTTCACAAAACATTTCACAACTAGCGGATTAGGGCCTTTTCCCAATTTCATCTCTCTCTCTCTCTCTCTCTCTCTCTTCTTTCCAACCCACCTAACCCATCTTCTCCTTCTTCCCCAAAAATCCCTCCTTCCCTCTTGGAATTTCACATATTGAAGGTGAGTAATATTTGTTGGTTTATTTTTTAGTACTTTATTACCATAAATTAATTGTCGTATTGTATAACTTTTTAACATAATTCAAAGTGGTAATTTCATTGCCATAAAATAATTAGATTCTTCAATTTTCAGATTGCAACTCATGCATTTCCAAGGATATACATATAAATGACATCAAGGAGTTTATGAGAAGTGTAAACTTTGATTGTGAGCGTTGTAATGTAAATAAGAAGTGCACACTTTGATTGTGAGTGTTGTAATTCAAAGTGTGGACTTTGATTATGAGTGTTGTAATGTAATGAGAAGTGCACACTTTGATTGTGAGTGTTGTAGTGTAAATGAGAAGTGTAAATTTGTGTTTTTTAGTAAGATAATTGGTTATGTAATGTTATTTTTAGGTTTTTTGATTATTTTTTTCTATTTGGGATCTTATTAATACTTTTTCTGGTTTGTATTTCTGTGTGTATTGCTGTTTTTTTTATAATAGGGATTTAATTAAATTTCCGATTTATTTTTTTAAATAAAAAACAATTTAGCGACGGAATAGCGACCGAAATATCGGGTGCTATATTAGCCGTCGGTATTCGGTCATTAACTAGTCAAAGTCAACAATGTTGACCATTAGCGACGAAAAATACACGACCATGTCATTCGGTCGTTAATCGGTCGCTAAACTGAGTTTAGCGACGGAAATGTTCGTCCCTGTTACACTGTTTTCTTGTAGTGGTGGTATATGGGCTCAGCGTCCCAACATCAATCCTTGGTGCTCTTTTCTTGTTGTGTTTGCTGGATGTTATGGAGGGCACGGTGTGGGTTTGTTTATGAGGCGAAAGAAACCTCTTAGTTGAGCATTTTTGCTCAGTTCCGTGACTATACCCACACAATTTTTTTATGCAAAGGGACTTCAATATGGCGCACGACGGGGAGTTGTACGGTTAGGGAGGACTTTGGTCTTACGATGGAAATATGGTATTGGATAAGAACATATGATTCTGAATATTGATGGTGCTTCTAAAGGTAATCCGGGGCCAACTGGCATTGGTGGTGTAGTTAGAAGGTTTGATAGGAGCTTTATCGCTGCTTTCTCTGTATACATTGGAGCGGATATCACGAGCATGAGGGCTGAATTAGAAGCCTTGCAAACGGGTCTTAATTTGGTGTCTAGATTGGGGATTACGACTTTTTTTTATCCAAACCGATTCAGCGATAGTAGCTCAGGCAGTCACTAAGGGCACTATGTCATCTTGGAAGTTGGATCATATATTTCGCAAGGTCTTGACTCTTATGGGTAATGGACGGATTACTCACGTTTATAGGGAGGTTAACAGGGTCGCTCACGCTTTGGATAATGTTGCTTGTCTTTTAGAGGCGTCCTCTTACTACAACTCTTCTGGTGAATTACCGATCGAGGTACGAGGTCTTCTCAATCTTGACAGATTGGGAACTCCATATCATCACGTATCATAGTGTAGGTTGCATGATGTATTCACTTTGCCATTCATCTTGGTAAGGTTTTTCTTTTTTGCATACTAGTCTATCTGGGGATTTTGTAGTACCAGATCCATGATTATTAATGGATCAGTTCTTTTCACATAACATATTTAATGTATGCAGCGGATATATTCCCACCTACTTAGAGGTTTTGGCTTTAGTCTTCCTCTATTATCTTTATTGCCTATTTGGGCCTAATCAATAAACGGGGTAAGGTTAACACAAAAAAATAAAAATAAAAAAAATAAACCACTATTAAATGTTTTTTGCATAGCTATTATTTACAATTATAATATCTATATTTTTTGGGTTAATTGGAAGATTCATCCGTTTTTGAAGTTGACTGTTTTTAATGTTGTTTAACATAACTATTGTCTTCTGATGCAAAAACTATGTATCTGTATTATCTGGATATTCTATCTGATATTTTTTATTTTGGACAGATTTTGAAGAATTTTCTGGGGATGCCCCAGAAAATAAACTCTATGATGGTTCTGAATCTATCAATTTGCCAGAATTTGCTACTTTAGAAGAGATTCGTTCTTTTTATTCAGACTATAGTCATGGTGTAGGTTTTTCTATTAGGAAAAATTATATGAAGCCTTTGCGTAAAGACAAGATGGTTATTGGCTATGTTAGTTATGTTTGCAATAAAGATGGATATAGAAAATGTAGTAATCTTGATCCAAAAAAACTAGAAATTAGATTCATATGTGAGAGAAAATCACCAACGTTGTCACGCTGAGGTTAGGGTTGGTTGTAAGGCTGATTTACTTGTTAAGTTCAACCAAATTAGGTGTGTTTTCGAAGTAACAAAGTGCGTCAAAGAGCATAATCATCCTTTTGGATCCTCCCGAGTATAGTCAGTTATTGAAATCGAATAAGAACATTAGTAATATTCATAGTTTGTTAGCTAATATTAATAACAATGCTGGAATTTCTTTACGGTCATCTTATAATATGCTGGGGGTAAGGATAATTTAGGTTTTGTGAAAGTGGATTTGAAGAATCACTTAGCTAAGAGAAGACTTAAGGCAATGGCTTTTGGGGATGGGGCAGCATTGTTACATCATTTTCGTATCGAAGCATGCGAAAACCCTTCATTCTATTATGATATTGAGCTTGACGACGATGGCAAGATTGTTATAATTTTCTGGGCTGATGGAAGAATGAAGATGGATTACAGTTTGTTTGGTGATTCAATCACTTTTGACAAAACATTCAGGACTAACAAAAATTATCGTCCAATAGGTAAATATGTTATCTCTGAAGATGTTGATTTCTGTTGTGTAATAGCTATTACTTAGTTTAATTACAGTGATATTATAACTGAATTAATAACTATAACTAATAGAGTTACAGGTTTTGCAAACTGTTTTTCATTTTTTTTTTTTCTTTTTGTATGACAACCTTATATGTTGGGTTCAACCATCACAGACAATGTTGTATTTTTGGAGCTGCACTTCTCTACGATGAGACTATTTCGTCTTTTGAATGGCTTTTCAAAACATTTGTGAAATGCATGTCCGGTAAGGAACCTATCACTATATTTACTGACCAAGATGCTGCTATTGCTGCTGCCATAAAGAATGTATTACCTAACTGTTAGTAGTGCCCTAGGACCATTAGCATATGTTGTACGTTTTATATCTTTTTGAGCATTTCATCTGAATAGTTAATTTTGCTTATGAACATCAAATGCGTGATTTGATAGTAAAACTCATTTGCTTATGTAATTACTATTCTAGTTGTCCCTAGTTTTATGTAATCTACTTTACAATGAAATAAAACTAGTATGATGTTTGATTGATGATTATGTTTTACTAATCATGTGTAAGGAGTACAAATCATATCATAGATGCAATGTATTGAGATATATCGTATCGGACGTGATCCGTTAGAGAAGTAATACTTCATGGTCCTTAGTCATAAGTATTACTTCCTCAATACTATTTTAGAATTCTTAGACCTTATGTCTCCATTGATTCTAGCATGAATGGAGCCACGTTTTGACTCAGTCGTACGTTGCTTTTAATTGAGTAATCAATACGACTGATGATCGGATGTAGTGTCCTATCATGGCTTGAATGTGAGAGGCATTGTAAGGAATTTGTCCCTCTCTTATTAGAGAGAGATATCCATGGGCCCCTCGATAGGGAAAGACTGTCTAAATGTATGGCCGTGCTCAAACGTATTTGATAAAGTGGTTATCAGATACTATTTGTTGGAACAGTCTACCTGGAGATCTAGCATAAATACAATTAAGCTTTATAAGGGTGACGACCACCATGCCTTATGCTTAATTAGGATATCGAGAGACAAAGGGATTAAATAGTGGATTGATATTAGGTTCCACCGTAAATTCATTCACTTTGGGTAGTCACAATGTCCTGCTAGGGACCGCTTGCGATTTATGAAAACACATTGCCATTGTGATATGAACCTACAGGGTCACACGCATAGACGAGCTAACGAGCTTCATGTCCAGATTCAATTAATCTAGAATGTGTCTAGGTTCATTGTATTTGACATTTATTTTTCTGAGAAATACCAAATTCTCTGAAATACTGATTTCAGTTTTCTGCCTCATTTTCTCTCTTAATTCCAAAACTCGGAAGGACGAAGAGCTGGCACTCGCTGCCCGTTTCGTCGCTTGGATACCGGTAGGGAGTAATTCCGCAAGGGAGGACTCAAGGTGGTTGCTGCTGAGAGCCGAAAGATACAACCTTTAAGCAGAAAAACGTAAGTCCTTTTCCCGGTTTTTTAATTTGTTTACGTATGAGCGGATCCTTCAGGGGAGGACTCATGGGTGTTTGGAACGAGTTTCCGCCCATGAATGCCTTCACTAACACATTTCATGCATTGTGTACCTGGCATATACGTGAAAACGCACAAAAAAAACTTACTACATTATGCATGGATGAGTTCAAGACGAAATTTTGTTACTTAATGTACAATGTTGTAGATGAGGATGAGTTCAACTGTGTATGGGACGAGATGATTAAACCGTGTTTCCCGAGGGAGGATAGCCGAGGTTGGGTCATGTGGATTCCTCGCTTTAGGGAAAAATGGTCATCGGCCTGGGTAAGACAACATTTCACTGCTGGTAAGGTGTCAACTCGGCTTAGTGAGTCTTGTAACGATATTTTAAGAGGTTATTTAAAGCCGGACCACAATCTTGTTGAGTTTTTTTAACCATTTTAATAGAATGCTTGACGATAGGCGTCGAGCTGAGTTTGAAAGAGAATTTGATGCAAGAGACAAAGTGCCAAATAACAACTTCCCTCGCAGTCATCTTACCATCAGTGCTGCTAAAAATTACACTCCAACTATATTTGCAAAGTGGCAAGAGGAGGTACTGACTTTTTTGAATGATTTCCATTATCTACTGTATAAATAGCTATGTTTAACAAAATTAATAGTTATAATCTAATTGAATGATAGCTATGATGTTACTAACAGTGCATATATCTAACACTGTTTTACTTGTCTTTTTTTGCAGTATCACCAATCTATGTCATACATATTAGATGAATGTCCATCAAATGACCATTGTGGTAAGAAAACTTTTATTCTTTTCAAGTATATTTTATTCGATGGTTTACAACAGAAACTGGATGAAAGAACTGTAATGGTTGACCTTTCGGGTTCAATTGTTGAATGCTCGTGTCTTTTGTTTGAAACATTTGGATGGCTGTGTCGACACGCTCTAAGGGTCATGACAATCCTCGGTTCTTTTGGTAGTCATACCCAATTCAGGCAACTTCCATCACAATATGTAATGCGTAGGTGGACCAAACATGCCAAGAGGGGAGAGGTTTCTGTAATTTCGAGGGGTGATGAAATCCCGCCTGATTATGGTGAAAGGTACCAGACACTTTGTGGCAGAATGGTGATGTTGGCTACCAGTGTTAGTTCAAACGATGCTGCGTACAAACTCGTTAATAATTAGATTGATGTTCTTTGCAAGCAAGTTGAAGAACTCACTGTCAACAGAAGTCGTGTCGATGGGTTTACAAGCTCCAGCAACAATGCATTGTTTGATCAAATAATGGTTCATTTGAAAGAAAGACCTAACCCTAACATATCAAAGAAGACGCTCAAAAGTCACATGGCGTTGCAAAAGCAGAAGGCGAAGGCCCTCATTAAACGTCAACGCTCTAGGGTGGACAGTTTAGTGGCTGATGAAAATAATATTCCAATAACCGCGTGATGTAATGGAGCTTTTAATAATTGTTTATTGCAGTTGTAATAGTTTTGAATTGTCTTGAAATAGTTATTTTGTATACATTCAATAGTTATTAGACACATGACCTTCCCAATGCTCCATCATATTAACAAGGAATACGCCGCAACTGCCAGGACAGTTGTTTTGTTGTGATAGAACTGCCCCTCATTCGAAGCTTCTTGGGATTAAAGGCACATTCGATGGTGGCAGAACTTCCCTCGCCCACGTCTCTAGGAACCCAAAAACCGCATCTGCTATCGGTATGTACTTCTCTTTGATAACATATTTTTCTTCATCAAGACTGCTCGAACACCAACGCCTCAAACTTTTCATGTCAAGTGTGATCATCTAATAATGATCATTGCTGTAGACAGGTATCATATGAGATAAAAGCTATAATGTCCATATACTACAGCTATTATACAATGTTACAAAAAAAGTTATTTAATGAACTTTTAAAGTGTTAGCCTCAGGACTTGCTTGTAAATAGCTATTAGTAATGCCCAGAATAGCTATTAGTAATGTCTATAATATCTATGTTTAACTGCATTTTCCTATTTCCTGTTGCAAATTATAACTGCACCACAACCCATCACTATTTCATTTCATACATAGCTATTAGCTTATTATACAGTTGTCATATGTATGCATTACCACATTCTACAGAAATTTTAAAGTAAACTTACCATTAGGAAATGCATATTTCCCACCGCCTTGACATTTTATTGCTCTGAATTATCTGTTTCTTCTCATCCATTTTAATAGGTATTTACTCTGAATGGCTATTTGCTGATGATTAATTTTTTATATTGCGATTTAGGGCGATGGAAGATGGTTGAAATCCGGATTAAGGGTTTTTGAATTTGAGGGAGTTTCTGGTTTGGTGACGTGATGCGAAACTGTGATGTTTTATATCAAAGTTCGGCTTTTTAGCAGATCTTTGTCTATCTCGAAATAGTTTCTATGGGAATATACTCAACACAACCCCGGGCAGGCTAAGTATCAATGAAGGCTGAAACACCACAACTAGAGAAACAAGCTAGTTGATACAGTAACTCAAAGAATATGAAGTTCTACCGGAAATTCATAAACAAGTATCAAAGGAATAACCTTAATCAAAATATCAATATATCAAGTCTAATTAAAAAGGTGGCCGAAATCTACCTTAAGTAGGTTGAGATTTCGGTTACAACAATAAAGGGAAATAAGAGTCCTTGAAGGATTAGGACTCTTGAAAACAAATAAGAGTCCTTGAAGAATTAGGACTCTTGAATAACAACTTGCTATCAAATAACTACCTAAACAAGATAATAGGTACATGTTCCTATTATCTTGGCGGCTAGAATAAAAGTAACTACCAAATTGTAAAACACAAGAGGGGGGGGGTGGTGAATTGGGTTTTAACTAATCTTGCTAACTTTTTCTATTCTTTGCAATGCTAGTGTAAGTTTGAGCAAGTTGAATAAAAGCAATGCAAAACCCAAAGAACAAGACAAAGAATTTAGAGTGGTTCGATTCACTTAGAATCTACATCCACTACCTTGAGCCGCACCCAAGGATTTCAACAACTTCACTAAGAAGATTTTTACACTTGTGGCTAACTCACTAAGAGTTTTACAAACACAACCACAACACAAAAACTCACTAAGAGCTTGCCCACACTAAGTAGGACTTTTTACAACAATTACCCAATCACTAAGAAAGGGAATAAGAATGTTTAATACAAAGATTGTTCACTCTTCTAAGTGAAAGATATTACCTTTGAAGTACAACAATGATAAGCTCTTTGAACATAAGTAGCACACACTTTGTCTTGCTTTTGAAAGAACACTCTTCAATGGTTTAGATCATAAAGATGAAGTGTATTTTCTTTGAGAGTGTTTAGACTTGATAAGAAATCAATGTAAATTGTTTGTGCAAGTCCTTGGAATCATTCTCAGCTTTAGAGTATATATACATTTCAAATTTGGCTGAAAAACGACTCTCCAACGGTCAAATAACGGCTAGAAAACACAGAGTTCGGTTGACCGAAGATCAACCTCGGAACCACTTTGTACCAACTCGGTCGACCGACCTGGCCCATAGGTCGACCGAAGCCCTTTTGCCAATCTCTCTGTCTTGCTTCGGTTGATCCGAGGCAAGCTCGGATGATCCGACTTTCTGAGCATTGAGAGATGTTATTTTGACCCTTGTATTGAAATCTTTTGAAGTCTAAAAGGTTTTCTCAATATGAAACAAGTGAGAGCATTTAGAAAACCATTTTAAAGACTTATACTTTGTAAACAAAGGCTTTTGAAATACGAACACATGTAAGGATCATTTTGAAACTTAGCCTTTTGAAAACTTGATTGTGATGCATGCAAGACTTGAGTGTAGAGCTTATGTTCATGAGAGCTTTGGTTAGAGCTTTATAAGATAACGACTAATGACGGCAAAGCTAAACTAACCAAACCTAAGTCTTCAATCTTCAATTTTGAAAGATAAGCCTTGAATATAACTTGAATCTTGATACCAATGGCTTGATTGAAGTACTTAGAGCTTCCACAATGAGTTCCGATATTCTATCACAAACATTAAGATCATTAGACACAACATTAAAAGTTTGTCCGATATCAAAAACTGAGTTTGTTCGCCCTTAGGGCTTACACAAATCTATGAAGAGTCCTAGTTGCATTAGGACTCTTATTAACCAACTAACTAACACATGGACAACATGTCCTTTATTATAGCAACTACTTGCTATACACGAAAATAAGCCTAAATATAGTAAATAATATGCTGAAAATAATTAAAGTCTAGAATAGACTTTAATGTACAAAAGACTAAAATGCCCTTAAATTTCGTCCCCATTCTGGACAGCTTGTTGGGCCAACTTGTAAGACAATATTGGATATCAAGAAGGCAGAATCTGGTCTTGTAATCTCATAGAAGTTGTAGATCTGCCTCTTATCTTTAATATGCAATTGGAATCAGCTTCATTGGATGCCTATATCGAAAGATATGATCATTATACCAAACAGTAGCAAAGCTGTCCATTCCTTGTACACTTGTGATACTTGAGAGTTTGACTTGTACAACATTCCTAGATGCAATTTAGAGTCCTCTTTGTATCTGAATGCACGTTCCCTTGAGTTGGGCAGCCCCAAGGTTGGTACCGTATCATCCCCTCCCTCTTGAAAAGGATTCGCCCTCGAATCATCCCGAAAATCAGCTTTATAATCTGAAAAATGAATTAAAGGGAGCAAGTTAGAAATATGGAAAGTAAAAATTTCATTGGCCTTACCTATCAAGGAGATTCTCTTGCGGCTTTCCCAAATAAATGGTGTCTTGTCCTTTTTAATTGAAATTAATGGAGCAGCAAACTTGTTAAAATCACGAACAAAATGTTTATCAAAGCTTGCTAACTCATATGTTGGACGAACTTGAATTGCACTAGTTGTTCTCGGCCATTCCATCATCGCATTAACTTTTGCCGGATCAACTTTAACACCTTGAAAACTCACAATGTAAATAAGAAGGTCAATAGAATTAGTGTAACAAACATAATTTCCAATCTTAGCATACAAAGTTTGTGCTTTTAAAATAGTAAAAACAGCCCTAAGATGTTCAATATGATTCTCTCGGTTTTTACTATCAACAAGTATATTATCAAAGTAAGGAATTGGATGTCTATACTTAAAAGTTATTTTATTAATATGGAGACTATCCGTATATGATCTAAATGTCCTTTCGTGCTTTGGTACAAGTTTTCCCGGATTAACATAAGGACTTAAAGACATACTTACCTTCTTCTTTTCAAGAATTAAATCATCTTGCCTTTGAATTTTTCTGATTTTTTACCCGAAGATGGCTTATATCTTTCACGATTTTGAAGGCTAACTAACAACCTTCTCGGCAACTCCTTGGGAAAAATTTCTTGAATTTTCTGAAAAATAGCAAGACTAGATGTAGAAAAAGAAGTTAGATTAAAAGAAAAAGTGTTAGTAAATAGGTTCCTTGCGGTTCCTTTCAAATCTAACAAAACAACAAGTTGTTTTGCTTGAAGTGTCCTATCTACCTTTCCGGGATTAATGAATAAACACTCTTTTCTCTTTTCTTTTTTTTTTTGTGAGCTTGCCTTTTTTCTCACTAAGCTCATGGCTTTTGTATCATTTCTTCCCTCGAATTTCTTCACTCGTTTCTTTTCTATCTCGCTTTTTTTTCTCCTCTAAAACAGCCCTTTCGGCTTCTTCCTCACTTATCCACGATCCATCATCCAATTTTATCATTGTACTCTTGTTAGGGCAGTCCATAGTAAAGTGTCCTTTGCCCCCACATTTAGAACATTCCCGAACAAGATTTGGAGTAGAATTTACCCTTGTATTGGCCGATTTGGTTGGATTTTGTGACCTTACTGCCTCAAACTGACCCATGGCTGTTTTTGCACCATTTATGACCTCTTTACCCTTGCTTTGGCTAGGAAAAACAGTAGAAAAAATCTGGGGTGGATTCGGCTTCTCCCAAGTTTGGAAAGTTGTCGGTTTTGCCCTTAAACTCTTTTCCTTTTGCTGCCTTTCAAGCTGTTCTGCATAATACAACATAGATGTAATATTATAAAGATTAGCACATTCTACCTTAGGTCTAATTTTGTCATTTAGACCAGCCAAGAACCGAGCCAAAGTTGCTTCATTATCTTCCTGAATATTCAATCTAATCATTGCCATCTCCATCTCTTTGTAATATTCAGTAACGGTCTTTGTCCCTTGCCTCAATCTTTGTAATTTATTGTATAAATCATGATTATAACTTTTAGGTACAAAAATCCGTGTCATGACTGCTTTCATCTCATCCCATGAATCAATTTGTCTTTGTCTCGTTCTTCTCCGATCATAGTACTCATTATCCCACCAAATTGATGCATACTCTCCAAACTCCATGGCTGCCAATTTAACCTTTTTCTCCTCCGAATAATTATGAACATAAAAAACATGGTTAACTTTTCGAGTCCAATCTAAAAATAATTGAGGATCATTTGTACCTAGGAAAGGAGGGATCTTGGTTTTGATAGCACCAAGATTATTATCATACCTTTGATTTTGAACATTTGCTCTCGGATCATACCTTTGGTTGTGAGCATTCGGTCTAGGATCAAACCTTTGATCTTGATGATTTGCTCTTGGTTCAAATCTTTCATCATGAACAAATGATCTCGGATCATACCTGTGATCTTGATGATTTGTTCTCGGCTGGTATTGCACATTATCAACTTTGTGCCGAAAATTGTCTCTCAAAGGTGGTTTATTGGATTCTTGAAACCCATTATCATCAACATTCACGGCTTTGCCTCTTCTAGGTGGCTTTTTGAGGGATTGCATTATTGCTTTCATTGTTTGTTGTAGTGATTCATCAACATCCATGGCACCTTGCTGCAAAGTACCTTCATCAAAAGACATTATCTTTGCAAAGAAAAAGAATCACACAAATCGTTAGTAGAAAAATTCACACGAAAAATTGAATGAATAGTAACAGTGAATAGTAACTATGAACAGTAAACGTGAACAGTAACTGTGAACAGTACCGTGAATAGTAATATGATTTTGTTTTTCTCTCAATATTCCACAAATACTTGTCAAGAACTTCCAACTCTAGATGATTTAGGTAAATTGAATTGTTGTGTTGATGGAAGACTGAAAAAATATGGAAAGAAATCATATCTTGACCTACACAAAAAGTCCAAGGAAAAAGTATAAGAGTATTTGTAACAAAACAAGAAAAAATATGTGATCTTTACCTTTCTTGATTTTCTTTTTCTTGAAATTGCTTGTTCTTGAAACCTTTTCTTACCCGAGACTTACCCTTATCTTGGCCACAAAATATCAAGAACTCTTGATTAATGAAGATTGTGCTTGAATGGAGAGTCTTGATTGCGGCTAATTCAAGATGAAGAGGGAGCAAGAGCCAATTCCTTTATACAAAGGAAGTTTGCTTTTGGATTGATTCCTTGTCTATTTTGGGCTAACCCGGCCGCCAATTTCTTTACTTCCGGGTGGCTTTTATGTTGGTAAAGTACCCGAATTGTGTATAACCCGGCTGCCAATTTCTTTACTTCCGGGTGGCTTTTTCGTTGGGGTAAATTTTTTTTGTTATCTTTCCGCTATTTCAAGCAAACAATTTTTTTTTTTCAAGAAAGCAATAAAGGTACACCAAGATAGAGATCAACCTTTTGCTCTGATACCACTTGATGCGAAACCGTGATGTTTTATATCAAGGTTCAGCTTTTTAGCAGATCTTTCTCTATCTCGAAATAGTTTCTATGGGAATATACTCAACACAACCCCGGGCAGGCTAAGTAGCAATGAAGGTTGAAACACCACAACTAGAGAAACAAGCTAGTTGATACAGTAACTCAAAGAATATGAAGTTCTACCGGAAATTCATAAACAAGTATCAAAGGAATAACCTTAATCAAAATATCAATATATCAAGTCTAATTAAAAAGGTGGCCGAAATCTACCTTAAGTAGGTTGAGATTTCGGTTACAACAATAAAGGGAAATAAGAGTCCTTGAAGGATTAGGACTCTTGAAAACAAATAAGAGTCCTTGAAGAATTAGGACTCTTGAATAAAAACTTGCTATCAAGTAACTACCTAAACAAGATAATAGGTACATGTTCCTATTATCTTGGCGGCTAGAATAAAAATAACTACCAAATCTATGAAGAGTCCTAGTTGCATTAGGACTCTTATTAACCAACTAACTAACACATGGACTACATGTCCTTTATTATATCAACTACTTGCTATACACGAAAATAAGCCTAAATATAGTAAATAATATGCTGAAAATAATTAAAGTCTAGAATAGACTTTAATGTACAAAAGACTAAAATGCCCTTAAAATTCGTCCCCAATCTGGACAGCTTGTTGGGCCAACTTGTACGACAATATTGGATATCAAGAAGGCAGAATCTGGTCTTGTGATCTTCATAGAAGTTGTAGATCTGCCTCTTATCTTTAATATGCAATTGGAATCAGCTTCATTGGATGCCTATATAGAAAGATATGATCATTATACCAAACAGTAGCAAAGCTGTCCATTCCTTGTACACTTGTGATACTTAAGAGTTTGACTTGTACAACATTCCTAGATACAATTTAGAGTCCTCTTTGTATCTGAATGCACGTTCCCTTGAGTTGGGCAGCCCCAAGGTTGGTACCGTATCATGACGCATCGATAATGACGATTAGGACAGCTGTTTTGTTTGATCCGGTGTTGCGCTCCATCAAGTGGCTGTCTGCGTGTTCTGTAGGTGCTGAACCCAGAGGGGTTCAACACCATAATCGGGTCGAGGTGTCACACCCCGTAACTGAAGTGATGACCGGGAAGCACTTCAAGTCAATGAAGCAACGAACCCGATAACTAAAAGGAAACTTTAATAGTTACAATTACTTAAAAGGGAAATACATCATCCATAAGTCTTATTACATAACAAAGGAAAACCAAGTTCAGAGGGAGAAATACTAAAGTTGTAAGTGTTCCATAACCATTCTATTACGAGTTCAAACTAAATCTTCCTCGTACTCTTCCTCGAAGGTCTCATCAATCGCACCATCAGCAAACTCATCTGCAAAAGGGGAAACAAATAAAGGGTGAGCTAACTAGCTTAGTAAGCATTGATCGCCATTGGGATGAAGCATCAAATAGGACTCAAAATACTTTTCCTGATCCCAAAGCATTTGTACAGGACTAATAGAAATCACTTGCAAAACTATACTTTAAAACAGTGTGGAACATAACTTAAATGAATACAAAACGGAAAACTGAACAAAGGCCAAAACAGGGTTGGGAAGACTGGAAAAGCTCTGGTAGACCGAACCGGTCATCCGAAATCAGGACATAAACATTGTCCCAAAAAACCGATCGATGGGATTTCCATCCCGGTCGACCAAATCCACCACCCGTCGTTTGCCAAACTCCCAGTAGTTTTGGTTGGTCGATGGAAAAACCGTTGGTTGACACCGGTTCGGTCAACCGCAATCTAGTGCAGGCTTTTTCATGTACAAGTAACAAAGGAAAAAGTGAGTTCTGCACAATTCGAAAAAATCAGCACAAAATACCCCATTTTGACACTATAACACATATCATAACACTTACAAATCAAACACATAACATGCTCAAACTATATCTAACTAATCTGACACAAACGAATTGAAAATTGTGCTACAAGCACCATGAACTGCTCATGCACCTCAAACGGATTTTCATGTCAAACTATCATATACAATTCTATCAATGAAAAAAACATAAAATTCACACAACTGAGCTCATTTGTTTGGAAACAACTCTACATCCATGTTAGCAGCCCTTAACTATTCATTTCCCCATTAAGGAGGGCCTGGCTGAATTTACAATGGATCATGATACTATTACCCTCCGAACGACGGGGCCGACATTTAAGGACACGTCATCTATGTCATCGCTCACCCCTGTGAGCTCCATAACAACTGTTAGCAACCTTACTTTTTATCCTCGTTAGGAACCTAGTATGATCAACTAAACTGAGTGAAAGTGCTCCTAGGCACTTAACGAAATAAAATTGACGATGTCCTGGACTAGGATCATAGACAAACAAGAGCTCTAATAGGGAATCATACACATAGACTCCAAAATAACAATCAACCAAGAAGCAATTACCAAACACAACAATTCAAATTATCAAACCCACAAACAATTACAATTTACATCAACGCTTCTTCCAATTTTGAATGATAAGAAAACATGAACGAAAATCAAATCATAGAAATTCAGTAAATTCTGTAAAGACAACATTTCATGATGGTTTACGGACTGAAATTCAAGGGTGAAGGATTCTTACTTTTCAAACCTAAGCAGATACTTTGAAAATCTGGAATTCAAAAAAAAGGCAGAAATCAGCCTGCTAAAACTGCAATTACCCATACTTCTGAACTCGGAACTTCAATTCGTCGACTCCTATACGTAGCCTATTCAGTAAGCTTTCAAACCTAAAAAAATTGCCTGAGTCCGACTCCGTTTGCTATGGTAACTGTTTAGAAAACCTCAATGCACTCAAATATCTGCACTCTTTCTTTCTACCAATAATTCCCTCTTTCTCCAGCCATAACCTCCCTTCTAAAACCTTTTCAAAATTCTACATTTCAGCCCCAAAACTTCTCAAATCCTATGCTCAAGTCCCTCATCTTATAACTCTTCTAATGCGCCCCTTAGTCTAAATGTAAACCACATATGACACATAATCATGTTATAACATTTAATTTAACACATAATCACATTCCGTTTCACATAATTTCATGCTAAAAAATTAATGAACATATAACATGCAAGAATTAAATGCAAGAATTAAGTCAAAAAGTCTTGGGTGTCACATCAGGAAAGTAAATGAATGGTTTCATTGTAAGTATTTGGACTTTTTATACTTTTGAGAGGGGTTTACACTTCACGAGGGTAGCCTCTTGTCCGACAATTGGGGGCTTGCACTGTGCGAGACTGGTCACCCATACGAGGGCATACCGAACCTATAATTTTACATTTAGGAATATTTTTGAAAGATATCTCTGGCATGTTGGGCAATCGTAGGGCCAGGGAAAGCATCGGGCTGACCGGTCCCATTTGTAAGTATTTTCAGAGTCTTTTAGTTTTTCAGTTGAATGTTTCTTGGGTTAGGAAGTTTCACTCCAGAGCTCTAGAATGTGGATTCGCACTGGCGGGTAACCTAGCTATCGATGCCTCACACTTAATGTGTGGGTATGTGGTGAAAATCAGGTGCATGTTTTGTGTAAGCTGATATTGACTAAATGGTTTGTGACTTGGCCGTTCATATACCCTTTGACTCTAAATCTGGTATCCGTAATGACTTTTCTTATTCTTGAATAGTTATATATGAATTAAATCAAAGAAATAGTATTTCAAATACAGAAAATGTTGTATGAAAAGAAAGTATTCATGAAACTATTGTTTAAATTAAATAAAAGTATTTTTTTTTATTAAAGAAGGGATCTATGTGTCTTCTAAAGAAAATGTTTGTGAAATAAAATTAATTTCAAACCACTGACACTCACTTCATTGGGGACTCACTGAGCTATTTATAACTCACTCTTTTCCTGGTCTCTATTTTAGTTTTTGCAGGATAGAACGAGAAGAGTCGAATTAAGAGTAGAGATGTTTTGAGTTTAGAATACTTTAAGTTCACCTGAAGATTAAGATGTCCTACCGGATATTAGAATATATTATTTTCTTAGATTTCATATCCATTTGTATTTATAAATGTAAAGATGTCTTGTAATAAAACTCGGGGGCCAAGAGGCAAGCGACATTTTCGGTTCGAAGGGGTAGGGGTGTCACAGACCCAAGCTTTGTGTTTGCTCAAAATAAGTTCTAAAGTTAAAATGCTTAAATTATCAAATTATAATATATAAATTTTCTAATAAAATATATATCATATAAAAAACTTATTTAAATATATAATCATGTGTGTTCGTGACCCAACAATTGGATATTCGAATTTAATTCTTCCATAAATTAATGCCTAATGTTATTTTCATCCAAAAAAGAACAACAAAACCGCATGTTATGATTTTTCATAATCCACGTTGGTTTGTCAGTGAAATTTTTTATTCTTTATATGCTTGAGAAACCCTTCACCTTTTAAGGTACCTTTTGAGATTCGAATTAGACTTAAGTTATTTTCTTAACGCCTAAAATATTTTTGAGTTGGAAATAACTCAAGTCTTCTTTTAAGTCATTCCATCATAGCCCATTGCAGATGTCAATGAAAAACACTAGAGAGGGGATGGCTGAATAGCTAGGGGTTTTGTAAACTTTTAAAACTTTCTTCTAAATGAGGATAAAATGTGTAAACAAAAACAATAAGGAGAGCTTGTAAAGAAGAAGATTAAAAGACAAGAGATTTAGAGTGGTTTGATTCACAAAGAATCTATGTCCACTATCTTAAGACACACCGAAGGATTTCAACACTTGACTAAGAAGTTCCCTTCACAACAAATTGCAAGGTAGGGTCAACCTTTTACAACAAGTGGACAACTCACAAAGAGTTTTACTTGAACCACTTAACTAGCCCACAAAGAGTTCTACAAATCTCACAAAGAGATGAAACTCACAAAGAGTTCTTTCCTACCTCAAAAGAACTAATCTCACAAATGAGAGGGGAAAGGGGAATAACCAAATATCACCTTGAAGTGATGGATTTTTTTACAAGTGTAAAGCTCAATAAATTTTATAGCTCAAATGATTTTGATCAAACTTGTTTATCACATGAAATTGATTGCATAGAGTAATAAATGATGCTCAAATTTAATGCACCAACGGCTAGAAAACCAGCAAAATTCAGCACTTTGGTCTACCAGATGTGGGTCCTGGTCGTCCGGGGTGCTTCCGAGCTTATTTGTGAAAAGGCTCTGTTTCGAAACGTATGCATGATGAATTTGAGATGTGCATGATGCGTTGAGCTTGTTGAAGTTGCTCTCTTTTGCATCACACAGTCCAAATATTTTGAGCAACTCCTTGGTGTACTTTGCTTGATTGATGAATATACCTTCATTTGTTTGTTTAATTTTTTGTCCAAGAAAGAAGTTGAGCTCACGCATCATGCTCATCTAAAATTCATCATGAATAAGTTTGGCAAACTCTTCACACAAAGAGACATTAGTAGCACCAAAAATGATATCAACATAAATTTGCACAAGCAAAATGTCATTGAATTCATTTATCTTAATAAAAAGTGTGGTGTCTACTTTTCCTCTTAGAAAACCATTTGCCAGAAGAAAATTGCTACGTCTTTCATACCAAGCCCTAGGAGCTTGTTTAAGCCCATATAAAGGTTTTGAGAGTTTATAGACATTGTTATGGAATTTTCATGAGTAAAACCGGGAGGTTGTTCAACATAAAATTCCTCCTCAATATAACCATTTAAAAAGACACATTTCACATCCATTTGAAAGATTTTAAAGCCTTTAAAACAATCAAAAGCCAAAAGCATTCTTATTGATTCAAGTCTAGCTACCGATGCAAATGATTCTTCAAATTTTATGCCCTCCTCTTGATTGTATCCTTGGGCAACTAATCTAGATTTGTTCCTTGTTATTACACCAAGTTCATCTAGCTTGAACGAATAATAATTTTGTCTACGAGTATAGGAACTAAGGTCCACACTTGGTTTCTTTCAAATTGATTCAATTCTTCTTGCATGTCAATTATCCAAAAATAGTCATCTAAAGCATCAATTAAGCAAGTAGGTTCCATTTGAGATAAAAGAGCAAAGGTATCACCAAAATACCGTCTAGTTCTTACTCCTTCGGCGATGGTACCTATGATATGGTCTTGAGAGTGTCCATGGGTATTCCATTCTTTGGGAAATTCATTTGTGGAGGGATCATTGTTTTGCTCCTCTTGAGATTTTTCTTGAGGTGCCTCAAGTTGTTCTTCTTGTATAGCATGATCCTCCATCATTGGTGCTTGATGATGTTCAATCATATTCTCAATTTGAGTATCAACATTTCCAATGCCTATGATTTTTCCTTTTTGCTTTCACCAAAAGTGACGAATCCTTCATTGATTGGCTTGATATCCCTCACGAGTGTAACATCTCCGGTCATGTCTCTTGAACATTGACTATCAAGAAACCACTTTGCTGGAATTTCTTTCCTTGCATGTTTTACCTAAAAAAGTGGTAAAATTGTGACTTTTGGTACCTATATCCTTTTGGGTCCTTTGGGGTTAGTTTGAACATTTCTAATACACCGAGTAGATTTAGCACCATGCTCAATTTTATGTTTAACGAAACATCTAGTGACCTTATGCCCATGTCTCCCACAATATGTGCATCTAACATGAGGTTTTGTGTAGGAGGGAGTTCTAGATGCATTTATCTTAGGTCTAGCAGCATATGTGTTGTTCTCATACCCAATACTTCTTCTAGCAAAAGTATGTGAGGCAAAAGGCATGGTAGAGTAACAGGTTCTAGCAATATGAGATGAAGTGCTACCCTTATGGAAATAGCCTAATTCACCCGTGTCATTAGAAATACGTTGAGAACCAAGAAGTTGTTCTGGGTTTGTTTTTAAAATTAAACTTGTCAACAAGAGTGGTGAGATCAACAACCGTTTTCTTTAAAAAAACTCATAGTAAAAAAATATTTCTCCCAAAGTCTGAATTTTAGTAAAAACTTCCTTGTGTTGTAAAGTGGATGACCTAATAGTAGTGAAAAGAATATCCTTTTACATTATACCACTATCCAAAGACTTATTAAGTCTTTTGTTTTCACACACCAAAGTGGTTTTTTCATTACTCAAAAATTCAATTTTGGTTTTCATGTCATTGTTTTGTTTTAAAATTCTTTTCAATTCAACATACATATCACGAAACAAATCATGAGGATATTCCTCATCAGATGTATCATTGTAACTGTATAAAGAAGAATAAGAGTTAGATTGTACCTCATCTTCCAATGCCATAAAGCACATGTTGGTATTTTGAGTACTAAGATGATCTTCTTCATTTTCACTATCTTCTTCATCCCATGTGCAAATCATTCTTTTGGCATTTCTTGCATTGACGTATTTTGAGTACTAAGATGATCTTCTTCATCTTCACTTTGTAGGGAACACTTTGGTGGACAATCCCCAACAAAGTGTTCCCTACTTCCACGCTAAAAGCATCTGATGCCATTGAAATTTTTGGAAGATTGTCCCTTCTTTGCTTGAAAAGGCTTCTTGCCATTTCCACCACAGAATGCTATCTTCATTCTTCTTACCCATCATAGACATGGTCTCATACTCCATGTCATCATCATCCTCATCATTACTCTCTTTTACTTCATGAGAGCTTTTTTGTTCACTAGCCTTCAATGCAACTCCTTTTGGAGATTTCATATTCAAGCCTAGTTTGACTTTTAATTGCATCTCATGTGTAAGGAGAGAGCCAATGAGCTCCTTGATAGGATAGACCTTTAAATAGTTGGTTTCTTTAATGGCCAAAGATTTAGCTTCCCATGCCTTTGGGAGAGCATTAAGGATTTTGTTGTTTATTTCTCCACATGAGTACTTCTTGCAATAGGCCTTCAGCCCATTGATTATATTTGTGATACGAGTGTGCATGTCACTAATTTTCTCATTTGATTTTATTGAGAACAACTCGTAATCTCTCACAAGCATGTAGAATTTTGATTCTTTCACTTCATTGTACCTTCACGAGTACCTTCAAGTGTCTTCCACATATCATGAGTGGTATCACTACCACTCACTCGGTTTTATTCGTTTTGGTGGAGAGCACAACTCAATATGTTCATAGCTTGAAAAATCATGGTTATTTTCTTGACCTCAAAGTCATTGAATTCATGATTTTATTTTTCAACTCTTGTGCCATTTTCTTCCTTCATAGGAATGTAAGTTTCATTCTCTATCGCACTCCAAAACTCAAATGTTTTGGAGCAAACATAAATGTGAAAACGGATTTTCCAACAATTGTAATGGGTTATGTCAAAGAAATGAGGACTGTTTGTAGAAGACTCTCAAGATATGCTAAAATGGAATGTCCGACCATTTGATCTTTACTTCAAAGATGTTAATCCAAAAAGTGAAGACAAGACTCTGATACCAATTTAAAACCACTAGGGGGGGGATAGGTTTTTTGTAAACTTTTAAAACTTCCTTCTAAATGAAGATAAAATGTGTAAACAAAAATAATAAGGAAAGCTTGTAAAGAAGAAGATCAAAACAAAAGAGATTTAGAGTGGTCAGATTTAAAAAGAATTATGTCTACTACCTTGAGACACACCCAAGAATTTTAGATCTTCACTAAGAAGTTCCCTTCACAACAAAGTTCTGAACCTTATAAATACACATTGAATAGACCAGATATCAGATATTACTATTATTCTAGACCTAGAGTTATTGTTAGAGAATTATTAGGGCTCTCTTTAACCAAGTTCTACAAGAGGAAACTCAACATCATCAACAGTTTGAAGATGTAGACAAGCTTGAAGATTGAATCTTTCATGAGAGTGAGTTTTCTTTCTTTATCGCTTTCAATAAATTCTTTTATTAATTCTAGCATTATGTGTAGCTAAATTTCTATTACTTGAATGGGATGAAGCCTAGACTTATATCTATGTATTGATTTGTTGGATTGTGATTAATTCATATCGAACCCTATTTTGATGTTTATTATGCGTTTTCTTTGTGTTGGATTAATTTTTTCTAGAGTATTAATTCATCTTTGATTTCTTATTTGGAATCGAAAAAGGAAGAATTAGAATAGATCACCGCATAATAAAAAGAGTTGCATGGTTTTATAGCAATAGAATTTATATAAATCTTCGGGATTAGGGTCAAACCTAATAAGGGAATTCATAAATCTTAATGCATCTTTCGAGGTTTTAATTACAAAAGAAATTTCAATTAATCAACTCAAAGGTAGGAACTTTAAACTGTTGAAAAACATTAAAGCTTCATTCTTGGAATTTTCACTGCTTCAGAATAAGTTCTTTTGAATTAATCCTTCCGGTTCATACATAGATACGTCTAGGGGGATTCTCGTTCAAGTATCTCTTCTCATCTTTATTCTTATAAATCATTTATTTGTTTTCTAGTTATTTACTATTTTTAGTTATTTTATTCATACAACTTGATCGATTAAACAGTAGAAAAAGGGTGACTATTAGTGCTTGTAGTCCTTGTGGGATTGACACTTGACTAGACTGCTATACTATTCTAAACGATAGGTGCACTTTGTTAGTAGTGCCCTAGGACCATTAGCATATGTTGTACGTTTTATATCTTTTTTAGCATTTCATCTGAATAGTTAATTTTGCTTATGAACATCAAATGCGTGATTTGATAGTAAAACTCATTTGTTTATGTAATCACTATTCTAGTTGTCCCTAGTTTTATGTAATCTACTTTACAATGAAATAAAACTAGTATGATGTTTGATTGATGATTACGTTTTACTAATCATGTGTAATGAGTACAAATCATATCATAGATGCAATATATTGAGATATATCGTATCGGACGTGATCCGTTAGAGAAGTAATACTTCATGGTTCTTAGTCATAAGTATTACTTCCTCAATACTATTTTAGAATCCTTAGACCTTATGTCTCCATTGATTCTAGCATGAATGGAGCCACGTTTTGACTCAGTTGTACATTGCTTTTAATCGAGTAATCAATACGACTGATGATCGAATGTAGTGTCCTATCATGGCTTGAATGTGAGAGGCATTGTAAGGAATTTGTCCCTCTCTTATTAGAGAGAGATATCCATGGGCCCCTCGATAGGGAAAAACTGTTTAAATGCATGGCCGTGCTCAAATATATTTGATAAAGTGGTTATCAAATACTATTTGTTGTAACAGTTTACCCGGAGATCGAGCATAAATACAATTAATCTTAATAAGGGTGATGACTACCATGCCTTATGCTTAATTAGGATATCGCGAGACAAAGGGATTAAATAGTGGATTGATATTAGGTTCCGTTGTATATTCATTCACTTTGGGTAGTCACAATGTCCTGCTAGGGACCGCTTGTGATTTATGAACTCACACTACTACTAAGTGTGTTTTCATTGCCATTGTGATATGAACCTACAGGGTCACACGCATAGACGAGCTAACGAGCTTCATGTCCAGATTCAATGAATCTAGAATGTGTCTACGTTCATTATATCCGACATTCATTTTTCTGAGAATAATAAAGAGTTATTATTAGAATTAGAGATAAGGGGCATTTTCGGTATAGATGGGATTACGTGGGAGTTGTTATCCGATAAAGACTCACACTACCAGTAGAAGTCTAGGGGACGTGGGAGTTAAAGTCTCCCACTTCCAGAAGAGGTGGAGCGGACGTGGGAGTTGTTCTGGAAACAACCTCTCACTCCCTATATAAACCTCTCTTGGCCGAAACCCTAGGGTTAGACAATTTCAGCCGAAATACCAAAACCACCAGAAATCGGATTTCTTGTTCTGCCTCTCCCTTTCTCTATAATTCATGAATCTCAGAAAAACGAAGAGCTAGCACTCGCTGCCCGTTTTGTCGCGTGGATACCAGTAGGGAGTAATTCCGCAAGGGAGGACTCAAGGTGATCATTGCATCCGAGCCTTAAAGATAGAATCTTCCATCCAAGAATCGGATTCTTGAGCCAACAAATGTAAGTCATTTTCTTTGTAATTTTCAATTCGTTTTGTATGAGCGGATCCTTCAGGGGAGGACTCATGGGTGTTTGGAACGAGTTTCCGCCCATGAATCCCTTCACACTTGCCTAAGCGATTTTTATAGTAAGGTAAATCGACCATCATTTGTTATGTCTTAGAGAAAGCTAGAGAAATTGCTGCAGATTTCCAATGGTACTCGGAACGATGCCTAAGAAGTTATTCACCGATAAATCAAGCATTGTCAGTGCCCCTAGATATGAAATTTCTGAAGGCAGAGACGCTAAAATGGAATTTGAGGATAAGTTGAGCTCCAATAGACCATGTAGCTTCCACAAGCCTCTGGGCACACTGGAGTTCAATTTATTTTCCTGTAGGTAAAGATGCCTCAGGGTAGTGACATTTTCAAATCATTTTGGAATCCAACTTGAAAGTAGATTTTTCATTAAATTTAGTAATCCCAACTTTCGAAGCTTACATAAGCTACTCGGAATTGGTCATGTGATTTCGTTATTTCCTAACCATAACCTTTGTATATTTTTTAATCCCTGGATTGTTTGTGGGATCATCCCAATTAATTCATTGTTTGATAGATAGAGATCTACCAAACTACTCAAATTACCAATTTCTTCTGGTATGCTTCCTTTAATTCCACAACCAGAGGCTGAAAAACTATATAGAGAACTCGAAAGCAGTCCAACGGTATTTGGAATTACACCATTAAGAGGATTTTCCTTTACTTCAAAGCGAGACAAACTTTTACAATTTTTTTAGGGAGCTGAGAAGCTCAATTCTATATATATATATATATATATATATATATATATATATATATATTGTCATTAAACACGAGATAAGTTTAAGTAGAACAAATTATAAATAAATTTGCTAATAAATGTTGCATGTAGGATAATTATATACCGGGGGAGTTGAAAAGAGTCTGAGGTAGAGATAGGATCCATTACAGCGAAATTATTTAAAGCAATAAGAAGGTATTCAAGATTTGGTAGTCCATAACCCATACTTGATGGAAGATTGCCTAAGAGATGATTATTTGAAAATTGTATCATCCTTAGCGATGAAATGTTGAAGATCCCATTTGGTATTTTGCGAATAAAATTATTAGATGCTAGGTCCATATCCACTAACTGTGAAAGGTGAAGGGATTCATGGGCGGAAACTCGTTCCAAACACCCATGAGTCCTCCCCTGAAGGATCCGCTCATACGAAACCGAACCGAAAACAGCGATAAAGAACTTACATGTTTCGGATTCAAGAAGCTACTTCTTGAATGGAGGATGACGTTTCTTGATCGGTTTCTTGCCACCACCGGATTTCCCTTTGCGGAATATCCCTCTACCGAGTATCCACGCGGCCGAAAGCGAGCAGCGATTGCTAGCTCTTCGTCTCTCTCGAGTTCGGGGAATTAGAGAAGGAAAAAGGGAAGGCGAAAAGAAAAACGGTTTTTCTTTTGGTCTAGGTATTTCGGTGATAACAACTAGTGCCTAGGGGTTTCGGGTTAAGAGATGTTATATAGAGTGTGGGAGTTGGTTCCCGGAACAACTCCCATGTCTACTCAACTTCTCTCAGCTGTGGGAGACTACGAATCCCACGTCCCCTGAGACTTCACTGGTAGTGGGAGTCTTTATCGGATAATGGCTCCCACGTAATCCCAGCTACGGTTAAATACCAAAATTGCCCCCTATCTCTAATTCGAATAATAAACACTTTATTATTTTTGAGAAAAACATATGTCGATACAATGAACCTAGACAATTTCTAGATTCATTGAATCTAGACATGAAGCTCGTTAGCTCGTCTATGCGTGTGACCACAGCAGGTTAATATCACAATGGCAATGAAAACACACTTGTTAGTAGTGTGAGTTCATAAGTCACAAGCGGCCCCTAGCGAGGACATTGTGACTACCCAAAGTGAATGAATTACAACGGAACCTAATGTCAATCCACTATTTAATCCCTTTGTCTCGCGATATCCTAATTAAGCATAAGGCATGGTGGTCGTCACCCTTATTAAGCTTAATTATATTTATGCTCGATCTCCGGGTAGATCTGTTTTGACAAATAGCATTTGATAACCACTTTATCAAATACATTTGAGCACGACCATGCATTTAAACAGTCTTTCCCTATCGAGGGGCCCATGGATATCTCTCTCTAATAATAGAGAGGGACAAATTCCTTACAATGTCTCTCACATTCAAGCTATGATAGGACACTACATCCGATCATCGGTCGTATTGATTACTTTCTGTTACAAGTAACGTCCGAGTGAGTCAAAACGTGGCTCCATTCATACTAGAATCAATGAAGACATAAGGTCTAAGGATTCTAAAATAGTATTGAGGAAGTAATACTTATGACTTATGACCATGAAGTATTACTTCTACGACGGATCACGTCCCAATACAATGTATCCCTATATATTGCATCTATGATGTGATTTGTATCCATTACACATGATCAGTAAAACAAGATCATCAATCAACAATCATACTAGTTTTATTTCATAGTAATTAAGCATTACATAAAACTAGGGACTTCTAGAATAGTAATTACATAAGCTAATGAGTTTTACTATCAAATCACACATTTGATAATCAAAAGCAAAATTAACTATTCAATTACATGCTCAAAAGATAACAAAACGCACAACATGTGCTAATGGTCCTAGGGCACTACTAACAAAAGGTTGCTGATTTGTTCCGGTATTACACCTGCAAATGATATCAGAATACATGAGAGATGACTGGCAGAATTAATGAACAAGTATTTTACTTCATATACTTATAAAGCAAATATTTTCTAACTATCGAAAAGGAAAATGCGAGAGGATTGAATTAGTGGAGCAAATATCTGGATACCGATGAAGAAAGAAACAATTTATTCTCAACTGTTAATGAACTATATGCCACTTATCTTTTTTCTTCTTACCATGAAGTTCAGGTTTGTATACTCCAAAAGTTTAAGGTTGGAGTAAAGAAGCCAATGGTAGGTCTAAGCAAAGATAAAATGTAAATGTGATTATAATATTGTGTCCAGTGTACGACTCAAAATCAATTGATAAGAGACGAGAAAATTTAGTACTTTTGTACATATTTAATCTAAGGTTAACTTACTCTCAGATCTAAGAGATCACAAAGAAAGTAAATGAAATTTCACTCGCTTGGCTTAAGAGAACGTCATGCAGGTGGAGGCGCTTATTCCATATATGTTTTCTTGATCATCTTTTACCATTAAATGTTGAAAAGTAGGAAACTATGAATGAACAAATTAATCACAGAAGGAGAAAAATATAGAAAGAATGAATGCATTTAAGTTTAGATCTAACAAATCTGATATGAGTATAAACCTGTTTCTTTTATACCTAGATCCTATTGAGTCCGACCCATAGAGTGTTAAAGTAAATAATAATGAGTCCAAAAATCCCACTAAGACCCATTCATGCTCACTAGGACTTGAGGATACCTACACATGCCTCATAATTTTTCATTTTGATAAAACAATTCTTGTGCAAAATCATCATTATTGATCTCTCCTCTTGTTTATTTCAAAATTTCTCAGTCATTTTCCTTTACAAAATCGATCTTGTAGTGAATCACATTAAATTTCTCACTATAAACATCTAATTGGCTGGTGGTGGCCGTAGTCGGGCGACAGTGGCTGATCGTGAGTGAACTTGCTAATGATGTTTGCTAGAAAGATTATGGGATAGATCCAGACTCATCCAAATACAATATATTTGGATTTCAATCTTAAGTGAGAAAATGCCCGAGTACAACATAGTAGAAATTTGGACCCAAATATTTTTGGCAAGATTGGGTATGGACCCAATATCATGGGCTCAATTGACAGGCCTAAATGTATCGTGAGGCATGCATACGACTCTCCTTAAGGATTTTTCTCCATGTACACTAGGTATTTGTTAAATTATTTAACAAATTACCTATAAGATACAACAAGAATATTTTGAGAAATAAGTTGGCAAATGTTTTTCATAATAATGATCAAGACTGTAATGATTTTCACTAAATTCCACCACCTTTAGTTAGAGACCGCTCAGTAGAATGTAAATAATTCCAAAGGGTATTGCTAACACTTCATCAATTTACAACAAGAAAATGTGCAGTCATTCACAATATGAAAGGACGCCATCGTTCACAAACTAACTCCAGCCTTAAAATGGAAAGAATTATGGACTACAATTTAAATTTTAAAAAAGAAAAAGAGATGGAAGAAAGCCACCTAATAGTGAGGGATTTTCGATTTGTCTTCATTGTGTAACTAATTTTGTCGGATAATAAAACTAATGCCTTGAGATGGCTAGGAGGCATAGCAAATTGCATGCAGGAGAAGGCAAAATATGTGGCTTAAATTGATACTGTGAATTAACTATTTAAAGTCTACACAGTGATGGCCATCTTGACTTGACTTATTCAACTACACAGGTCACAGAAGTCTCCTAAGGATGTAAGAAATTCTTGGAGTCCAATGTTTTCTTGTTTTGTCTTGAATGCCTAGTTCAAGTAGAATTTTTATCGGATAAGCTATTAGCTAAATAATTTGTCTAATTAGATTATTTTTAATTTTTTAAAAGTGGTATGATTTCTTTCAACTAGGCTCATGGCTATAGTGTTGAACACATTTTATAAGTACATATAACATATTTTTGGAAGTTGCATATTGTTTACACGTGTTAAATTTTATGTGACAGATATTTTCTTGTTACACACACATGTTTAAGCTGCAACATATGTTTTCTCGTTATAAACACATGTCCTTAGGTATGTAACATTTGTCTTACGTAACAACTGTTAAAATTACGACAGGTTTCCCCCGAAATAATCTTGGACAATTGTAAGCACTGCAACCACGTAATGATATTTGTTATGGCCTGTTCTTCGCCTAGATTTAGATTGTTTGAAAAGTAGTAATAGCACTACAATTCAAACAGGATAATTACAACCTCAAATATCTTTGTGATTTAATGAGGTCCCATTGGCATTTTAATGCATTTTCCATTTATGAATTTGATCTCAAATTTATTGTTTAGTTTGAAAAGTAGTAGCAGCATTTACGACAACCAGTTTGCAACTACCCCACCAATTTCCAAATAAATTAAAGAACACTTTTTTAAATTTTTATTTAATTTATTGGGAGAGGAACCTATTTATTACAACAAGTCTCCCCGAAAAAATCTTTGAAAGTTTTAATCATTGCAATATATTTTATATATTTATTGAACTTATGTTACACGAGAATAACTACATCAAATGATAAAATGTTTTTCTTAGTTGTAAAATCAAAATCGTTAAAAGATAAAATTTTAAAATTAAAATTTTAATTTGTTAAAGAGAGATGTAAGTTATTTTTTCTTTCTTCAAGGAGAAAGTGTATAAAAGAGGTTTACTATATTGTTTTGAATTTTTTATCTAACTATTGAACATGCTAAGCAGAAATCTAGAAATCGTTAACTAATTATGAGAAGGTAACAAAAAATGCAGTCTAAATATCCACTAAGCATATCAAAATGGTATTCTTGAACTTGTCCAAGTAAACGATTCCAAATTATAAAATTGATCTAATTGTCATTTTCTAATTTCCCTTGCCCAGCAACCACACATAATGGTACTTTCTAGGAATCATACTTTTATTAATATTAATTATATTAAATCATAATAAAAATTAAGACAATTTTTAGATCCCATAAAGTAAGCACTAAGCATATCATAGAAGTCTGTTTATAGAAATAACGGATAATGATTGAAAACTTTTTTGCCTTCACAAAAATCATCAGTTCTTCTCCTAATGAAGCTACTGTAGGCAGCCGCAGATTCATAGCCGTTTCAGTGGTTACATGATCTCACTGGAAAAAAAAATTATAAGTTGTATTAGTATTTTAAAAATTATGCACTATTTTAAAAGTTAAAATTGTATAAATGACCCCATTAATATTTGTAAGTAATCCCAATGAATTAATAAAAAAAATTACTACAAAAAGGAAAACTAACATTTTATTTTTTTTAAAGATAACGTTTAAATATATTTCACTGATAAGTGTCCCACTACCCTTGTGTCCTAGATGCATAAAGTATAAATATATTGGCTCTACTTGGACAAGGTTTGGGTTTGGGTATGGTCTCAAAATTGGTGGGAAAATACAAATTTTGACCTAGAAAATTGGCGAGAGAATTTGAAATTCAATTTTTTTCGTTCAAATATTCGTTGAAATTGAAATTTTTGAAAGAAAATTGACGGGAGCAATTCAAATTCAATTTATTTTTTCAAAAATTTCAATTTCAACGAATATTTGAACGAAAAAATTTGAATTTGAAATTCTCCCGCCAATTTTCTAGGTCAAAATTTGTATTTTCCCACCAATTTTGAGACCAAACCCAAACCAAACCTTATCCAAGTAGAACCATTATCTACGTGCATAAAGTATAAATATACTATTTTTTTTTTTTTGGGTAACAAACAGTAGCATATATATATATATATATTGAACAAAAGTTAAACAGAATCACTGGTAGTATCATTACAGACCAATCTCTCAAAATAAGCCCCATGGGCATCCCCTGCCACTAGTTGGCTAACAAAATGGGGTGAAAATTGAAACATAATGAAATCAGTGGATGTCAGATTAGCTCCTTCTTTAGCTAGGCGATCCGCGCACGCGTTCGCCTCCCTATAGATGTGAGAGAACCTATACAGTTGAAATCTCTCCAACAAAGCCCTGCAATCACAAATAATAGTAGATAAAGGATGAATAGAAGTGTCAGTATGTAAAACAAGATGAATAAGCACTTTAGCATCCATTTCCACTTCAAGACATTGAATGTTTAAATTAGTTGCTAACTTCAAACCGTCTCTCAACGCCCACATTTCGGAAACATTATTAGTACACCAACCAATGTTTCTACAAAAACCCCCCAACCAGTTACCAAGATCATCCCGTATCAAACCTCCACTTCCCCCTCTCCCCGGATTGCCGAATGAAGAACCATCGACATTAAGCTTCTTCCATCCCATAGGCGGTTTCATCCAAGAGACCATAGTAATACTTCTGTTTCTTTTACTTTGAATTCCACCCCCGAGGTATCAAAACTCCACTGTCCTTTGGATTGTCTCATTGGTTACATCCATTCCTTTTGTTTCTGGCTTAAAAATTGCCTGATTTCTTGCATTCCAAAGGCCCCAACACGCATATACAATATATATGCATAAAGTGCCTCATCTACATATCCAGAAAAAAACCTTCTGAACCAGATGATGAGATTGCACTGTACTTATTCTGCTTTGTCAGCCACCTAAAATGACTTGTTAGGATAGATCCACAAGACAGAGAAAAATAAATATCAATTGGATGTCAAATGGATTCATTTGTGTAAAAAATATTGAGTCTGGACTCAAACTCACCAAATAAAGATTGAAGTTGATTTCTTAGTGCATTGAATCTGAAATTTGTTAATTAGAGTATGGATCAACCATGTTGGATCTCATATCGTATATTAAAACTATAAATTTTAATTGGGTTTTTGAGTCTTAAGTCTCTTGGTCTATACAATTATAATTTAGAGTTACTACAATTTAATCCTATATTTATACGGATTCGGACTTATCTGAGTTCCTATAATCCAATCTTAGGGGGGTGTATTCAACATAGATTCTATAGGATTTTTAAGGAGTTTTAAAGTCCATAGGTATTCAATTTGGATTTTAAAAAGTCCAATGAAATCTAGAGGTATTCAATATAGATTTTAAAAAGTCCATTAAAATATAGAGGTATTCAATTTAGATTTTAAAGAGTCCATTAAAATCTAGAGGTATTCAAAACTCTATAGATTCTCATAGATTTCATTAAAGGTAGGATTTTGATGGATTTCATAGGTTTAAATGTGTAAGGTGAAATCTCTTCTTTTTTCTCAAGATTTTGATTTTCTCTCATTAATATTAAAATTAAAATGTCTTTGATAATTTTATCTTAGATTACAATTTTTTTAGTAATCTCATTTCTATAAAATTATAAGAAAAACAAAGAAATATTTCAAACTACAAAAAAAATGAGATTTTTTTTAACATCGTTAGAAAACTCAATATGAAATGATTATTTCCCAAAAAGAAGTCATAATATCCAAACAATTTTCTTCTTGATCATCTTCAAATAGAAATTAAAGAAAGCAAACAATTTCTTCTCTATTTAACCACAAATTTCTATTTTTCAAACATGAATTTCATTTTCCTGAAAGAGAAAATCAAAGAGAAAAAAAAGTTCAAACAAAACTTATCACAAAACATATCTTAATTAAACCAAAGAAAAAAAATATCGATAAAGTAAATTATACAAACTTTGAACAAATAAATAAAAAAAAGCCGCAGTTACGTGATCTAAAAAAAATAAAGACTATCGCCAAACTTTTTAAATTTTTAACAAAATGATTTAATTCCAAAAAAAGGATTGATAAACATATGTTGACTTTGGAAATTCAACACCTTTGAACTCGTATAATACACCACTGAATCGATCTTTTTCTTTATTTTTTTGGTGCTATTCAAATAATCTATAGACTTTATAAATCAAAAGAAATCCCGATAAATCAATCTAATAAAATCGATAGATCTGCATGCGACTCGCATAGAGTTAAAACAATCCATAAAGTCACTAGAATCCATAGACTTTTGAAAATCGGTTAAAATCTTTTAAAATCCGGATTGAATACACCCCCTTAATATGAAATAAAAAAATATGTATAGACTCAGAATAGAGGCGGATAGTAACAGGCTTAAAACCATTTGATGTGCTTACCATAGGCTGAGTTGATGGTACTTTGACAAAAAAATTTATTAACATTTTTGCAAGCTGATCAACTAACACCAAACAATTTTTAGTTTGATCAGCCAGTAAAATATCTAAGTTGCACAATTGAACAAAGTGGTAAATAACTCATGATTATGCTAAGTAAAGAGCTAAATACAAGACTTTCAATATATTTAGCAAAAATTAAAATATTTTTAAAATCAAAATATCAATATTGTTATCTTAAATAAAATTAGTGATATACAAATCATATTTAATTGAGTAATATTAGTATTTTGATTAACAATATATCTTACTTTTTACTTCCTTGATTTTCACTATATGTTCTGAAAGTATTATATTAAAATGAGTACTAGATAATCTCCCATTGTGTATAAGTATCGACAACTAACTAAAATGTGTAATGTACCTAAAGGACAGAGAAAAAGATCGATCCACAAATAACTTCTTTCATTGTTACAGTAGGCAATATTCCTTGTCCAAGCTAATATTTTGATAGGTAATATTACTTGCTCAAGCTAATACCAAAAATATTTTATTTCATCGACACCTTACCTATGTTTAATTACTATGACAATTGATAAACTCTACGTACCTGTTAGTAACCAACTAATAAAAAATGAGAAAAATATAAAAGAAGATACAAATTTTTTTAACTGCTTTAACTTACAAATTACCACTTACAACTTAACCCAGCAAATATAAATCCAAACAACAGTAGCATGATCATGATTTACATTTGCTTACATTGTGGAAAAATATAAGATACGAGTAATAGTTAATCTCTTATGCCAAGATATATGATAGACAAAAGGGATAAAAACTTCAACCCTTTAGGACCTTCCTCTAACATTAGATATTCTAAGGGAGTTTAAAGCTTTCCAGACATTCCATCATGCACCTAACTTCCAACTTCAAGGCTAAAAACATTCAAAATAAAAACAAATATTGGAGAATTGAAACTCGTTTGTTTAGTCTCTGTATAGTTTCAATAACATTCTATACAAAAATTTGAACGGGACTAGAAACCACTATGAAAAAATGGTGGCAGTTTAATTTTAATCAAATGTAAAAATATTAGGGTGGTGTATTTAGCTAAAAAATAATTAAGTGACAAAAACAGTAAAGCATAAATAGTGTTGCGACCAAAATAGCTATTAATTCTTACAAAATTAATCTTCAAATCAATTTTTGTAAGCTTATTTTTTTCATATAACTTGTAATTCATTCCATTAAAAGAAATGTATACAATGAGTTTGTCAATGAAAACTCACAAGCTATTATCTATATACAAATATAGCTGACCAGAAGCTATAAAATTCCTATCAATAATGTTCAAGAGGAACCATAAGCAGAAGCACAAAGAAAACAGAGGAAACAGCAAAAACTCAAGATCAGAAATTTCATCTTTGTGGTTTTTTGTCATGACCATCCACTTTCTCCTCTACCAGAAAATGGAGACGTCGAACCAGCATCAAGATCAACATCATGATCAGCAATATCACCGGACGAACAACCACTTACCTTCTCAAAATATGATGATGGTGGATATGAGTGAACAAAGTCCTCAAACACACTACCATGAGCCCCTATCTCGTCGTTCTCGTCCGGTGGAACCACCGTCTCCGGCAATGGCCTCTCCCCTTCCAAGTATCTTAATATTTGCCCCATTGTGGGTCTCTTAGCTGGGGTATTGTTAGAACACATTAATCCTAGTTTAAGGACCATAACAACCTCAACCTCATTGCACTCCCCTCCTAATCTTGGGTCTACTACTTGAAGAATTGCCCCTTGTTTCCACTTATCCCAAACCCAATCCACCAAAATCAACTCTTCCGGCAATGCTTTCGCCTCAATTGGTCTTCTTCCACATACAACTTCCAATAACAGAGCACCAAATGCAAATACATCAGAGCTTGTTGTGGGCTTGCCAGTCTTGGTTAGTTCAGGTGCTAAATAACCCAATGTACCGACAACTCTTGTGGTGCCGGGATTAGAGCCATGCTCATACAACTTAGCCAACCCAAAGTCCCCTAATCTCCCATTTAGCTCCATGTCTAACAAGACATTCCCTGCTTTAATGTCTCTATGAATCACAGTTTGTTCCCATCCTTCATGTAAATAAAGCAATCCAGAAGCCACACCTTTGATAATCTTGAACCTCTGTTCCCATGTTAAGACAACCTTAGGTTTATCAAATATGTACTTATCTAAGCTTCCATTAGGCATGAAGTCATAAACAAGTAGCAAATCGCTTCTCCTCCGACACCAACCTAGTAATTGAACCAAATTTCTATGCCTAAGGCGACCAATACTAGCAATCTCTGAAACAAATTCTTGCAAACCTTGTTTCGATTCATGATTTACCCGCTTAACCGCGACTTCTGTATTGCTATCAGGCAAAATCCCTTTGTAAACCCGGCCAAATCCACCAAATCCGAGAAGCTCCTTATCTCTAAAACCTCTAGTAGCTTTCTTGAGCTCCTTATAGGAGAATCTATGAGGGCCTATATCAAGCTCCCAGGCCTCAATCACATCCATATTCTTGATTTTCTTGATTATGTAAAAGGCTAATAAAATTGCAACAACCATAAGTACAACAGCTGATATAGATGTGCCCAAAATCAAAGCTGTTTGATTTCTTTTGGGTTTTGGAAGTTTAGGCAATGAAGAAAGATCTAAAGTTTGAGCTTCCCCATTCATCTTAAAGCTCCAACCAAAAACATAATGAGACCCAGAAAGCAAACCAGTAGAAGCTGAAAACCCCACATACATATAATCCTCAAGAACTGGTGATAAATCAACATGAAAGGAGAGAATTGAAGAACTGGGTTTCGAAGAAGACGGCGAAAGAGACACATTAAGTTCATTTCTGGTGGAATCATAGTCAATCCAAGCTTGAATTGTCTTCCCACTCTTGAGATAAAGGTCTTGTCTTTTTGAATCTCCTTCAGTATAATAACTAGCATTAACTGAAGCATTTGAAATCACACTATTGATATCAATTCCAACATGATTATCACTTATATCATTCAATGCAAAGTCTTGAACAGTATCAAATTCAACAGCAAAAACATGGTTGGTAAAATTTCCATTAGAACTGGGACTTATTAGCCCTAAATACTGACTAGGATAAGCTCCTTTCATCTCTTTATTAGGAGATATAACAAAAGCCATACCATGCCCACCTAATTTTTCATACTCAGGAACAATTGCAAAAGCAAAAGCTGTTGAAAAGGAGAAAGCTTTACCAGTGGCGGAGTTCTTGAATTTCAAAGGATTTGAATAAAAAGCATGGCCTAATAATCTTCCTGTATCATTTGTAAGCTGGAGAATCCCATGATTTTCAATTCTGGCAATACCATTTAAACTTAAGTTGTTGTTGATCAGATGTTTAAAACCATTAAAGATGAACTCATTAGACTCAGAAAGAACTGTTCCTGAAAGAAAAACACAAAGAAATAGTAACAAAAATACTTGGTTTGGTCTTTTAGCCATTCCATAATTATGGAGCAAATATTTGATAGATGGTTTCATTTTTTTCCATTTTTTTCTCCCTAATGGTGGGGAAAGCACTGAGGAAAAGGAGAAGGAAAAAAAGAGAGATGAAGAAGAGAAGATAATGGGTTGTTCTGCTTTTTTTTTTTTTAAGCTTATTTGAAATTATAAATTGACTAAATAAGTAATTGAAAATATATACCACTAATAATTTATTATGTGCCAAAACTATAAACAACTACTTTTAAAAAAAGGAAACCGACTTAAAAATCTTTGCATGATATGTAAAATATAAAATGAAAATTGACTTGTTTGGTCCTCAAATTATTTCTCAAATAATCGAGTGGTCCTCATTCTTTTTTTATTTCTGATTTGGTCCTGGATGTTATTTCGCGCTTTCTAACTGGTCCCAACACCACCACCCACCGTGGTTTCCGACCAAATCCCCTATGTAGTATTTATACTTCATGGATTATCCCATAAGTATTTGCGAGCTTCCAAGATGGTCCTGGCATCATATTCTTCATCCTCCAAGATCCATTGACGCCTAAATCAGACTATCAACACCTCCCACCCACCATTTCTTTCTCAAATCCGATCACCAATGCCTCCCACGTAGACCCTTCAGGACTGCTTTTCAACTAGGATTTGAGGTCTAATCACTGTTCTTTGGTATGGAATTTTCTGTTATTCTAATTTTGGTGGCAACTTGGCGGTCGAATTTGGGAGAGATATGGTGGGTGAGCGGCTTTGGTGGTCGGATTTAGGAGAGAAATGGTCGGTGGGCGGCGATGGATCTTGGAGGATGAAGAAGATCATGATAGAATCATCTTGGAAGCTCGAATATACTTCTAGGATCATCCAGGAAGTATAAATGTTGTATAAAGAGGGATTTGGCCGGAAACACCGTGAGTGGTGGTGCTGAGACAAGTTAGGAAGCGTGAAATAACATCCAGGACCATATGAGAAGTACAAAAAGAATGAGGATCACTCGATTATTTGAGAAATAGTTTGAAGACTAAACATGTAAATTTCCCAATATAAAATAACCACAAGAACTTTATCATTGACGGAATTAAAATTTTCTGACGCTGTAAGGTAATATATTTGAGATAAATGATATATGAGTAAAAGGCACTAAATGGCCACCAACTATTTCAATATTTCCCTTTTTGACCAAATGCTTTTATTTTAGCAGGTTATAACCATAAATTATTTACGACTTTCGTGATATTAACTCAGGTGACAAATTCCGGCCAAAATTTTAAAAAAATCTCACACGTGCCCGACACGTGGGGGGGCATTTTTGTCCAGATTGTTTTGGACTCCATTAGCCCCATTTTCATTTTCTTCTTCTCCAGATTTGGAGCCCCAATGTTGAAGATAGCAAAAAGCAAAAAATGGGTTCAGATTTGGAGCCTCCTCCTCCTCCCTGTGAGCAGTCACGAGCTACCACGGCTACCCCCACCACTGCCGCCACCGAAATGGGTTCGAAAATGAACGCCATAAATACACTGCCTAAGTCGACAACAAGGAGACCAAAAATATGCCTCTCCAAGCCCCTGTAACTTAAATGCCTTCAAAAACTCCAACAACAAATATGGCTACCCACCCAGTAGCACAAACCCACTCCAAAATAAATACTCAAAACCCAGAAAGAGATAAGCCAATATACGCCATTAAATCCTGAAAGTTAAGAAATAAATGGATATAAAGGATCTGCTCTCATTATCATCCACTAAAATCAAATCTTTAAACAAACTCCTTCATAGAAACTGAAGATTGAAGAAGAAAAAGGCAATGGTTTTGACGGCATATTCAGAGGCTTTTTTCTTTTCCCTTGGCAGCTTTTTTCTAGAGAGGTCAGTGGTTGGAGCATCATTTTTTGTGCAGATTTGGTTGCTTCTTGTGTTATAGATTTGGTTGGTTCTTGAATGTTCCAAATTTTTGTGTGTGTTATAGATTTTGTTGCTTCTTGTATTTCTGCATTTTTTGGGTTCAAAAAATTTGGATTTAGTGGGTCTTGAAAATGGGTATCTCCAAATCAAGAAAATGAATTGGGTTTCATTCAATTTTTATCAAATGTTAATGGAAATGAGTTGTTGTTCAAATTTTTGTGGAAAAATGGCATTTTTATTGAGAGAAACTCAAAGTATATTACTACTTGTCGTTTATTACTCATAATAATTAATTGTTAATCTACAAAATACTTTTTTATGACAATACTGTATTTTTATCTTTTCAGGTGGAAAAACATGCCACAAAAATTAAATTGGTTATAAAAGAAGGCTTTTGACATTTATTAATAAGGATTATAATTTTTGGTAGCTAGACTTTTGTTGGTTTACATTGGTTTAATTTTATATCTTGCTAAGCTATTTTTTACCGGAGTCTTTACATAGTATAATTAGTAGAAAGATATAAACGTATATTATATGTCATTGTGCTAATAAAATCTCTTGATTTATTTTGTATAATATGGATATTAAACTCATATTATAAATCATCGTATTTTTTTTCAAAAAATATTTGTAAATAAATGAAAGTGAAATTTGAAAGCAAATTTCGTGAAAGTTTCATCGATGAGTTAAGAAAATTAGCTCACATCAAATATGAAATATGAAATGTAAGCAAATTTAGTGTGAAAGTGAGCTTGAGCTTGCCTTAGCTCAGCTCAGCTCATTTCCACCTCTAATCACCAATAATGAAAGACAAGTAGTAATTTAGCTTGAGTTTCTTCTTCATTTCGTAAGTGACTCAAAGTCAATCCCCTCCACAAATAAATGATTGAACTATTTTAAGACAAATGAGCTCGATATGAATCAATAACTCTTCCGAGAAGATTATAAGAGATTTCTAAGTGTTTCTTGGTTTATTTCATTGAGAAGATGTGTGAGACTACTTCTTTTTAGGTGTATGTACGACTATTTCGTTATATATATATATATATATATATATATATATATATATATATATATATATATATATATATATATATAGATATATATATATATATATGTGTAAGATGTGTGAGTGAGTGCTAACTCATGAAAGTCAAATGAGTCGAACTCTATCTAACTCAAGCTTGACTCATATTTTAGATGAACCAAAAATCTTAGCTCATGTATCGGTCATTTAGCTCATGAGTTTAGCTGGTTAAGCCGAATATCGAATCGAATCGTGAAATTTACTCACGAGTCAATCTCGACTCACTTCCACCCCCTAACGGATTGAAAGTAGTATATCATATGTAACCACGTGTTTTGGGAGTTAAAGTTTTATTCGTTTAAAAAGTGACAGGGGCTCCTGGGATATTATAATTTAATCTATCAATTTAAGAATGGCCAGAGAGGGGTAAACTTTGAGAGGTTAGGTGTATTTAGCTCTTTACTTAGCAAAGTCATTAGTTATTTACCACTTTGTTCTGTTGTGTAACTTAGATCTTTTACTAGATGAACAAACTAAAAATTGTCTTAATTTTTATTATGATTTAATATAATCAATATTAATAAAAATTATGATTTAGTATAATTATGTGATATTGTAATTTAATTTATCTATTTAAGAATGGCGAGAGAGGGGTGAACTTTGAGAAGTTAGGTGTATTTAGCTCTTTAGTTAGCATAATCATTACTTATTTACCACTTTGTTTTATTGTTTGGACAAACTAAACATTGTTTGGTGTTAGTTGATCAACCTTTATTCTGAGTTGCACAAAACAATGTTGTAAAGAATGACAAAACAATAAAACAATGAACTCCCAGAATTTCTTAGGAGACTTCTGTTAAGTGGAATAAGTCAAGTCAAAATGGCCATCATTGTTTAAACTTTAAAGTCTATTAGTGTTATCATAAAAAAAATCTAAACAAATGAAAACATCTCTATCAGAGATGAATTATGAGATGAACATATGAAATTGTGTGTTATTATAAAGTCTGCAATCTCAAATAGAGAATGATATCATATTATCATGGAAAGAGTTTACTACTACTTTTGCATTGCACTTCTCATTCATTTTCTCATGGCTTGTTCAGTCATGGGATTTAGGATTCAAACACGGGGTATTCATTTCGTAATCCAAAAAAAAAATTTGTTCTTGTTCAGGGTATATTCATTGAGAGAATTGAACCCTAGACCTCTAGTATGAAAGTTGAAATACTATACCATCTCTACTATTTTCGTTCTTGTTCAGGGGTATTTATTGAATACCCCCGAAGTACCTCTAAATCCGCCACTAGTCTGCTGCAACCTCTCCTTGTAATTGGATTGGAGTCGCTTGCACTTCCCGTCACAATAGAGTCACTTCACTCAACATTTCAAGCATGGCCTTAAGCGGTCGCATCCCACCCCAGTTGGGAAATCTCTCATTTCTTGTTTCTCTGGATATGAGTCGCAACAATTTTCAGGGATATTTGCCTAAGGATCTTGTTCATTTGCGCCGGTTAAGATTCGTAAGGTTAGCCGTAAATAAATTTACTGGAGAGGTTCCCTCATGGTTTGGATCCTTACCAAATCTTCAGTTTTTGAATCTTAGAAACAACGAGCTTTACAGGGTTATTTACCGACTTCTCTCTCAAATGCATCAAAGCTCGAGAAGTTAGATTTAGCATATAATTCTATTGAAGGGATGATCCCTGAAGAGTTTGGTGATTTTCGCAGTTTGAGGATTTTGAATCTAGAGGACAACAAACTTACAGGGCCTCTTCCATCAGCTATATTCAACATAACCACGGTTGAAAAAATGGGCTTCTCGAGCAACGGTTTGTCCGGTAATTTACCCGCTGATATATGCTCTCATCTTCCAAATCTCAATGGACTGTATTTGTCTGAAAATCTGCTTGATGGTCGAATTCCACCAAATTTATCTCAGTGCTCAAGGCTACAAACTTTGTATTTATCTAAAAACCGCTTCTTCGGATCAGTTCCAAGAGACATTGGAAAATTAGAGAATCTTCAGATGCTATCTCTTGGAGGAAACAATTTAAACGGTACTTTAAATGCATTTGATCCCCTTTTTTTTTTTTTTTTTTTAAAACTAGACCATTTATAAGTATGGTCCAGTTTAGTACAATTATATATTATTAGACCTCTCCAGAGGAGGTCGACCATTTATGGTTATGCTCATTTTTTTTTTCATTAGTCCATTCTTATATGTTAGTCACAAGTTAACTGCCAAAAGAATAATGTTATCATCTTCCATTCTCCAGATTCACAGTATCAATATGCTATGCCTCCTAGCCAACTCAAGGCATTAGTTTTATTACCTGCACAAAAAACAAAATAGTTACACAATGAAGCCAAATCGAAAATCCCTCACTATTAGGTGGCTTTTTTCCATCTCTTTTTATTTTTTAAAATTTAAATTGTAGTCTAGAATTCTTTCCGTTTTAAAGCTAGAGTAAGTTTGTGAATGATGACATCCTTTCAGCTTGTGAATGACTGCATATTTCATGTTGTAAATTCATGAAGTGTTAGCAACACTCTTTGGAATTATTTACTTTCTACCGAGAGGTGTCTAATTAAAGGTGGTTGAATTTAGTGAAAATCATTACAGTCTTGATCATTATTATGAAAAATATTTGCCAACTTATTTCTCAAATATTCTTGTTGTATCTTATACATAATTCGTTAAACAATTTAACAAATACCAAGTGTACAAGGAGAAAAATCCTTTAGGAGAGTCATATGCATGCCTCACGATACAATTAGGCCTGTCGATTGAGCCTATAATATTGGGTTTAGACCCAAACTTGCCAAAACAAATTGTGTCCAAATTTCTACTATGTTTTGTATCTAGGCATTTTCACTTAAGATTCAGATCCAACTATATTGTATGGATGAGTCTAGATCTATCCCATAATCTTTCTAGCAAACATCATTAACAGGTTCACTCACGATCAGCCACTGCCGTCCGACTACGGCCACCGCCAACCAATTAGATGTGTATAGTGAGAAACTGAATGTGATGCCCTAGAAGATCGATTTTGTAAAGGAAAAAGACTGAGAAATTTTGAAATAAAGAAGAGGGGAGATCAATAATGATGATTTTGCACAAGTATTGTTTTATTAGAATGAAAAATTATGAGGTATGTGTAGGTATCCTTAAGTCCTAGTGAACATGAATGGATCTTAGTGAGTCTTTTGGACTCATTATTATTTACTTTAACACTCTATGGGTCGGGGCTCGATTGAATCTAGGTATAAAAGAAATAGGTTTGTACTCATATCAGATTTGTTGGATCTAAACTTGGGCGGGTCTTTGGGTAAAATGGCCTCCCTAAATGCATTCATTCTTTCTACATTTGCTTTTTGTTTTTCTGTGATTAATTACTTCATTCAGAGTTTCCTACTTTTCAACATTTAATGGTTAAAGATGATCAAGAAAACATATAAGGAATAAGTGCCTCCACCTGAATAAAGTTCTCTTAAGCCAAGCGAGTGAAATTTCATTTACTTTCTTTGTGATCTCTTAGATCTGAGAGTAAGTTAACCTTAGATTAAATATGTACAAAAGTATTAAGTTTTCTCGGCTCTTATCTATTGATTTCGAGTCGTACATCGACACAATATTATAATCACATTTACATTTTATCTTGCTAAGACCTACCCTTGGCTCATTTACTCCAACCTTAAACTTTTGGAGTATACAAACTCGAACTTCATGGTAAGAAGAAAAATGATAAGTGGCATATAGTTCATTAAAGGTCGAGAACACATTATTTCTTTCTTCATCGATATCCCGATATTTGCTCCACTAATTCAATCCTCTCGCATTTTCCTTTTCGATAGTTAGAAAATATTTTCTTTATAAGTATATGAAGTAAAATAATTGTTCATTCTTTCTTCCAGTCATCTCTCATGTATTATGATATCATCTGCAAGTGTAATACTAGAGCAAATCACCAACCTTTCACAGTTAGTGGATCTGGACCTAGCATATAATAATTTTATCGGCAAAATACCAATTGGGATCTTCAACATTTCATCGCTAAGGATAATACAATTTTACAATAATCATCTCTCAGGAAATCTTCCATCAAGTATGGGGTATGGACTACCAAATCTTGAAATCCTTCACCTTGCTTCAAATAATTTCGCTGCAATTGATCCCAGCTCTACCTCAGACTCTTCTCAACTCCCTGGTATATAATTATCATACCTGCAACATTTATTAGCAAATTTATTTGTAATATTTTCTACTTAAACTTATCAGTGTTTAATGAAATAATTTTTGTATATGTGCAGAATTGAGCTTCTTCACTTCCCTAAAAAACTGTAAAAGTTTGTCTTTCTTCTTAGTAAGTTCCAATCCTCTTAATGGTGTAATTCCAAATACTATTGGACTGCTTTTGAGTTCTCTAAAGAGGTTGACAGCCTTTGGTTGTGGAATAAAAGGAAGCATACCTGGGAAGAAATTGGCAATTTGAGTAGTTTGATAGATCTCAATCTATCAAACAATGAATTAACTCGGGATTATCGCACCAACCATCCAAGCGGTTACAAAATATACAACGATTATGGTTCGATAATAACAAACTCACAAGATCAATACCAAGCGGCTTCTGTAAGCTTCGAAACTTAGGATTACTAAATTTAACGAAAAATCTACTTTCAAGTTCGATTCCAAAATGCTTTGAAAATATCACTACCTTGAGGCATCTTCACCTACAGGGAAAACAACTTGAACTCCGGGTGTGCCCATAGGCTTATGGAAGCTACATGGTCTATTGGAGCTCAACTTATCCTCAAATTCCTTTTCCGGGTCTCTGCCTTCAGAAATTTCATATCTAGGAGCACTAACCATGCTAGATTTATCGGTGAATAACTTCTCGGGCATCGTTCCGAGTATCATTGGAAGTCTGCAGCAATTGCTCTACCTTTCTCTGAGACATAACAAACTGCAAGGATTAATTCCCGAGTCAATAGGTAGCTTGTTAGGTTTGGAGACCTTAGATCTCTCCCAAAACAATCTTTTCGGTTCAATCCCCAAGTCCTTAGAGGCACTTCAATATCTAACCTACTTCAATATTTCTTTGAATGATTTGAGTGGACAAATTCCATCTGAAGGCCCTTTCAAAAAGTTTACAAGTCAATATTTTTTATCGAATGGAGCATTGTGTGGTAGCCCCAAGTTCCATGTTCCATTATGCACTGGTACTTCTAATCACAAATCAAGAAAATTGAAAGTGATTAGAATAGTACTATTCACGGTGATGGGAGTTGTTATCTTGGTTCTTTCTTTGACCAAAACATTTCTATTATTTCGAAGGCAAAATCAAAAGCAAAATGGTCCAAATCATGAGGACCAATTTGAGGTTATACAAGTAGTGAGATTTTCAAACTATGAACTTCGACAAGCAACCAAAGGGTATAGTGAAGCTAATCGGTGTATAAAGGCATTCTAAATAATGGGGCGTCGATAGCAGTTAAGGTTTTCAATTTGCAGTTGGAAGAAGACGCATTCAAAAGTTTTGACAGAGAATGTGAAGTTCTACGTAATCTTCGTCATAGAAATCTTACAAAAATCCTTAGCAGTTGCTCTAACAATGACTTCAAGGCCTTGATACTGGAATACATGCCGAATGGAAGTCTTGAGAAGTGGCTTCACTCAGAAGACCATACATTAGATATGATGAAACGATTAAACGCAATGATCGATGTTTCTTCTGCATTAGAGTATCTCCATCACGGTTATTCAGTACCTGTAGTTCACTGTGATTTAAAACCTAGTAACATTTTGTTTGACGAAGATATGGTTGCCCATGTCAGTGACTTCGGACTTGCTAAACTCTTGGGTGATGATGGAAACAGCTTTGCTCGTACCAAGACCCTTGCAACTTTTGGCTATATGGCACCAGGTTATGCTCTTATTCTCCTCTTTTGAAATTTCTTTTTCTCTTTGAAAGATATTGATATTTTATGCTTTATTTTATTAAGAAGAAAATCGAATTTTCTTCACCAATTTGTTTTGAAGGAAAATCTTCAAAATGAAAAAAAAAAATAGTTAATGTCAGTTGTTGAGGGAGACTAGAGAGTCATTCAACTTTTGAGAGAATGAAAACATGCACCGCAAGAATCCTAAACAATTTGTGCGTTATAGAAAATAAACATAAAATGATCTTTAATTAAAAGAAAATTTATAAGCCAATTGTTTTAATTACAGAATATGGAACTGGTGGAATGGTATCACCGAAGAGCGACGTATATAGCTTTGGTTTTTTGCTGATGGAGACCTTCTCGAGAAGAAAACCATGTGATGAAATATTTGATGGAGATTTCAGCCTAAAACAGTTGGTAACTGATTGTCTTCCCGATTCGATAATGCGGGTTGTAGATACAAACTTGTTAACTCCAGAAGATGGAGATTTCGGTGAAAAACTTCAGTTTGTAAAATCAATCATGGAATTGGCTTTGTGTTGCTGTTCAGATTCTCCTAGAGAAAGGATCAACATTAGAGATGCAATGATAGCACTGAAAAATATGAAGCTTCAGCTTTATGAATTTGTAATATAGAAAAAAAAATTGGTGCACTAATTATTGAAGAAACAAAAGTCTAATACTTTTCATTTGACTATATATGAATCGTTTCTCTTGTAATTGTATTTAATGTAAATCTTGTAAACAACTTTGGTTGATATTGTCATATTTACCACCAGAGTTAGTTTTATCTATTGGTTCTAAATGTTAGCCTTTCTAGTCATAACTATCTCATTTTGTTTGTCAACTGTTCTTCACATATTTGGATATGGTTTGAAATTTTCTGTATCATAGGTGAATTGTTTGTGATAAGGTGATTGATTAGAAGGTCATTGCTAATGCCAACTTATTGTCTATTGACATCTACAATGAGCTACAATGGAATGAGTGTCGATTTGAATATGTTAAAAAAAGGGCTCGAGTCTAATTCCAACTAAATGTTTTTTAAGCTTTAAGAAATTAACTTAAGTCTAATTCGTATCTTAAAAGATGAAGGGTTGCTCAAGTATATAAAGAATAAAAAATTCATTGACGAAGGTTTTTTCTTTTCTTTTTTCGAGGACAATAACATGATACTTGAATTTATAGAAGAATTAAATTCAAATATCCAATTGTTGGGTCACGAACACACATGATTATATGTTTAAATAAGTTGTTTTATATGATATATATTTTATTAGGAAAATAATTTAATAATTTAAGCTTTCGAACTTTCAAACTTATTTTGAGCAAAAACAAAGCTCGAGTCTGTGACAATTGTACCCTTTCGGACCGAGAATGCCGATTGTCTCTCAATATTGTATTTTATTACAAGACGTCCCTTACATTTATAAAATACAAATGGATACGACGTCTAAGAAAATAATATATTCTAATATCCGGTAGGACATCTATAATCTTCAGTTGAACTTAAAAGTATTCTAAACTCAAAACATCACTAGTCTAGATTTGACTCTTCTGGATGACTTCAAGCTATGCCTTAGGAACTTCTTGTTCTATTCTGCTAAATCTTGCAAAAACTAAAATAGAAAATAGGAAAAGAGTGAGTTATAAATAACCTAGTGAGTCCCTAATGAAGTGAGTGTCAGTGGATTGAAAATAATTTTATTTCCCAAACATTTTCTTTAAAAGACACATAGAACCCTTCTTTAATAAATAATACTTTTATTTTCAAAAACAGTTAAAGAATACTTTCTTTTCAGAAAAAAATTTCTTTAGCGGAAATAATATTTCTTTGATTTAATTCATATGTAACTTTTCAAAATAAGAAAGTCATTCCGGATATCAGATTTAGAGCCAAACGGTATATGAACTGCCAAGTCACAAACCCTTTAGTCAATATCAGTCTTACACCACACATGCACACGACTTTCAACCACATGACCATACATTAAGTGTGAGGCGTCAAAAGCTGGGGGTACCCGCCATTCCGAGTCCACAGTCTAAAGCTCCGGAGTGAAACCTCCTAACCTAAGAGACATTCAACCGAAAATTACAAGACACTGAAAATACTTACAAAAGGGACCAGTCATCTCGATGCTTTCCTTTGCCCCACCTTTTCCAACCAGGCCAGAGATATCTTTCATAAATATTCATAAGTCCAAAATCAAAGATCCGGGATGCCCTTGTAGGGGTGACAAGACCCACACTGTGCAAGCCCCTAATGGTAGGACAAGGGGATACCCTCGTGCAATGTAAACCCCAATCCAAAGACTTTACAGTGAAATGATTTATTTACTTTAATGAGATACTTTTCTGAAATCTAGTAACATATCAGGAAAGTCATTCATTTACTTTTTCAAAGATACATTTCAAGAATACATATATGAAGAAACTATTTTTTTTAGAAATAACCTTTTCCGGAATTCCTTTTCTAAAGTAATTGTAAACAAGCTGATTTGTCACATCGGCTAGCTGAAAATCTTGTTCTAAACGTGGATGGAAATTATGCCCATGCTATCATGCACGTTGCTTGGAAATGCACCCATGCTATCATCCACGTAAACCTTGTTAAAGGAAACCAATCTTGGTTTACCTTCAATTGTGAATATACTCCCTTCGGTCGTAGGACTCTCTTGGACCCAGTTGTTAAGTTTATCTTTGAACCTCTTAGCTCGAGCCTTTGTCACTAGAACAACTAAAATTTGAACTAGATATAGTGAAAGACCCGAGTAGGGTTTGAACCTAAGAGAAGGTGATTTAGGTTCTAAAACATTTTAACTTTTCTAAAACTTCTTTGCCTAAAGAGATCACCTTAACAAGCATGTTAATTATGTTGAGGCAACTTAGATGACTAAGTGAAGCAATGTATAAAGCAAGAAAGCATGTGATAGTTTTACAATTAAACCTTAAACAAATATGTTCACATAATCATGTAAGCAAGATAAAGAAATTCATGACCAATAAAGTAAAGGAGTAAGGGATATAGAAAACTAACACAGGGATTTATAGTGGTTCGATCACAAAGATCTAAATCCACTACCTTTGGACATACCTAAGGATTTCAACACTTCACTAATGAAGTTCCCTTCACAACAAATGTAAGGTGGGATCAACCTTTTACAAATGCCTCAACAATAAGAAATTTTGCTTCACTGAGAAGACTCCACTCACAAAGAGTGTTTTTCTAGCTCACAAAGAACCAATCTCACACATGAGATACACTTGCCTCACAAAGAGGACTTAGCTCACAAAGAGCCTCACTTGCTTCACAAAGAGGACTTAGCTCACAAAGAGCTTTCCTAACTCACAAAGAGCTAGTTCTCAAAAAGAGAAAGGGTAACTAGTCTCTTTCAAATGAGACTTTACAATTTTAGCTCACTTACAATAATCCCTCAAATGGATTGGATATACAAATGAAAATTCTAATCACTCTTGAGAATATAAGATATAGGATATGTTTAAGCTCAACTCAAAATGATATATTTTGAGGAATATGATTTAGAGATTAAAGCTCTTGAAGTGTTTGTTTGCTTGTTTATGAAGTATATAGCGTATGCCCTCTTATAGCTTCGTTAGTTTTGAAAAATCAGCTTTAGAAGCTTTATATAGGGCCAAAACAACACAAGTAAAATGAGTTACAACGACTATATTTTGTTTTCCCGGATTTGACAGCTTCGGTCGACCAGACTAGGGAACAAGTCGTCAGAAGTGTCTTCGAAGTAAATATTAAAAAGCCTCTGGTCTCATCTCAGTCGCCCGCAAGATGGGGTCTGGTCGCCCGAAGCATAGCTCGCTCGACCGACCTATAGCAAGGTCGTCCGAAAGAATATAGCCGTTGGAGCTTTGGAACATTCAAAATTTGACTAATGACAAAAACAACCCCAGTCGACCGGACAACATATGTCGGTAGACCAAACTTCATCAGGTCGCTCGAGCCAATGTTAGGTCGACCGAAGTGAAGTCCTAAAGTGGTTTTTCCACTTAGTCACATTCCAAATATTCTCAAACTCATGACTAAGTGTTTTGTAAGGATATAAACACATTTTAAAGAACTTATGCATTAACCAACACTTATCGAGTTTTCAAAAACCTTTTCAAAGATTGAAACAATGTAAACATGAGGTTTTGAAAACATGCAAGAGGGAGCTTTAAACATTTCTATATCCTAGTATTCTCAAAAGTAAGATTAGTCACAAGGATTTACTTATAAAGCATAAGACTAATCTTCCTAGGTCTTCAAGTCTTGTAGTTGTGTTCTTCTTGGAGCTTTTACTTGGAGCCTTTTGATCAACCTATTCTTTGAGTGATGAAGTCCTATAGCAATCTTGTAGTTGTATAGTATTGGACTTCAACACTTCTTCTTGGTTCAGGAGCATACCACTTGATTCTTTATTGTTGTATTTAGTAGCTCTTAACCTTGTTGATCTTCATTCTTCTTGACTTTGCAAATACTTCCAAGGCATGTGGATTGACCTCAAGCTTGTGTCATGGAGTCTTCCAAAATGTAGTTTCCTCTTGTGTGTATGATGATACCTTTGATGCACACAATCAGCTAAGTTAGAACTACCAATTGTTTGCTATCATCAAAACAAGATTGATCACAATAGCCCTTAGTTCTTACAATCTCCCCCTTTTTTATGATGAAAAAAATATTGATGCAAATGAGAATAATATATGAAAATGATAAAGCAATTAAGCACAAAAAATCCATGCTTGAGATAAGGGTGTATAGGATCTAGGCAAGTAGATGTTTTGAAAAAAATATTCTACTCCCCTATTTTAAAGAATCTCTTATCTCTCACATTTTGAAAAGTTCTTTAGCTTTCTCCTTTTGTAAAATTTACTTTTCTTGGCATATTTGCAAGGCTAGGTTTTCCCCCCTTTTTGTCTAAATAAAAAGGGTCATCAGAGCGCCAATAAGAAAAGCACGTTCTCCTCATTTTTGTTGAAAATAGAGATTCAAGGGATAAAAAAAAATATTTTTTAAGGAGATATTAAGTTTAAAACATGAAGAAGCTTGTTGGTCAAATAGATTGATAAAAGATAAAACCAAATGATCATATCTAAAGACCAAAAAGAATCAAAGAAGGAAAACTTTTGAATAGACTTGGTTGATTTCAAAATAAAGGAAGCACATAATGACACATAAAAATCAAAGATGGTCTATGGCTCAAAAAATGATTTATCAACCTAAGCTAAGATAAAAGAAGATAAAGGAATAAAACCTTAAATCGCAATCTCCCTCGCTTTACCAAAAACAATGTTAGCTATATTAAGATGAAAACAAGTTTGAAATCATACCTAACAAATAAAATGGATGTGATACCATGTATATAAAAGACGAGTATATGTATCACAGGACAAAAACTAAGAGGAATTATAAGATAACACTTTAAAGCACATTCCTCTTCAAGTTAATGGTTAGCTAAATGAGTATAACAACTCTTAAGAATAAGGCTAACCAAGAACTACATGAGATCAAGAGATATGTAAATAAAGAAGAAGATCCCAAAAGTTATAAGGGGGTAGATACATAAAATGAACATATAAGATTATACACTCCCAAATAGATTAACAAGTTGGTTATAGGAGGTGAAAAGATGAAGACAAAGCCAACTTATGATGTGTAAGATATGACAAGTAAGAATATATCACATAAATGAGGGGTATAAGATGAAAACATATAAATGCTCCCCCTACAGGTTGTGCACATATGAAAATAATATCAAAACTTACGAGAATAGTTGAGGTGAAGTTTTGTCTGAATTTTAAATGTTTTCGGTCGACCACATGGAAGCCTCGTGTCAACCGCACGACTTCGATTAACCGAGGCCCCATTGTCCGTTCGATCGGACTTATGGCAAAAACCAGAAAACCTGCAGTTTTTAATATAAAACAATTCCAAAAACATACACAAGCACAAACAAGGCATATACAATGCCACATACACAGTTTATACATCATTCTTAAGCTTCTAGATTATCAACCACATAAACACATACTTAAGATATGTAGATAAACATAAAACTACCCCATGATATACATGTAAAGTTAAATCCTTAGCATAACATTTAAATCTCCCCTAAGGTATATAGCAAAAAGAATAGAGGGGAAGGGTTAAACCATGAGCTTTCATCAAAATGATAAAATCATTAAGCTCTTCTAAACAACATGCTTATATAAGATCATCAAAATCAAAACCAAAAGCAAGTAATACATCAATGTATTGAAGGGATTCATAGGCGTAAACATACAATAAAACCTATGAATCGTCTTCGGAAGGATCGATCCATAGCATAAGAACCGAATACAATGAAAATAAGCTTACAATTTTTTTTCGAGTTTGATTTAATGACCAAAGAAACCACCACAACTTGTCCCTCGCAGATTAGTTCACTACCGGTATCCACGCGACGACACGAGCAGTGAGTGTTAGATCTTGTATTTTTCTGAGATACAAAAACATCTGAGAGAAAAGGGACTAAAGAATTATTTGATAGTGATTGATTTTGTGCGGCTGAAAAACCTTTACATAGGTTTCGTCCAAAAGATGTATAAAAAAGGCCGTGAGAGTTTATCTCGGATACAAACTCCCACGTAATCCTAACTTCTTTTGGTAGTGGGAGTTTTTATCCCATAATAACTCCCACGTAATCACAACCAAAATCATTATCCCATCGGTTTGTTTTCTCTAATTCGAATAATAACATTTTATTATTCTCAGAAAATATATGTCAGATACAATGAATTTAGATACTTTCTAGATTAATTGAATATGGACACAAAGCTTGTTAACTAGTTTATGCGTGTGACCACGTTGGTTCATTTTACATTGGTAATAAAATATACTTAGTAGAGTATGTATCCATAATTCACAAGCGGTCCGTAGCAATGCACTATGACTTCCCAGAGTAAATGAATAATCGGTGGAACGATTACCTAATCTCAATCTACTATTTAATCTTTTTGTCACATGATATCCTAATTAAGCATAAGGCATGCATGAACGTTGTCACCCTTATAAGGATTAATTGTATTTGTGCTCGATCTCTAGTTAGACTGCTCCAACAACTAATATTTAATAACCACTTTATTAAATATATTCGAGCACGAACATACATTTAAATATTCTTCCTTATCGAGGGGCCCATGGATATCTCTCTCCAATAAAAGAGGGACAAATCCCTTACAATGTCTCTCACATTCAAGCCATGTTAGAATACTACATCCGATCATCATTTGTATTAATCACTCGATTAAAAGTAATGTTTGACTGTATCAAAACATAGCTCTATTCATGCTGGAAACAATGAAAACATAAGGTCTAAGGATTCCGAATAGTATTCAGGAAGAAATACTTATGACTTATAGAACCATGGATTATTACTTATTTTTTCCGAATCAAGCTCGATACTATATATTCCAATATGTATATATGATATGATTTGTATCCATTACACATGATCGATGAAAAACATGACCATCAATCGGACATCATACTCGGTTTTATTTCTAGTATATAACATTTCATAAAAATAGGGACAATTAGAATAGTAATTGTATAAGCTAATGAGTTTTACTATCAAATCACATATTTGATGTTCTAAAGCAAAATTCACTATTCAAAGTAAAATCTCTTTGTTTTACTATATCCATGTATGATTCATCTCTTATCCTTTATTAGATTTTCATATAACTTCCTAGCATCATCGTAGTAAAATCTAGAGGATACCTTCTTTGTAGTGTAGGATGAGGATTCTCCTTGGAATCTCGGAGACGGAGGTAGAATTGGATAATCTTCATCGGACTCCGTTTCTTCATCGGAGCGATTCATTGCTTTTGATTTTCCTTTGCTTTTATCAGCCATCTTCTTCGTTTTTGCCTTCTTGGGAGCAGGCTCAATGGATTCTCTAATCCTTAGAGACTTCTCAAGAGGTCTTTGCGTTCTTGCTTTCCTTTTGGAAGGGTTTTGATCGATTTGGTCTTTGGAAGGATTTGATGAAGGATTTTGGTTTTGATTTGGGTCCATGGTTGTTTGAATAGAAGATATGTGGAAGGAATTGATGTATGGGTGTATATAGACTTTGAATTTGAAGGAGAACTATGGAGGGTTTTGGGAGTTTGGAGGAGTTTTAGGAATTTGAAAACTTAAAATTGAAAACCCATTTAAAATCGATGTATCACGACACCCTCGATTGCCCCTGGAGGTCCTATTCGGTCATCCAACCCTCGTCCCTAAATAAATTCAATTTCTTTCTGTCTTGATTTCAGTTGACCGGGGATGGGGTTCGGTCGATCGGGATACCCCCGCTTCGACTAATCCTTTTTATGTCCCGTCAACAAAGAGTTTTGTGCGATCGACCGGGATATCCTCGCAAACTTGACAATTTCATCGGTCAACCGGTAGCTTTGTATGGTCGACCGAATTCCCCTGTCTCCTACAATAAAATTCAATTATGGTACCCAAACTCTTTTCGGTCCTTGGGATTAGTTCTTAGGGTCTTCTCAACCCAAATTGACTTGGCACCTCTATCAATCTTTTTCTTAATGATGCAAAGATTAGCGTTATGGCCACATATTCCACAATAAGAGCAAACAACTTTAAACATGGTGGAATGTGTAATTCTAGCATCAAAAGAGGTAGAGTGCAGGGATTTTTAAAAATACTACTAGTTATAGTAAATTTTATACATAGTTCGGAATATTTTATCAGTTTCGTCCACTAAAGATTTTTTTTGCTATTTTTAAAAGTAGTTCGACATACTGTTGCAGTTGTGCCCCCTCTATCCCCCCTCCCCCCAACGCCAAATTCTCGGCTTCGTCCCTGGTTGAGTGTACAAACTTGTGTGTGTTTGTGCTATAAGCAAGTATTATCAAGAGAAGCACATTGAGCAATAAGCACACTAACATGGATACCTCTAGCACATGTACACTTATCAACATAAGAAATAAGAATATCAAGTTTGTGCTTCAAGATATCATACTCAACATATTTAGGTTTAACAATAAGCATCTTGTCAAGCAAATCTTGGTTTTCAAGAGATAAAGAATCAAGCGATAAAAACTCATTCTCTTGTTCATTTTTTAGCTAGTGTAAGAGGCAAGAAGTTCATTATAATTTACTTGTATACAAGATCTTTCTTTTATTGAGCAAGCAAGTTTTCACATATTATCCTGTTCTTCTTGGCAATATCTTTCAGCTCATCATATAAATCAAACAGAAGCACATAAGGATCATCATCAATATCATGATCGCTGTCTAGAGTTGAATTTAAGCTTTTTACCTCATTACTCAAGGAATTTGGACTTTGGATTTCACGTTAATATTCATCATCAATTAGTCCAATGAGGCCCCTTGAGTAGTCTTTTGTAGAGTCATCTTTTGTACAATAAATTTCCTTTCTAGATGATTCCTCTACAATCTTGCAAACCTTGGTACTCGACTCTTTTCTTGGAGTCATAGCTTGTCTATGCCCTTCCTTGTGGTTCATCTCTTCATTGTGAATCTTAGATCTTTTGGAACCTACAAAGGAAACTTGAGAAGTGCTTGGTACCTTTTGTAAAGGTCCTTCATTATCAATGTTATTTCTCAAGTGGCATGTGTGTGCACAAGGATCAATATTAAAACGACAATAATGATTCTTAAGAGAGTTATGTAAACAAGAAAAAGAATCCTCCAAGTTTGTGATATTGCATCTCATAGATAACTTGTCAAGAGAAACATATAACATATGTAAATCATGCTTCAAGTTATCTATATGAAGATGATATTTTAAAGGAAGGGATGCAATATCAACAAGTTTACAAGCATAAAGGTCAAAAGTCACTTTTAGAGTCGTTATATCATTATTAAAGAACTCTGAGAAAGTGAAGTTGATACCTTTGTAACCTTACCAATTGATGAAGGTTGATGATTTGCATTGTAGCTCTTTTTATCACTTGTGATGGTGCTAAGGAGTTTTTTGTGATTTTCTTCTTTTGAAGCATCTCCTTTCAATATATTCATTCTCCATGGAATGGCAAAGCTTATTGCCATTTCTTTTTTAATCTTTTTCTTTGAAGTTTTGTAGCAATATATTTCTCTTCCTTTTGCAAGATGTTTAATCTTCATGGTCTCCATCATCCTTGTGAAGATCATCATCTTGTGCTTCCTCCATCTCTTCTTCTTCAAGATTCTCATCATGTGAAGGCTCAATTTGTAGATTGACATTTGAGCTCATTGAAGTTTGACATATGATTTCTTCTTCACATGATTTAGTCCCCAATTCTTGAAGTTCCACATTTGGCTCTACCACTTCAACTTCTCCTCTCTTTTTTTTCTTTTTAGAAAATCCACCAGTGTGGTGGGTGGTCCCCCGTTTATTAAAATAGCCAAAATCTGGCAGGAAAAATTAAGGAGGGGGACTTAAACCAAAACCTCCCAGTACATAAATGTTAGCAAAATAAAATGCAGCCTTAAACATTTATAATATGCATAAGGGTGATACAGTTTAATCTATGCTAATATGAAAAGCTAGAAAAATACGACAATGACCATTTATTGGATAGTGTAGCCGAAAAATTACAATGAGAATTACCAATCCAACTACCTTCAACATTAAAGAAGCCGGATGAAGGGATTCATGGGCAGAAACTCGTTCCAAACACCCATGAGTCCTCCCCTGAAGGATCCGCTCATACGTAAACGAATCTAAAAACCGAGAGAAGGACTTACAATTTTTGGCTCAAGAATCCGATTCTTGAATGGAAGATCCTGTTTCTTTGATGCTTTGCTGCCACCAACAGAATTCCCTTTGCGGAATTACTCCCTACCGGTATCCACGCGATGAAACGGGCAGCAAGTGCTAGCTCTGAGTTTTTCTGAATTTCGGGAATTAGGGAGAAAGGGAGGCAGAAAACAGTTTTCTAGATTTCGTAGTATTTCGGCTGAAAATGTCCCGACCCTAGGGTTTCGCCAAGAGAGGCTTTTATAGGGAGTGAGAGGTTGTTTCCAAAACAACTCCCACTTCTACTCAACCTCTTCTGGCAGTGGGAGTCTTTAACTCCCACGTCCCCTAGACTTCTACTGGTAGTGGGAGTCCTTATCGGATAATAACTCCCACGTAATCCCAGTTATACCGATAATGCCCCTTATCTCTAATTCGAATAATAACGCTTTATTATTCTCGAAAAATGAATGTCGATACAATGAACCTAGACACATTCTAGATTCATTGAATCTGACATGAAACTCGATTAGCTCGCCTATGCGTGTGACCACATGAGGTTCATATCACAATGGCAATGAAAACACACTTATTAGTAGCGTGAGTTCATAAATCACAAGCGGTCCCTAGCAGGGACATCGTGACTACCCAAAGTGAATGAATTTACGGTGGAAGCTAATATCAATCCACTATTTAATCCTTTTGTCTCGCGATATCCTAATTAAGCATAAGGCATGGTAGTCGCCACCCTTATTAAGTTTAATTATATTTATGCTCGATCTCTAGGTAGACTGCTCCAACAAACAATATTTAATAACCACTTTATTAAATCCATTTGAGCACGGCCATGCATTTAAACAGCTCTTTCCCTATCGAGGGGCCCATGGATATCTCTCTATTATAATAGAGAGGACAAATTCCTTACAATGCCTCTCACATTCAAGCCATGATAGGACACTACATCCGATCATCGATCGCATTGATTACTCGATTAAAAGCAACGTACTGATCGAGTCAAAACGTGGCTCCATTCATGCTAGAATCAAATGGAGACATAAGGTCTAAGGATTCTAAAATAGTATTGAGGAAGTAATACTTATGACTAAGGACCATGAAGTATTACTTCTCTAACGGATCACGTCCCAATACAATGTATCCCTATATATTGCATCTATGATATGATTTGTATTCATTACACATGATTAGTAAAACGTAATCATCAATCAAACAGACAACTAGAATAGTAATTACATAAGCAAATGAGTTTTACTATCAAATCACGCATTTGATGTTCATAAGCAAAATTAACTATTCATATGAAATGCTCAAAAAGATATAAAATGTACAACATATGCTAATGGTCCTAGGGCACTACTAACAGTCTCCCACTTGCCCTAGGTCCAATCATACATGATCCTCAATCCCATTGACCTAGTATGACTCTCATGTTTAGGCAGTGGGAGTGGCTTGGTCAATGGATCTGCAATGTTGTCGTCTGTATGAACTTTGCAAATACTAACGCCTCCTCTCGTCGATGATCTCTAATCAGATGGAAACGCCGAGAATGTGTTTGGATCGCTGGTGAGATCTAGGTTCCTTAGCTTGTGAAATGGCACCAGTATTATCACAATAGAGGTCCACTGGGTTCACAATGCTAGGGGACGACACCTAGTTCATCAACAAACTTCCCGATCCAAACAACTTTCTTTAGTCGCTTCAGAGGCAGACTAGATACTCGGATTCTGTTGTAGAGTCGGCCACGGTTTCTTGCTTTGAGCTCTTCCAGCTCACAACACCTCCATTCAAACAAAACACAAAACTAGATTGCGATCTATAATCATCTACGCTCGGTCCTGAAGCTTGCGTCTGTGTAACCATTTACAACCCGGACTTCCTTCCCCGACTCCCCGTAAACTAAGAACATATCTTTAGTCCTTCTCAAGTACTTAAGAATTCTCTTGACTCGCAGTCCCAATGTGACTCTCCAAGGTCGATTGATATCTCGCTAGTCATACTTAAAGCAAATGAGACATCTCAGGGCGAGTGCATATCATGGCGTACATAATAGACCCAATGGTCAAGAATATGGGATCTTACTCATGCGCTCTTGCTCCTCCCTTGTAGAAGTTCCTTGAGTTCTCGCTGAGTTTAATGCCATGTGACATGGGCAAGAATCCCTTTTTGAGTCTTGCAAACCGAACCGCTTCAGCCACTTGTCAATGTATCCACTCGGCTTAGGCCAATCATTTTGTTAGATCTATCTCTATACATTCTAATACCCAAAATGTATGTAGCCTCGCCTAAGTCTTTCATGGAAAAGCACTTCCCCAACCAAGCTTTTACGCTTTGTAATGTGGGGATGTCATTTCCAATCAGTAAGATGTCGTCCACATAAAGCACAAGGAACACTACTGCATTATTAGTTACTTTCTTATAAACACAAGGCTCGTCTTCGTTTTTGATGAAACCGAATTCTTTAATACGTTCATCAAAGCGACGATTCTAGCTTCGAGATGCTTGCTTCAATCCATAAATGGACCTTTGAAGCTTACACACTTTGCTAGGATTTGTTGGATCAACAAACTCCTCAGGTTGTGTCATATACACATCCTCGAGAAGGTTTCCATTAAGAAACGCAGTCTTAACATCCATTTGCCATATCTCATAGTCATAATATGCGGCTATGGCAAGTAAAATCCTAATTGACTTTATCATCACGACAGGGGAAAAGGTTTCGTCATAGTCAATACCATGAACTTGTCTATAACCTTTAACTACTAGTCGAGATTTAAAAGTGTGTACATTACCATCCATGTCGGTCTTCTTTTTGTAACACCATTTGTTATCAATGACCTTGCACCCTTCGGGTGGGTCAACCAAAGTCCATACTTGGTTGTCGTACATGGATTGCATCTCAGACTTCATAGCCTCTAGCCACTTATCTGACTAAGAACTACGAATTGCCTCTTTGTAGGTAGTGGGTTCATCTTGATCAATCGGTTCAACTCTGATGATCATCGATCCACGAAATCCATATCTCTCGAGTCGTTGATGTACCCGACTCGACCTCCTCGGGGCCTTGTGTCAAAGATTGAAGTTCGAGTATCGGCACGTGAGCTTGCTTGAACTTCCAAAGTTGGTTCAGATGTTGTTTGGGGATCTTGAATTTCCTCAAGATGGATCTTACTCCCACTATCCTCTTTGGAAATAAATTCCCTTTCAAGGAATAAACCATTACGAGCAACAAACACTTTGTTCTCTGATGGAAGATAGAAGTAATATCCTTTAGTTTCTTTAGGATATCCCACAAACAAACACTTGTCAGATTTAGGGGCGAGTTTATCAGATAACAAGCGTTTTACGTACGCCTCGCATCCCCAAATTTTGAGAAATGACAAACTAGGTCGTTTCCCAATCCATATCTCATATGGAGTTTTCTAAACCGCTTTAGAAGGAACTCTATTTAATATAAATGCAGCAGTTTCTAGGGCGTAGCCCCAAAAGGAAATTGGAAGACTTGTTTGACTCATCATAGATCGAACCATATCTAATAAGGTGTGATTCCTCCATTCTGACACGCCATTCCATTGTGGTGTGCCAGGAGGAGTTAATTGTGAAACAATTCCACAACCGCTAAGATGTTTGTCAAACTCTTGGTTTAGGTATTCGCCACCTCGATCCGATCAAGTATCTTAATACTTTTACCAAGTTGATTTTGTACTTCATTTTGAAATTCTTTGAATCTTCCAAAAGATTCGATTTATGTTTTATTAGATAGACGTAGCCATATCTACTGAAATCGTTTGTGAATGTGATGAATTATCGAAACCCTCTTCTAGCACTAGTGTTTATCGTCCACAAACATCCCGTATGTATGAAGCCCAATAAATCGAAGCTCTCTAACTTTGTCCAAGTAAAGGGAGCTTTAGTCATTTTGCCTAACAACAAGAATCACAAGTCTCATAAGACTCTAAGTCAAATGATGTCAAAATTCCATCTGAATGGAGCTTTGATATGCGTTTCTCATTTATGTGGCCCAAACGACAGTGCCAAAAGTAGGTTTGGTTTAAGTCATTTGATTTAAACCTCTTAGTATTAATGTTATAGATGGGCCTTTTAATGGAATCATCGAGGTTAAGAACATAAAGCCCATTCATCAAAGAGGCATCTCCATAAAAGATACGATCCTTATGAATGGTGCAAATTTTATTCATAATATTTAATTCAAAACCTTCAATATCCAAACAAGAAACTGAAATAATATTCCTACTCAAAGTTGGAACATAAAGACAATTATTCGGGTTCTATAATAAGGCCACTTGGCAAAACTAAATTAAATGTCCCGTAGCTACAAAGAACAACTCTTGCTCCGTTCGCTACTCTCGAGTCCACTTCTCCTTTTGCCGTGATCTACTCCTTTTGACCCCCCGCACATATGCACAAATGTGAGATCCACAACCGGTATCTAATACCCATGAAGTAGGAGCAGACATGTTAATTTTAATAACATAAATACTCGGAGAGACAATCAAACTGGCCTTTCCCTTTTTCTTCTCTTCCAAATAGAGCTTGCAGTTCCGTTTCCAATGACCTGGTTCATTGCAATGGAAGCAAACTCTCTCCTTTGGTGCCTTGGCTTTGGGCTGGGGCTTGGGCTTGTCATTGCCTTTGCCTTTGCCTCTCTTGGCCATGGGCTTTCCCTTTCTTTTCTTCTTGAAATTCCCTTTTTGAACCATTAAGACTTCGGGGGTCTTCTTAATGTTCGGTTCGACCTGCTTGAGCATCCCGTGTATTTCATGTATGGTCTTCTCCATGGCATGCATGTTGAAGTTCATAACGAATTGGTCATACTTCGGTGGGAGTGAGCCCAAGATCATATCCGTGGTCATGTCATGACCTCACGGGAGCCCCAAGTTTCTCAAGTTGGTCAAAATAACCCCTTCATCTTTAGAACATGGGCACTTACGGAGGTGCTGGGGGCCATTTTGAAACTATTCAACGCCTTAGTAGTGAGGAATCTTTCATGACGAGCTTGCTCTTGGAACATTTCCTTGAGCTGGCCCATCATCCGGAAAGCCTCAACTCCTTCAAACTGCTTTTTGAAGGTCGGTGCTCATTATGACTAACATGAGACAAGTCACATCGTTAGAGTCATCGAAATGCTTCTTCCAAGCTCTCTTTCAGCTCTAGGGGCGTTGTTTGCAGGTTGTTCAGGGAATGTCCGTATCAAGAAGGTACAACTTTCTTTCCCCGCTTAAGGACAATCCTCAAGTTGCGGGCCCAATCAAGGAAATTGGTCCCGCTTTAGTTTTTTCCTTCTCAATGACGGATCGCAATGAATTGTGTGATGTATTGGTTGCCATTATCTACATTAAGTTATTTGCAAAGTCATTAGTTTTTGAGCAAAAAACATTTTCCACAATTTCAACACTTGATAAGTAGTGGGGAAAAACATTTTACAATAGTTATAGGAAAGCTTTGGCTTAACACCCATAATTAAAGTAAAATTGTCTAATGGGATTGACATCTATATGTCTCGGCTTTTTCCCATTTTATGCCCTAGGCCCAAAAACTATTTTGATGGCCTAGCTAAGTTGAACCATCTCTCTTTGCTTAGATAACCACTTGTCTGTTGCTTTGGCAAGCAGACAAAATGATGATCCAAGCTCAATGAGTGCTTAGAGTATGGTAGACATTTTAAGACTTAGTTAAAACCTTCGGTTTGAATAAGACATTAAAACGCGTAATACAAGTATACAAGCATCTCATGCAATATATAAAGCATAAAAATTAAACGTGAGATAGCATGGCCTAATCCTATGATGACTCCCACGAGCCTTGTGGGAGCCAAGGGTCAATCAAAGTCAGTATCCATCTCATGGATAAAGTCTTCGATCCAGTAGCTTCCAGCCTTGTTACATATTTGCATGGGCATACCCTAGCCTTCAATGTGAAGCAATAAAGCTAATCTAAGAAAGTGATTACAATTTTACATCATTGAAAAAACGGCTCATGAGCCGTATTATAAAATTACAACCAAAATATGTAAAACAAGCGGTATAGTAGGCCATGCTATTCACCATGCTAAAATCACATAAAGCACAATGAAATTAACAACGAGTATATACACAAAGTCTTAATTCAGGGGAACGACGAATCTGCGCGACGAATGAGCTTTTCTGTCCCGGTTTACCCCTCAATTGCCTTACTTACATAATCATATTATGCATTGGTTAATCGAATTAACGGCAGGAATCATAACATAATTAACCGATAACATAAATAGTTTATGCGTTATAATCGAATTAAAGACAGATTCATAAACAGTTTATGCGGTATAATCAGATTATTGACAGAATCATAAACAGTTTATGCGGTATATTGATTATCGAGAATCATAAACGGCTTTATGCGGTATAATCAGTTATTGACAGTTGATTAATCGCTTGCAATATTAATCGATTAAAATATACATAACAGATTAATCAAAAACAGCTTTATGCAAATATCATAATCACGTAAACATATGACAGCAAATCAAAGAAACAATCTTTTCTGCTTTTTTCACAAACACACATACCAAATCGAATTTGATATATGTTAAGATGTGATTAACAATATCGAATTCGAATTGTATGAGCCTCGGCTCGATACCACGAAGGGATTCATGGGGCGGAAACTCGCTCCAAACACCCATGAGTCCTCCTCGAAGGATCCGCTCATACGTAAACGAATCTAAAAACCGAGAAAAGGACTTACAATTTTTGGCTCAAGAATCCGATTCTTGAATGGAAGATCCTCGTTTCTTGGATGCTTTGTTGCCACCAACGGAATTCCCTTTGCGGAATTACTCCCTACCGGTATCCACGTGATGAAACGGGGCAGCGAGTGCTAGCTCCGAGTTTTTCGAATTTCGAGAATTAGGGAGAAAGGGAGGCGGAAAAACAGTTTTCTAGATTTCTTAGTATTTCGGCTAAAAATGTCCCGACCCTAGGGTTTCGGCCAAGAGAGGCTTTTATAGGGAGTGAGAGGTTGTTTCCGAAACAACTCCCACGTCTACTCAACCTCTTTCGGCAGTGGGAGTCTTTAACTCCCACGTCCCCTAGACTTCTACTAGTAGTGGGAGTCCTTATCGGATAATAACTCCCACGTAATCCCAGCTATACCGATAATGCCCCTTATCTCTAATTCGAAATAATAAAGCTTTATTATTCTCAGAAAAATGAATGTCAGATACAATGAACTTAGACACATTCTAGATTCATTGAATCTGGACATGAAACTCGTTAGCTCGTCTATGCGTGTGACCTTGTAGGTTCATATCACAATGGCAATGACACACTTAGTAGTAGTGTGAGTTCATAAATCACAAGCGGTCCCTAGCAGGACATTGTGACTACCCAAAGATTGATCACATTAGCCCCCTCAGTGGTTTACATATATGACATTGATATTCACATCATTCCCACTTTCTTGAGAAGGATTTGCCCTCAAATCCCAATCCTCATATATTTTTCAGCCTCGCTTGATCATCATATTGGCCAATATGGATTGGCACAACAACCTTGTTTTTCACATGATAACAAGTGTGTAAATCGCCCTCCCGTTGCTATTCTTCTTTATCTTCTTTATTTCGGCATGGGACTAGTGACAACAGTTCACCATTTTCAGCCTCAAACTCCTCCTCTTCCATAGGATCTTCTTCATCCTCAGATTCTATTTCACCATCTTCCCGGATGACCATAACACGCTTGTTTGGACATTGACTAGCTATTTGTCCTCTTCCCTGACATTTTCAGCTCTAAATGCCACTAGAATGAGATGAAATAGGGGCTGCTTTACCTTGAAACGGTGTGGATGTAGTGCTAGATTCAACGCAAGCTCCATGGTTTGATAGTTCGACCTCCAAGATGTTGCACTCGCTTTTTTGTAAAGGCGAGTTTAGGCCGTGTATTTCCCTTCTTGAGTTGAGATGACTTATCCCACCTCTCTCTTCCCCTCTCAAACTCTTCTCACATTATATGTTTCATCTCCTCTAGAAATGCTTGCATTTGGAGATCTAGAACAATTGGTGGAGGAACTTCTTTGCGTGCGTTTCTCTCTTGATTGCGCGCCATGATAGAAATTACATGCAACTTGTGTTGCCCATTTTTTTCGTAAATATTCCCGCCTAGGAATTTGATATGCTCCGCAGTGTATGTTGCTACCCAAAATATAAAATAAAATAAAAACTTGATTTTTTTTGCTTCAACTTTTTCTTTACAATATGGATTCAACAAAAACTCGAATTTGCGTAAAAGAATTTTAGACAAAGTAAAACACGAAATCCCTATCCAATTCGGATTCAAAGAAAGAAATTTTAGTCAAACTAATAGGAGTAAAATACGAAATCCTTAACGAATGGAGAAACAAAAATAAAGCAAGAAAGATAGTCATAACTCGGATGAAACTCGGGTTTGATACCAAATGATGTGAACCTTCGCCAACGATGTTCACAAGACCTCTTACATTCGGGCAACCTCGGTATAAGGAAGACGCCACCAACAAATGTGAATAATTCGTATGATAAGTCAATTTGAACGCTACAAACGAAGGTGATATATATATATATATATATATATATATATATATATATATATATATATATATATATATATAGTTGTGAATTGCTCATATATATAGAGGAGAATTCGTATCCAATAGACCTAAGAATCCATGTAGGATTCAACTAACTTATTTTCCAAGAATCCATAAGGGATTAGGAAACAAGTTATATTCAAAGTCTAATTTGTGTTGGACTGAAATTGCTAAGTAACTGTCGAATACCTAATTACTAATTATGGCCCAAGTATTAAATCTAGTGGACAACATGGAATAATTAGCCACTTTGATCATCAACATATTTTCGCCTAGCCACTTTGGTCAAAATTCAAGTTTTTTAACTTATTTCATCACTAAAGTTTTTTTCTGCTTCGCCATTTTGGTCACTAAAGTTTTTTTAACTTTTTTTCATCACTAAAGTTGTTTAGACCTTCCATTTTGGTTACTAAAATTTTTAGTTCGCCATTTTGGTCACAAAAGTTTTTTTCATTTTGTCATTTTGGTCACTAAAAAACTTTGATCAAAATGGAAGAATAAAAAAACTTTAGTGACCAAAATGGCAGACCGAAAAAACTTTAATGACCAAAATGGCAGGCCAAAAACTTTAGTGATGAAAAAAGTTTTTAAAAAAAAATTTAGTGACCAAAATGGCAGAAATGAAAAAAACTTTAGTGATGAAATAAGTTCAAAAACTTGAATTTTGACCAAAGTGGCTAGACGAAAATATGTTGATGATCAAAGTGGCTAATAATTCACAACATGTTCATGAAGTTCTTAAAAATGAAATAAAACATTAAAGCATAATAAAATGATACAAGAAAGAATTTAAATTTCAAAGCAAGCTTAAAATTCACCTAAAAATCCAGAAAATGGTTTTAGCCACTTTATGATGATTTAGGACTCCAAAACGACATATTTTGATCTTGTGGTCTCATGAAAGTTGCATATCTATCTCTTAGCTTTCCAATATATCTTGAATTAACTCCATTGAATTTATATATCGAATTTTATGACCGTTACACCAAAATGTCTCAAAGATGATTTGTCACATCGGCTAGTTTGAAATCTTGTTCTAAACGTGGGTGGAAATTACAAGAAATCAGAAAAATAAATTCATAAAAAAAACTAAAAACAAAAAGAGAAAAAAAGGTGAAAATGAACATTTAAATGTAGAGGAGATGAGGAGGAGGAGCGGCGGTGTTGTTGGGAGGCTTTTTTCTTCTTGTTATTGTGAGGCTTTAGCTGAAATGAGGATGGAGACGTTTTAGGGCATTGAGGACGGATACATCCTCGTCCCAAGACTGATTTCCGAATTCGTAATGGGTTGACGCGTAAAATTTGTCCACGTCAGCCCCACGAGGGATTTTCCAAATCCATCATGGCTAAAACAAATATTGCCACCCAAAAAACATGCCATAGGCTAACGTTTTAGGGAATTGAGGACGAATTCGTCCTCGTCAATGAAGAATTTCTTGATTTCCCAAATCCGTCTTGGCTAAAAAATAATCTTGCCAACTAAAAAATATGCCTGTGCGGATTAATGTATAAAAACATAGTCAGTCTGAGCATTTCCCCCGCCTATTGCCCGAGGTATCATCCCAAGGTCTTTTGGTTCGAAGGCAAAGATACCTTTGTATGCTATTAGGATCTCTTTTACTTGTCGCTTGATCCACGGGGCCAATTCCTTTCTTATCTTCATAGATCTATCCGAATACCTTTCATCCAGTTAGAACGGCTCGAACTCGCCCTCAGACAATATAGTTCAGGGATTGGCTTTAACGTTTCTTGATGTTTTATCGAACCACCATTTTTCGAGTAGCTCGCAAGAGTGGCATTCCTCTAGCGGGGAAATCTGGCCTCGCGCCTTGATCAATTCTCCTCATGACATCATTTTCAGTGTTTTCACTACAAGAAAACAGTTAAATAGCGACCGATTTTAGCGACCGAAGTTTTTGGTCACAAATTTAACGACGGAATACCGACCGAATAGAAACCGAACAACAATCGGTCGTTATTCTGTCGCCCATCCGTCGGCCACATCGGTCCCGTTGACCAAATTGAAACGCCGTTGTTTTGTACACCCTTAACGACGGATTTACGACGTATATTAACGACCGTTTACAGACGGATTATATAGCGACCCGAATACCGACGGACTTTTAACGACCGAATAGCTACGGAAAACATAACGTTGTTTATTTGCATATGAATGACACAAAATGACGCGCTCGCTTTGCCACTTCGCGGCCTCATGTATTTGAAAATTGTACAAGTGTTAGGCATTCTATTGGGCGACCGAATAGTGACCGACTTTGGGTGTTCCGTCGCTATGATTAAATGGCAAAACGGCGTCGTTTTAAGTCTTGATGATTGAAAAAAAAATTATACAAAAAAGAATCAGACAGAGTCTTCTTCTTCTTCTTCATCACGATACCCTAAAAAAATCCCCCCCAAATTCCCATCTGCAGTGAGCGCCATCCCGCAACCTTGCTACCACCATCTTCTTCTTCAAATCCTTTTTTCAGTCAACTCGCCACCGCCACTCTGAAATCTCAAAATAAAAAGTGAGAAGGTTCCATTCCGTTTCAGTGTTCGATTCTGCCACCGCCATTCTGCCTCACCGCTATCTCTGACGCCACCATCTCCTTCGTCCCCCCACCGTCATTCGACGATTACGTGTAAGTTGTTCCATCTCTTTCAAATATTTTTTTTCAAAATTAATATTTTTCTAAAATCAATTTTTTTTTCTGAAATCGGAGAAGTTTAAATTAATATTTGATGTTATTAACTTCTTTTGTGGTTTAAGTTCATTTGGAAGAAGAGGCTGAATTTTAACTTAGATAATGAAAATTAAATTTTTTGTTTCTCTGTTTTGTTTTCAAGGTTGAAGGCAAGGGAGATTGATTTGAAGGTTGCTGTCACTTTTCTGAAATTTGTATTTCTGGCCAGTTTATTAATTTGAGATTAGATTCTTTATGAATTCTCCTATTTTAGGTGGTTTGTGGTTTAAGTTTTGTTGGCATTGATGTTTTTTAAGACTTGTTCATCTGTTAGGTAGTTATTTGGAGAGAATATTATACATTCATAGCATGCTTTATATGGGCATCTGTTCTTTCTTTTATAGCAGTCAAGTAACGATTTCGTGTTTTACAAAAGTGTCCCAACTAAAGGAGTAACAATCTTACTACATTGCTGATTATTTCTGGATGACCCAGAAGGCGAACCCGAACCGCCCTCTTCCTCTTCTTCACCGATATACTCCTCTTCCTCCTCTTTCTCCACTTCCTCCCTCACCAACCGGGCAGTCAACTTTTCTTTCCTCAAAGCAGCTTTCTTTTGCTTCTTATCACCCGCAGCAGCCGCCGCCTCTGCTGCAGCAGTAGCCTGCATCCTCGCCGCGGCTCGTTGAGTACACGCCTTCGAAGGCCTTTCTCTTCTAACTACTACGATGATTATTATTGTTGTTATGGTTACTATTATAATCATTTTGAACACTATTTTTTAGGAGGTGGGCTGTGGTTATTTTGGGCTTCTTCGCGGTTTTTCTCGGGAATTCTTGAAATTATGTATAGGGGGAATGGATCGGAGAAGAGGGTTGTTGAGAGTGGTCGGACATGGTTTGTAGAGAAAGAGGGATCGGAGTGAGGATGGGCTAAAGAGTAATTACATGGGAGATCGTGAACTTGCATTGAAATTAGAGTTGAGGGTTTTCAGGAATTTCACCACCACTTGTAAGAAAAAATCTTGTTCAAGAAAAGAAAGAAGAAGATGAAACTAGAGAGAACCATCAGACGATGTAAGAAGAATCTTAAACATAGATAAGAATGTTGTCTTGGGGTTTCAAAGATTGTGACTTTGTGTGTGTGTGTGTGTTTTTAGTGTTTCTTTCTCCCTCTGTGTTGTTGGGTGTGAATAGAAAGACAGAGAATAAGAAATTGAAAAGAGGAAAGGGGAGAAGAGAAATGAGGGGAATTGGGGTTTTTTGTGAATAAGGGAACTTTTCTTGATTGATTTTTTACTTTGGGGGAGGTAAATAAAAGATGAGCGATTTAGGTGAAATTTGTAAGATAATAGAACCTTTGATTTTTGTAGTAACGTGTTTTATTTGTAAGATCGAGCTTTATTTGGAGAGAATATTATACATTCATAGCATGCTTTATATTTTAGTAGACAATAAGAGTTTTTATTAATATATCCTTGTCTCAATCATAACCTACCGTTTTTTCTCTATATTCCATAATATGAGTAAGGGAAAAGTTAGTAAAGTATCCTTAAATATTGGAAAATGGCATGTATTTTGGAACATGACTGTTAACATCATTACAAGTTTGTTTCTCTTCTTGTTTTGTACACGATCCTGAAACAATCGAACAAGGTTTATAACAGAATTTTCCATTTTGGAAAAAAGATGAAGATGTTAAAAAAGGCTTCTATTATGAAACGGATGAAGTAGTAAGTATTATAATTTCTTGGATCTTTACTATTAATTTCTCTTGGGATAAAAGTTAATACTCCCTCCATCCAAAATTAAATGTCAGTGTGAATATTTGATTTGAGACATAGGGAATATCTTATGTGCGAATTGATAGTGTGCGATGATATGTGCAATGATATGTGTGAATTGACCAATTATGTATTAATATTAATATTGTAACACATAAGTTTTTATTCTTTCCGTGTATTTCAGAGATGCCGCCAAGGAAAGGTATACGAGTAGCCTTACCATTTGGTTCGCCAGACCCACGTCTCGCTCCGGCCTCCACCTCCCAGCTGGTTCATCACCGGATTTGGTGGAGACACCGCGATCTCGCTCTCGTGCCCGGGTTACGACACCTCCATCACAAGATGATGATGCACGAGACATCTCGGGATGCGTTTGCGGTAGTACACGCGACCGAGTCTATGCCCAGTAGCGAGATCGGCGACTCACCCGATCGGCTCGTCCCACGAGCAGCGTCCGATTCTCAGCGGAGTTGCGTCTACGATGAGATACGTGTATTCTCCTTCGACCTACCACCTGCACGTAAGTAACTAATTTATTTCATTTAAGCTAATTATACTACTTGTCGTCATTATAGTAACTAATCAAATTTTTTGTTTGCTATTATAGTTTCAGGTTGGCATCCAGCTGTTCCGCCGCAATTACTACAATTTTTCAAGATCGTTTCAAGGGGGCATATAGCACCATCAAGGATGTTCCCGGGGAAGAAGAAAAATTGTGGTGGGGACGAGTTCAAGGTAAGTAAATTAGAAAATAAGTTTGAATTTAGAAGTCTTTTGATTTAGAAGTCTTTAAATTTAGAAGTATTCGAATTTAGTTATCTAACATTATTTCAAATTGCAGAAAAAGTATCGTTGGGCTCCTGAGCATGAGGATGGCGTCAAGACAGGTTGGCGTACCATACTGACGAGGAGACTAAGTGGCATTATGAGCGACGCCCGGAAAAAAATAAGAAACCGAAATGGGTTTTTGAGACGGATTGGGCGCGACTTGAAGAGTACTGGAAGACTCCGGAATTTAAAGCCAAGTCGGCACAAGCAGCAAAAAACGGGAAAGAAGGGAGGGGTGGCAAAGGCCCGATGAAACACACTGGAGGTTTGCTCAGCCACATTGAGCACCACATTAAAGCCCGATGCAGGGATCTTTATTAATTGACGTACTCTTATATTGTATGTGTTTTTTTGTTCGTATTTAATGAATTTGTTTAACAGAAAAGGAGACCGGACATGCAATCCCATTCTCGGCGATTACGATCATGTTCATCAACACCATCTCGGGCCAAAGAAAGGCGAATGGGTTGATGAAGATTCTAGATAGTTGTCTGTAAGTATTTAATTACAGCTTTTTCCTTTTTTGATATTAGTTATTTAATGTAATATCCTAATGACAATTTTTTTGACAGTGGGTGTTCCACGAGGTTTATGGCGACGCCGCCCTAACAAAGCAACTCAAGCCGGATCGCCTCCTCCGGATTTGCCGACTCGGATTGAGTTGTCTGCTGAGAGTGCAGGGTGGGCTAAGAAAGGGGACGTGTCCAAGGACTCGGTTCCTTTAGTGATGTGGTAAAGACAATGAGGCGAGGCGATCGAGCGGTGTCGCATTCGGACATGGAACAAATGCGGAGCGAAATGGAATCAAAGTTTCGAAGCAGATTAGCCGACCAAAAAAGAGAATTCAAGATGACGGAAAAGAAGAGAAACAAGGGTCTAGCTAGTATGTTAGCTTAAATTTTAACAAATAAGGACCGAAAGTTGTATTAAGTGCCTCCGAGATAGAGGCCAAATTGAGTAGTATTTTAGACGATGAGTTAGAATCGGACTATGACGATGACCCCTTTAGCTCTATCGATGATGTTTTGGGGAGTCAATAGAGTATTTAGTTAATTTTTGTATCAATTTGTAACTATTGTTAGCTTTTAATGATTTTTTTTAAGTTAAGTTTTGTGATTATTTTGGACATTTTGGTTTATGTTTTCTCGTTGAAATGGAAGAGAGCTGATTGGTTTATGTTTTCTTTTGAATGGAAGATAGCTGATTGTTTTTACGTGCGGGGGTATGTTATATAGTTACCCTGTTCTGCTACTGGAAAATTGGCTTCATACCGATCGACGGGCGACCGAATAGCGACCGTCTTAGGGTTTAGGGTTAGGGTTTAGAGACGGAGTAGCGACTGGTTTAGATTGGGGCTTAGTTGCGACCGAAAAATTCTTTTCAGTCGCTATTTAAAAAGTAACGGATATATCGGTCGTACTTCGGTCGGTAAATTCTCCCGGATTCTGTTTTTTTATACAATAGCAAGGTTTTTAAAGATATATAAAAACCTGATTAGTGAAACAAGTAAAACGTATACTTAGACGTATGTACACATTAACCTGAATAGTGAAACAAGTAAACTTATACCTTTTGACAAAATACCTGTATAGACCTGAAGCAGAACAATTCAAGTAATACATTTGTGTTGACATTTACGTGAGGTATACAGTAGTGTAACTAAAATTTTAATAAATGCTCATTAATGATGAAATAAAATAGGCAAAAGGTTTCTATATATCTTTAAAAACCTCGCTATATTATAAAAAAACGGAATCCGGGGAAAATAATAGCGACCGAATATGCCGAAAGAGGTCGCTATTCGATCGCTAATGTTACATGCGAAATGGCGTCATCTTGTCGGTGCGTTGGATCTTTATTTTCAAAAATGTATAAGTGTTCAGATTTTCTTCAGGCGATCGAATATACCGGAGCGGTCGCTATTCGGTCGTTATACGTCATGCCGAAACGGCGTCGTCTTTCTAGTGCGTGGGATCTTTATTTTCAAAAATTGGCAAGTGTTCAGACTTTCTTTTGGGCGACCGAATATGCTTAGGTCGACCGAACTTAACCATCGGTCGACCGAAATCAGCTAGTTCCAAAAGCTTCAACTCTCTGTTTCGGTTCGGTCGATCCGAGGAAAGTTCGGATGATCCGACATAATCGGTCGCGATTCGGTCGCTAAATAGAAATGTAGAAACGACATTGTCTTGTCCAGTGCGCGGGATCTTTATTTTCAAAAATTTACAGGTGTTCAGACATTCTTTTGGGCGACCGAAAATGCCAGGACGGTCGCTATTCGGTCGCCCAGAAGAATGCCGAAACGGCGTCGTCTTTCCCAGTGAGTAGGATATTTATTTTCAAAAAATTTACAAGTGTTCGGACTCTCTTTTAGGGCGTACGAATAGCGACCGAATATGCCGGAGCGGTTGGTATTCGGTCGTTATACGTCATGCCGAAAGCAGCGTCGTATTTCCAGTGCGTGGGATCTTTATTTTCAACCCTCCCCCTTTACATATTTTGCAGCCGCGATTTCTTACTCTACCACCATCTCCTCTAGTGATTTATTCCAAAATCAACCTTGAATCTCCACCCTCCTCCCATCACCACCTCCGGCATCCGCAAGACTTCCCCAACACTTCCAATTTCAGTTGGGTATTTGGTGAGAATCTCTTCATCTCTATTTATTATAATGTTATTAATGTCAATATTTATGCTCTTTTATATCATTTATTTTTAGCGTAATCAAAATGTGGTATAAGGGATAAAAAAAAAATCATGAGAGCACAAATTGTTCACAAAGAATCAAATTTTAGGGCAATTTACCTTTTATTAGGTTTACAACATACCATTTATTTTTTGGATATTAAATGATGATATGAAAGTCGCAAAATTTTATGCTTCTTTGTATTATCCCAATGATTTTATTTCTTTGTATTATCTCCCAATTAATTTATTTCTTTGTATTATCTCCCATGAATTTATTTCTTTGTATTATCTCCCATCATTTTCTTTCTTTGTATTATCTCCCATGATTTTATGTCTTTGTATTATCTCTCATTATTTTATATCTTTGTTCAGACAAACAAACAACCTAATGTTGAAAATAATCACACGTTAATAATAGTAGACAAGATGCCATTATCACACGTTAATAATTACTTTGAAATAAGGGTGACAAATAATCAAAATAACATTCAAAGTTAATATGCATTTAATTATTAAGTCTTTGTATACGCAGATATTGTGTTTGTAATGGAAGACCGTAGTTGGATGTATATGGATTCGAATAGTCAAGAATTTATAGCGGGATTGAAACGATTTGTGACTTTCGCAGATTAGTTCGTCTACTAATGTACAAATAGATGGGATTAGATGTCCTTGTGGGGGTTTGTAGGAATAAGTATTTTCATATGCACGATACTTGTGAAGTATCACCTTGTTATGAACGGATTCGTGTCTAACTATTATAATTGGACATGTCATGGTGAGGCATTCATTCCCATGCCTCAAATCCCGTTTGTTCATGAAATGGATAATTATAAAAGACACACGATACCTGAACAATTATCGAGATATGATTATTGATGCTTTGCGGGAACCAAGTTTTAATGAGCGAGCAAAATAGGGGACGTGGAAGAACCTCCCAATCCGGAGGCACAAAAATTCTATGACATGTTGAAAAGTCGTTGATAGCCCAGCTGTACAATGGTTGTACAAACCATTCACGACTTTCAATGACTGCCAGGGATGTTGAGCATTAAGTCCGAAGACAACTTATTTCGAAACTACAATAGATAAATTTGCGTGATTGATGAAAGAGGCACTTCCTCCAAATAATAATGCTTTAGACGATTTTTACAAAATGAAGAAATTGGTTAAAGGCCTTGGATTACCGGTGCAAAAGATTGATGTTTGTGTTAACGGTTGTATGTTGTATTGGAAAGATGATGTTGAGAGTAGAGAATGCAAGTTTTGTGGCCATGCTAGATACATTAAGAAAAAGAAATCAAAAAATACACGATTAAAAGAGATTGCTTGCAAAAAGATGTATTATTTTCCGATTACTCCAAGATTACAAAGATTGTATGCATCTGAGAAAACTGCAAGACACATGACATGGCACTCAAACAGTGAGAGGGAAGAGGGAATAATGAATCACCCACGGGATGGAGAAGATTGGCAACATTTTGACAGAACACACACCGATTTTGCAGCGGAACCTCGGAATGTAAGGCTTGGGTTATGCACAGATGGTTTTGCACCTTTCGGCATGTCAGGGAAGAACTATTCTTCTTGGCCAGTTCTTCTAACACCTTATAATCTCCCCTCTTGGATGTGTATGAAGAACAATGTAATCTTCTTAACTATCATTGTACCTGGACCCCAAAATCCAAAACACAAGATCGATGTGTACTTGCAGCCTTTAATCGATGAATTGAATCAACTGTGGGCTGATGGAGAGGAAACTTATGATATCTCAAAAAAACAAAATTTTAAATTGAGGGCTTCATTACTTTGGACAATTAGTGATTTCCCAGCATATGGAATGTTGAGTGGATGAATACAGCTGGCATTCACGCTTGTCCATATTGTATGGAGGAAACACAAGCGTTCCATTTGCGATGCGGAGGGAAACAATCGTGGTTCGATTGCCACAGATGCTTCTTGTCACCTGATCATCCTTTTAGAAGAGATGCAAAGGGATTCCGAAAGGACCGGCGACAAGAGAGAGCAGACCCACCAACTCGCCTTAGTGGTCATGAAATGTTCCTTAGAGTTAGAGATTATCAAAAAATTACCGATACAGCTGAAGAGATCGGTAAAGAGCAAGGCAGGGGACGGGATCATAGTTGGGCTAAACGTAGTATATTTTGGGACTTACCTTATTGGCGGACACTTTTGATAAGACACAACATTGATGTCATGCATAATGAAAAAAAACGTGTTTGATAATGTCTTTAACACCGTGCTAGACGTGAAAGGTAAAACTAAAGACAATGTTAAAGCTAGAGCGGATGTTGAAAGGTATTGCAATCGTCCAGAATTGAATATTAAACACGATGGCCGAGGTAAAGCAACAAAACCGAAGGCATGTTTCACTCTTACCAAGCCTAAAAAAGAAATGGTTTTGCGGTGGGTTAAAGAATTAAGGCTCCCGAGATGGATATGCATCGAATTTGGCGCGATGCGTTGATATGAAAAGAGTTGAAAATGTCCGGAATGAAGAGTCACGATTCTCATGTATTCATGGAGAGACTTATCCACTATAGCACTTAGAGAAGTACTACCGCAAATGTTTGGGGACCACTTGGCTGAACTTAGTACTGTTCTATAGAGATTTGTGTTCCCCCAAAGTTGAGTGTGGCGCATATGCAAGAATTGGAGGACACTATCGCTATTTTATTATGCAAGTTAGAGAGAATTTTTCCTCAGGGATTTTTTGATGTGATGGAACACTTGCCGATTCACCTTCAGATGCGAAGCGAGGTTGGTGGCCGAGTACGGTTTAGGTGGATGTACCCATTCGAGAGGTAACGACCATTGTCTTAAGTTATCTCATCTTTGTATTATATTTTTCATGTACGTATTTACAATGTGATTAACTACATATGTTTTAATTAGATACTGCACCATCCGAAAAAGAAGATAAAGAACAAGGCTAGAGTTGAGGGGTCAATTTGCAATGCATACTTGGTCGAAGAAGGCTGCTACGTTTTTTAGCTATTATTTCGAACCCCACGTGAAAACGAGAGTTACAACCATTGGGCGAAATGATGGTGAAGACGAGATTAGTGGACCAGATGTATTATCAATTTGCAACTTACCCGGAAGATCATTTGGAAAAAAAAGAAAGGATTTTATTAAGCGATAAAGATTATAAAATAGCAATGAATTATATCCTAATGAATTGTGAAGAGGTCGAACCATATCTTCGATAAGTAAACTTATCTATTTGCTTCATTTTTGTTATATAATTAAAAGTGGCCAAATAATAATATTGTCATTTAATTTGTAACTCGGGAAATTTGTTAGTCAAGTAAATGAACAAACCCACTGAGATAACGGAGGAAGAACTTCAAAGTCGGGTTTATAATGATTTTTCCAAATGGTTTGGAACTCATGTAAGTTGGTACTATTGTGTAGAAATGTACTTGTAATAACTAATAAGAATGCATAATTAAAATAATTTAACTTTTATTGCTCAACAGATACATAGCCTTCGGGAAGATTCGAAATTTTGTTGAAAAACTCTGTCTTGGGGCCCGTCAAGGAGAGTGATGTCATACACGGTTACTTTGTTAGCGGTTATAGATTTCACACCAAAGCCCACGACGATGGAAAAGGTAGCGACAAACAGTGGGGTATGGGTTAAATGAGATTATTACGGTGAGTTGAAGCAAGTAATTGAGGTTGAACTTGCTGGAATACTCGACCAAAAAATTATTCTTTTCAAATGCGATTGGTTTGATTCTACTCCAAATCGAGGTTTAAGAGTGCATCCTCAATATAAACTTGTAGAAATCCATAGGAAAAGAACCTACCAGGGGTTACGATCCATTTGTATTTGCTTCCCAATGTCAACAAGTCTACTACACACCTTATCCGGGTAGTAAGACATCATCTAGAGGCTGATTGGTTGGTCGTATGTCGTTCCAAACCACGTCTATTTGGCGTTCTCGGTGTTCCGATACCGTGATCGGGGACGAAAGTACGCGAGGAGGACACGATCGCATTGATCCAACTATTACCGAAGTTGGTCAACTTGCACACCGGTCGTGGGAAATTGAAGTTGTACTTGTGGCCGATGCGAGCCGTGGTTATGAAGATGATGACGATGACGATGATGAAATTATGTCGGAAGATGACAATTCGAAGAAGAGGATGAATTAATGACCGATGATGATTTAGAATGATTAAGATTTCTCGCTTCTCTTGGAATTCCACATATTGAAAGTGAGTCATATTTGTTGTTTTTTTTTTGTACTTTATTACAATAAATTAATTGTCATATTGTATAACTTTTTAACATAATTCAAAGTAGAAATTTTATTGTCATAATAATTTGATTCTTAAATTTTGCAGATTGCAACTCATGCATTTTCAAGGATATGCATATGAATGACATCAAGGAGTTTATGAGAAATGCACACTTTGATTGTAAGTTTTGATAAATGAAATAAATTACTTTTTTTTTTTTTAAAAAACTAGACCATTTATAAGTATGGTCTAGTTTATTACAATTTATTAATATAAGACCTCACCAGAGGAGGAGAAGTAGAAGACCCCGTGAGGGAGAAGTAGATGACCTCGTTGAGCGGATGTTCCCGTTGAGCGGGTGCCCCGTGAGGAGTAGTAGAAGTCCCGTTGAGCGGGTGCCCCGTGAGGGGTGTATAAGACCTCTCACAAGGGAACCCAAATAAATGACAATTAAATCATTCCCCTTGTGTGAGGGAGGTATCGAACCTTGGACCTCTCGGTCACAGGCAGTGGATGCTACCCACTGGGCTACCATGCCTTCGATGAAATAAATTACTTTGAACGTGAGTGTTGCAATGTAATGTGCACACTTTGATTGTGAGTTTTGATAATTCAAAGTGTGCACTTTGAATGTGAGCTTTGTAATGTAATGTGTACACTTTGATTGTGAGTTGTAATGTAAGGTGCACACTATGTTTGTGAGTGTTGTTATTCAAAATGTGCACTTTGATTGTGAGTGTTGTAATAAGAAGTTTGCACTTTGATTGTGAGTATTTAATGTAATGAGAATTGATTGTGAGCATTTTGATTGTGAGCATTTTGGTTGTGAGCATTTTGGTTATTAGCATTTTGGTTGTGAGCATTTTGGTTATTGCTGTTATTGCTGCTGTGTTCTGTAATAGGGATTTAATTAAATTAAATTTTTATTTTTTTAAATAACAACAATTTAGCGACGGTAAATACCGTTTGTATTCGGTCGCTATATGGTGACCCTCTTTTCCGTTGCTAATTATCCGTCGCTATTTCGTCGTTCCTGGGACAAGTCAAAAGTCAACAGCGTTGAGCATTCGGTCGGTATTCGGTCGCTATTTACCGACCGAATATTCGGTCGCTAACTTTTCCGTCGGTATTCGGTCGTTACTCAGTCAAAGTCAAAAGTCAACAATGTTGACCATTCGGTCGGTAAATAGCGACCCAATATTCGGTCTCTAACTTTTTCGTCGGTATTCGGTCGTTAACCAGTCAAAGTCAAAAGTCAACAATGTTGACCATTCGGTCGGTATTCGGTTGGTACATAGCGACCCAATATTCGGTCGCTAACTTTTCCGTCGGAATTCGGTCGGTAATTTTCTTAGCGACGAAAAATACACGACCACGTCATTCGGTCGTTAATCGGGTTTAGCGACGGAAATGTCCGTCACTGTTACACAGTTTTCTTGTAGTGTTTCTTGTATGTTATTGTGTTGGCTTGCCATGCATTGAGTCTTGGCCGTCCCAGGATGACATTGTGTAATGCAAGTATGTGTCCAATGTGTAGTCCGACATGGGTTTGGTTGTGACTTTCTTCCCTTCAACTGAAGTTGCCAAGATGATATATCATGTTGCTCGGGCTGCCTTTCCCACAATCCCGACTATTATTTGATCTTATGGTGTGACCTTTGCTCATGGTATGCCCATTCTTGATTGATTCGAATATAATCTTGATCGAGCTTTTTGTATCCACCATGACTCTTCTAACAAGGCATTGTCCTATGATGATTTGGGTTATCAATGGGTCATCCTCAGCAAGTTTTGGCTTCTTGGGTCCCGTTAATGGGAAGCTCACCACAACTTTTCCCTCATTTGTGGTTGCCTAGCCAATTTCCTTGTGCTCGTTACTTGGATCGTGTCGGCTACCTTCCTACATTCACCCCGAGGCGTTAGAGATGAAATCCTTCAAGAAACCTTTTTTAATGGCTGCATCTATCTCCTTTCGTAATTTGAAGCAGTTTTCTTTATCATGTCCATGGTCTTTGTGCAATGCACATAATTTTTGGTGATTTCTTTTATCAGTTGGGGAGCTCATCTTCTTTGGTGGTGTCAATATCTCTATTGTCTCTATTTGGTACAATAGTTGTGTGCGGAATACCTTGAGGGGTGTCTCCACTTTGAATATTTCATTTTTTTCATTCGTGATTTGGCTCTTTTGACGCTGCCTTTCCCCCCATTTATGTTTTCTATATAAGGAGTGGGATTCAGGTTTGTCAATCGTTTTCAAGGTTATTCTGAACTCTTCGCCTCCCGAGAATTCGGATGCCATCCTTAAGGGATTATGTACCTCTCCGGGCATATCCTCAACTATCTTTTTTACGAAAGCCAGGTTTCTCTGACTGTATTTGTACGCTTGGATGTATTCGGATTGTGCAATATTTTGTACAAGCATGGCTGTTTTCTATGAGTGTACTCTTTCACTGTTTCATCATTGTTTTTCATGATTATGAGCAGGTGGTATGACGTATGCATGAATATTGTATGACCAGGAAGCTGCTCCAAGAAGCACTGTTGTAGTTTCTCAAAGGAGTTGATTCTCTAGTTTGGGATCGAAGGAAACCTTCTAAAACATTCTGCAAAGTATAACATCGTGTGGTTGGTGTACGTACATGGCAGCCTCGTATGATTCCAAATGGTGTTGGGTATCTGGGCTTCCATCATACGTCCCAATTCTCATCGTGTTGTATTTTGCTAAGACTCATGTTGTTTGTAGATACACAGCTAAAGGGTCGTGGAGTATGAAATTCCATGACATTGTGCTTGAGTGAAAAAAAACGATATTCTTTGGGGTGTTTGGCTTTTCAACCAAGACCTCTACAAGTTGTCCTGCTGAAGATTGACCTATGTCTCGGCCCATCAGCGATTTGTTTGTGGGGGAAGTCTTCCACGAGGTTTTCCCCTTGCTTGTCCCTATCTGAGATTTCCTAGACCTGTTTTTTTATGTAGGTGGCGAAGAGTCTCCGCGAGTCTTTGTCTACCCGGGAAACGAATAGTCTCCTCGGGTCTTTGTTGCTTCGGAAATGAAGAATTTCTCTAGGGATTGTCTACCCCGGGAAACGCAGAGTCTCCTCGAGACTTTGTCGTACCTGGAGACACCGAGTCTCATCATGAATTTCTTGTGGGCTCGGAAGACGAAGAGTCTATCGGGAATTTGGATTTTTTAGGAGTTGCTTGACGTAAATGCCTTTGTGAGTGTTGCCAAGGCTGACTTCATTTGAAGTAGTGTAGAAGTAATCAATTGTGATGACGTTCGTACCCGAGCTATTATACCCTAATTGCCTAGGCCCATTGTTTCGGATGAGACCTCGGGAGGAGGGAAGTTGTTTATATCTCTTGTCTTGGGGCTTCTATGTCATCAATCATTGAAAATAGTGTTATGGCGATATTTTGATAGTTAATGTTCATCTACTACCACGGTGGGCGCCAAATGATATGTTCTCGAGTAGGAGGTAGCTAAGTTCTTTGTTGTAGGCTAAGGAAGTAGGAGGAGCATGGGCCGAAACCAAAGGGTTAGCCGAGCTACTCGCCTTGGAGTGGAGCTCGCCGAGCTTGTGGGGAGATGGTTGAGGCTCGGACGAGAGACTTTGCTTCTAATCCGAGCCATGTATTCGTCCCCTGCAAGACGAGCAAAGTTAGAAAGGGTAAGAGAATACCTCAACCCTGCTATGATACTTATGTTAGTCCAGATACCAAGATTATAAAAGAACTTAGTACGCAATTTGAGAGTTATAAATGATTTGGGGTAAAAATGAAGTGGGAATGACTGTATTTATAGAGGACCTTCCCCTATGGATTCGAGTCATACAGTGTACGACCATAGGTAGGGTAGACCCTAGCCTTTATTACGGAAACGTCACTGTGAAACAAACGCGCCTCATTTGTCTGTCAAGGTACGTAGATTTGCGATGATTGGGCCCCGCAAAGAGTTCGGCCTTAGTGTATGTCCCTTATTCGAGTCCATGACCTGTATGACCATTTCGTGAACTTTAGGTAAGGGCTTCTTTGTTGGGTCCAAATTGCTTAAACCCATATTGTTACTTTGGGCCTGACCCCATCACTCATTATACATTAGATAGACTATTTAATTATTTCTATTGTATAAGTTCTTAATATTTCAATAATTTGTGTATATAAATTTTTTTACATGCATAAAACGTTTTTTAAAGTTATATATGACCCATGCTATGCACGGAGAAATTTATATATACATTTTGAATAGTACCAACATCCCTTCCAAAAATACAAAACAAAACAAATGAAATACCCTATCAACATAATCCTCCATAATAAAAATTCACATGTAAAACTTTCAGTGACCAAATGCAATATCTGAAGAAAACAAATATGAAAAATGTCATACACAAAGGGTAAAAAAACGGGGGAAATCATTTGACCCCACAACTTAGAATTTTTTATGTGGTCATTTCTTTCAATTTTATATACACGAGACAAATTATAAGTGGTTGAGGACAGACATGGGACATATATAACGACAAACAATTTTTTTTTGTCGTAAAAACAGTGGTCATTTTTCTCGTCCACACAAGTACCACTCCCTTCCTACTATGGCTATGAAAAGAATAAAACATAAAGTCATACATTTTGAATTCGCCGACTCTGATTAAACTATGTTGAACTAGGGTGAGCACCGAATTCGAATTTGCCAATTCGATCATTTGAATTTGTTATTTCATTTTTTTCCATACCTCAAAAAACCGACTGAATTAAGTGTGACACTAAAGCAAGGGTGAGCAAATTCGGTTTTTACCAAATTCCAGCCGAATTCGAATTCAATTTGGTAATTCGGTTTGATAATTCAGTATGAATTCGATTTGGTCGAATTCGATGAGGGACTAATTTTGAATTTGGTCCCGACCGAATTCGAATTGATTTTTTAAAATAATTTAATAATATATAGTAAACATAAAATAAAAAATAAAAAAATAACCCTATCCGCCTCCATCTTTTATCTTCCGAATTAATAGCTATTTTGTTCATCAACTTATTTTCGTTTAACCACTTTGGTTTTAACTTTTTTTTAACTTTTTTTCATTACCAATGTTTTTTACGTAGCTGCAATTTTCATCATTCGTCAAATAATTGGATTTGATAAAGAAGAATTGAGGAAGAAGAAGTTTGAGGAGAAAAAAGAAGAATATTTCTTCCCATTTTGCCCTTGAAGGAGAGAAAGTTCAAGCTCTGTTAGGCCACGTCATCAAATTGGACGAAATTTATCCAATTATTTGACGGAATTATGAAAATGGTACTGTCAGTAAAAACATTAATGATGGAAAAAAGTTTTTAAAATAAGTGAAAAGTGACCAAAATGACTAAACAAAACTAAGTTGATGACCAAAATGTCTATTAATTCTGATCTCAAAAATTCTTCCATTCAGTCGCTTTTTTCTGATCAGCTGCCTCCATCCATAGAGTCATTTTGGAGGGAATTCTACAGATCATTACTTTGGTCAATGGAACTAGTAATTTTGTTGGAACAAAATTTTGTTTAGATCATTACTTTGGTCAATGGAGGGAATTCTACAGATCATTAATTTTGTTGGAACGGCAGTAGCAGAAATTGATCCAACGGCGCGGCATTTCAGTGTTCTTAAAAGCATTAGCAATGGCGACCTGCACGACTCTTTCACACTACTTTATTCATTGATTAACATTCTCGTACAAATCTCTCTCTCGAGCATCTTTGTACCTTTTCAAATTTGCCACGAATGGGTAGAAATATTCACACAATCAACGCAAAATCATCATTTCATCGACGAGAAATCTTCAACTCCAAATGTTATTTTGCCTCGGAACCTAAAAACTACTCATCATCATGTTTGCACAAAGTTACAGACTTTTATGAAGAAACCACCAAATCAATAATCTCAAACCCGTTTTTCCATCTCCTCTCGGAAATTCAAAACCCCAACAATATAGTTAATCTAATATGCTCAGCTTTGAAGTTAAAAAAAGATGCTGCCAATTTAGCCCTTCCACTTCTCAAGAAAGTTATGCAAGAGCAGGGGCTAATTAGTCATCTGGGCACCCAAGAAATCTCAAGGGTTCTGTTAAGATGTCAATCTGACTCTCACACTGCTCTTATTTTCTTTAATTGGGTCAAATTTTATGTGGGTTTTAAGCTAAATTCTCAAAATCATTGCTTTCTTGTTCATATATTGGTGTGGTCTAAGAAGTTTTCTTGTTCATATATTGGTAGATTTGAATAAGGATGTGGGGAAGAATGTGGATGTTTTTAAAAGTTTAATGGTGTGTAGTAATGAGTGTAAGTGGGATCCTGTTGTGTTTGACATGTTAATTAATGCTTATTTGAAATTTGGTAAGCTTAAAGAAAGTTCTAGAGGTTTTAGGCAGATGCTAAAGCTGGATTTTGTTCCTCATGTTATTACGATTAATTGTCTTTTGAATGGGCTTTCTAAGTCCAAGTATAGTAGGAAATGTTGGGAAGTTTATGAAGAGATGGGGAGGATTGTGGAACATCCGAATCCGTGCACTTTTAATATACTGACTCATGTTGTTTGTAAGGATCCGGAGGAGAGAGATATGGATAAGGTGGATGAATTCTTAGAAAAAAATGGAAGAGGAAGGATTTGATCCTGATATTTTTACTTATAATATGTTGGTCGATAACTACTGCAAAAAAGGTAGGTTGAAGGATGTGATTTACCTGTATCATATTATGTTTAGAAGGGGCATCGAGGCAGATGTGGTTACATGTACTATGTGATAAATGGTCTTTGCAAACGAGGCAGCCTCGGAGATGCTCATAAGGTTTTTGCTGAAATGATACAGAGAGGGTTACAACCGGATATTATGACTTTTTTTAAACACACACTTATTTCTGGTTATTGTAAAGAGGGACTGATGCAAGAAGCGAGGTCGCTGTTACATGATATGATCGGGCGTGGGCTTCACCCCAGACGATTTTACTTGTAAGGTACTTGTGGAGGGGTATCAGAAACAAAACCACTTGATTTCAGCTTTAAATTTAGTAGTTGAACTGCAAAGACTTGGGTTTACCATCCCTCGAGATGTATACGATTACTTAATAACTACTTTGTGTGAAGAAAAGCGACCATTTGTCTGCCAAGAGACTTTTGGAAGGAATTGGATGTCGATATGATCCTAAAGACGAAACTTATTATAACTTAATTGTCTCTTTTTGTCAATCCAACTATGTGGATGAAGGATTATGTTGGATTATTCGTTCAAGAATTATCGAAAAATAATGTTTCCACTTGTTTGTAAGAATCAAACGAGAAAAAATAAAATCGCATTGTATTTTACAACTTCAAAAGCAGAAAAAAATGAAATCGGAATAATGAAATCGCTCTGTATTTTATAACTACAAACAGAAAAAATAAAATCAAAGCGAGGCGAAAACGAGACAGTAATAAAAATAATCGAAAACCACTACCGATTATTTATAATAGCGAAGCGGAACAAAAAACCACAAGAAATAGTTACTGATTTTTGTTTGGAATTAATCCGGGACGAGACAGCAGTATTTCCGCTTCCTCTTAAGTTCAATATGCCCCTGCCTTTTACCGAGCTTTCCCGGCACTCCCCGAGCACTCGAACTCCCAAGGTAAAACGTCCAACCAAAGCTATACTGGAAGCAGTGATATGGAACCTTCGGATCGTATGTAATAGTTGAACACCGAGACGGAATGCGACTAAAAAAAAACTATGCGAAAAAAGAAAATTTATCCACGGGGGAGGAAGGAGAATTTTCGAGTATTTTTTTCTAGATGGCGCACTACCTTTTTATAGGCTGCAAACCTCACATATGTAACAGCTCTTACATTACTCATTCTTAATGCTCAGTTTAATACTCGATCATTATAAACCATTATGCTATATTATTTCCCTGATTATTCAGATCAAAGGAAATGAAGAGTCGCCATTACTTTAAAATTCGAATATCCAAAAAAAACCAAAAAAAAACATGGGCTAATCAGGCCCGCGAGTTTTGGTTCGGCATTCGTGTACGCAGGCCGCACCTGCACACAAGTTCAAGCTAATTTTGTATCAACAGACCTTTCGTTTGCAGCCCCCTACGCGGGCGCACACGAGGTTATCACTTTAGGCATAATAGTAGTAATACAATTTAAGCCCATGTTAATCACTTTAACATATAAAGTGATTTTCTCTTTCATGGGTTTCCTATGTGGGATGTGAGTTTAAAACCCCATTTACCACATTTCATCCACCCCACTTTATACCAATTTATCATTCGCACCAAGAATTGGTTTTCTCACATGTTATATATCATCGCGAAGCTTGCGCAACCCACTTCGTGATAAACTCAATAACATTCAAAATCGAGCGGTGTAACATATAAATATATTAGCTCAAATATGTCCTCACGACACATTAATTACTCATTAATTCTTTGAGAAAAGCAATTTCTCCAATATATTACTTTATAAAATTGAGATGGAATCCAAGGATATGAAGCTTAATTTAGGTGTGTATATATATATATATATATATATATATTTGTAGTTTATGTAGATTAAGTAGAATGAAAGAGGCAGAAAACTTTATGAGAGAAATTGTTGAGTCTGGTATAGATCTTGATACCGAAATATGCATATTGTTGGTCAATGGGTATTGCAAAGAGAGGAATTTCTATGAAGCAGAGTCTATATTGCGTCTCTTTGCTCTAGAATTTCGAATATTTGATACATTAAGTTAGGGGTGAAAATGAGCTAAGTCGAGCTGAGCTCAGCTAGCTCAGGCTCAGCTCACATTAATTTTGTCCAGCTCATAGCTCGGCTCATATTTGATGTGAGCTAATTTTCTCAATTCAAACTCAGCTAATTAGTAGTTTACGAGCCGCTCTCGCTCTTTGGATTTATATTTGCGGGACTTCCAGAGTTTAGATTTTAGAGTAAGATTGGAAAAGGTTCTGGATTGTTTCAGGTATTTGTATGCAAGTTCCTTAATCCGAGGTCATACTCTTTGGTTTTGGGGGTTCTACTTAGGCTGTGTTTGTTTCCATGGAATTGGAATTGATTTTTCAATTTCAATTTTCTTGTTTGGCTACCAATAAAATCATAGAATTGAAATTCCAATTCTCTTGTTTGGCTCTCAACACAATTTTGGAATTGGAAAATTTTGCCCATCAATTCCACAAAATCAATTCCATTTTATAATAAAAAAAATTAAATTCCAATTCCACAAGATTTATTGTAGGTTATAAATATATCATACATATAAGTTATTTTCTCTTTCATAAATATATATATATATATATATATACATAATGACCAAAAAACCCTTATTGTAAAATGACAAAAACACCCCTAGTACAAAATGACTAGAGTACCCTTAATTTAAAATAGAAAATACTAATCGTTTAAATTACAAAAATACCATTTGTACGACGTCGAAAAATACCATTAATACAAAATTACAATAAAACCCATGGCACAAAATAACGATTTTTAATAATAATAAAAAAAACCATAAACATACATAACATAAAATCACCAAAACATCCATCGTAAAAAATTACGAAAATAATATTGATGCAAAATGACGAAAATACCCTTGGCTCAAAATGATGAAAAATACTCTCGCAAAATAATAATAATAAAAAAATACCTTTGCCTCTAATAGCTTAAAATTCATATGATTAAAAATGACTTAAATGTTTTTGATGAAAAATGACGAAAATACTTTGGCGTAAAATGACGAAAATGCCCTTAATGCAAAAAGACAAAAACGCTCCAATAAAAAATGGGAAAATGCCTTTTGTGCAAAATGAAAAAATTAACTTTGGTTAAAAATTAAAAAATTCTCTTAACAAAAAATGACAAAATTATCATTTATAAAAAATTCGTTTACTTGAAATGCCTAAAATATTATCGGTATAAAATGACGAAAATAAACTTGTTGAGAAATAATAGAAATTTCATTCATACCAAATGAGAAGAAAAAAACCATGATGAAAATGAAAAATTACCACTCGTTTAAAAAAAACGAAAATTTTACAATAAGGGTATTTTTTTAATTTTAAAAAATGTGCATTTCCGTCATTCTAAACAAATGGGAAAAGGTTATTTTCTTCATTTTCATCGGATTATTTTCATTATTTTGTGATTTATTCATCTTTTATCAAGTATATATTCATTAATGCGCGATGAGCTAATTCCACTTTATCAAGAGTATTTTTGTAGTTTTGCAATGAATGCAATTTTTTTTTTTTTTTTTATAAAATTAGACCATAAAAGTTTTTTTTTTCATATTACGCAAAATAGTATATTTTAACTTATTTTTTTTTAGCTAAAGACCCCTAATTCTAGCGAATTTTATTTGCCTCAACGTTGGAGGCGGGTGTCGAACTTGTGACCTCATGGTCACAAGTCAAGGCCTTGCCCACTGGGCCAAAGCCTTCTTGACGTATATTTTTCACTTTACTAGGGAATTTTCATCATTTTTTATACCCGAAAAATTTCGTCATACTAGCGGTGTTTTCGTCATTTTTCATCAAAAATATTTTCGTTTTTCAACGATATTTTATATGATTCATACTATAAAGATTTTATTCAATGCTATGAATGTTCTTTTAATTTTGAAACAAAAAATATTTCCGTGACTAACGAAACCATACTACTCCCTCCATTCCTAAATATAAGATTCTTTAGACAATTTTAGAAAATTAAGGAACTTGTCAATTACCCTCTCTCACTTCTATAGCATAAGAAAAGAAAGGAAAAAATAAGGATGGCAGAGGCCACAAATAAAAAAAATGTCGAGTAGATAATTGAAATAAATTGTTGACAACTAATAAAAGAACCTTACACGATAATTAATTTGGATACATATACATCTTCTAAACGACAATTAATTGGGAATGGAAGGAGTATTAATTATGTTATAATTTTTTCCTCTAATAGAATAAGAACCTCACCTACCGTTCTTTTTAGCCCATGTCTTGTTCAAAATTCAAATTTGTTCTCGTTTATAAACCCCCAAGAAAAAAAAATTATAATCCATATACTACAATGGTTCGGTATCATTATCATGATCATCCCAATATCTCCACCATACCCATCTCTCATGGAGCAAGAATCAGGACCTTTTTTAGTTGTAATGGTACTGGCTAGTGGCCATCCTATACTCTTTTTTTTTAATTTTTTTTAACGATAAAGCATGATATTACACTATTATAAATATAGATTTTTGTGTCGAGACTGCTTTATGCGTCAGGGCATTTACTATCACAAATAACTATCATTTGCGTCAGATTGACACACCAATGCAAATAACGGTATGACGTTGTTTGATAATATGCATTTCACGATCGCTAATTAGTATTTGTGTAGGATTGTTGGGACTTGGAAAGGTCCCTTTGCTCTTAATGTGTTGTTGAGGTGCGCAAGGGACATAGACAAAGAAGGAAAACTTTGGAAATGGTAGAAAACTAAAAACATCAACTTTTTTTTTAATTATTGGGGGAGAGGACTTATCTATAAATGGGGATTCAATGCTTTCCTAATCATTAGACACAAATTATTTCTGTTCATTAATGATCCAAATTAATTTCATACCTACAGCAAGTCGGGATCTCTTGTGGAATTACATAGCTATGAATTTTTGCTTTTGATAACTCCCTTTCTTCAGCAAGTCTCCGAAAAAAAGGACAACAAGAAGAAAGCGGCTTGCCCAAATGCTTTAGTGTTCTGCAACTGTGAATAGGACAAGAGTTTTTTGTATACGAGATTTAAAAATTTGTCATGAATGATACCTGTAACTTGACAAAAGAAAATGCCTTTAGGTGATACCACATATTCCTGCAGTTTCAATTCTCCATTATATTTTTTATTATTATTATTATATTTCCAAAGTTTTCAGCCTTGACGTTGGAACTTAGGTACAGGATGGAATGTCTGGAAAGATTTAAACTGCCTTAGAATATCTAATGTTAGAGGAAGGTCTCAAAGGGGAAGGTCCGGCATGGGACAGGGCCCTACACCCCTTTCACATAAATTGAAGCTGGGTTCGCGCTCAATTTATGTGAGACAGTCCCATTGAAATCGGCCCAGGCTGGGAATTTCCGTCCCAAAGGGTTGAAGTTTTACGCCTTTTGTCTATCATATATCTTGGCATAAGAGTGGAAAAGATAGATATAAGTGTATTGAATGTTTATTTTCAACTTGTATTCAAGCAATTTTATGAGACTAATTTTGAGAATTGAGTTTAACTATACTATTTCCCTTGGATTATTGGTGGGTTAGAGTCTGAATAACTCATAAAGTTTGTGTTGTACATCAGCTTCTCTCTTGTGTATCCACGAGATTGGAGTTAAATGACAGAACAAAATTTAACTCTACCAAACAGTTAAAGTTCTATAAATCAAAATAGTCGGAGTCTGCCTTCTATCATGATTCCGTTAATGAAAAAAAGTTAGGTCAGTCTCCAATCAATTTGTTTATGTTGTATTCTGGCAACCACTTTGTGCAATTATCGTGAATAGTTAGTATGTTTCCTATCCATCCCCTCCCATACCCTAATTATTGTTATTGATAACTTAATGAGTTATGATGATGATGTTGTGAAACGAGTTAAAGTTTCATATTTTCAATGTTTAATTACATTTTATTTTTTCAGTCTGTAGTTTGTTATATATTTAGTGTTGTTTTTTCTTGATATGGATCCTGGATAAAAAACAAATTTACTTAAATGAGGTGTAGGTGAACTCAAGTCCCCTACAACAAGGGAGAACCTACTGGATTTAATTTCCATCATGTATATATCCCTGTTTAATTTTAATTGACGGACTCACATTCTGTGTTTAGTCTTTTCCTCTCCTACAACCAATTTTTTCTTAAGTATTATTGTGGGTCTTTTTCTAACATCATCAGGATACTGTTTCTCTGCCCTTCTGTTCCTCCGTTGTAACCATTTGTAACAGTCTGTCTTCAAACTCTTTCCGTGGATTGAGATTTAAACTATGATCACTTAAGATTCGAACTCTGGAAACACTCTCTTTATGAAAAATGAAATAAATAAGGGTAAGACTGCATATGTCGGGACTTTCCTTAGACCTTGCTGATGCGGGAGCTGTCACGAGTCGTCTCTCGAGTGTCTTAGACGCACCGTGATGCCGAGTGACTTTGGCTCTTAGTCAAGTCACTCCCGGCTCCATGAAATAATCGAAAATGGGACAAACCCTCTTCGATGGCAAAATCGTAAATAAATGCAAAATAAATGGCACGGGACAAATTGCACGAAAATCACTTCATTGATTTGTATGCATGATTACATGAGTTAGAGTATAGTTTCAACGTCCAAGACAACGAGGGGGAGGAGTCGTTTGAACGTGATGACAATTGTTTGCTTGCTTACTTGTTTGCTATTTGTATTCCCCTATAAGAGCTTAAAAGACATTTACCAAGTGGCAGGAGTAGATACCAAAATTCCAAGGAGGTGGAAACACTCTTATACAAAAAAATACAAGTTATGTACATAAACTAACCGTCCTATCCGGTCCTCTAGGATTTCTCTAGAACATACGCCGAGTTATAGAAGTTTTGGGACCGATGGCACGCAAAAATGCGGAGCTAGGCCGCTGCTGGGGCGTCTTTCCTGACACAGTTGGGGCGCAGCTCCAGTAGCTGTGCCGCGCAGATTGGGGCGCAACTACGATAGCGATGTGCGTTGCTTTGGGGGGCATCGTCGGCATACTTGTTAGGCGCGGCTACAATGCACGCTGCGCTGAGTTGAGGGCGCAGCTTACAGGGTGCCTCGGCCGAGTCATTGGGGCGCAACTACAGGTGTTTCTGCGTCGAGGTTAGCCGACGTCATGCACCACTTGCTATCTTCGTGCGACAACTTAGTGCGCCGAGCATCGTCATGGTCGCTGAGGGATGCTATATTCGCGCAACCCTTGACATCATCCTCCACCTGATTTGGTGACGCCCTCATCGCCGTAACTGCCTTGTATCCCTTTATCAGCGGTCTGAAGGCTCTCATATCTGATTCTCTCTCCCAAGTGTTTGCTTCGGTGCCACGACCTTGTCAACGCACCAAGAATTCCATATAGTTCCTCTTACCCCTCCTGGTGGTCCGAGCATCATGGATTACCTCGGCCACTTTCTTGCCCAATGTTGTTGAAGAGAGAGGATATCGTAGGGCCGTGTCTACATTCTCTTGTAGATTCTCATGATATGGTTTCAAAAGGCTTACATGGAAGACTTGGTGGATCTTCATGTCTGGCGGAAGTTCCACTTTGTAAGCAACTGCACTGATCCTCTTTAATATAGGTACGGGTCCAATGTATTTGGGCATCAATCTTGTGTCTAACCCCTTATTTCTCTGGGGCTCTCTTTTAAGATGCCTTTTTACCATCACTTGATCCCCGACCTAGAACTCCACAAAGCCGATTTTGATCGACATATTTTTTCATCCGCTTCACTGACTTTTCAAGGCACATCTTCGTAAGTTCCACATTCTTTTTCCATTCCCCGGAGAAGTCTTGCGCTAGCGAGGACTTGGATCCGACTGGCGTGTCTGCGGTATGAGATAGCAGAGGTTGTTGGCCAGTTACAATCTCAAAGGGGCTTTTGCTAGTAGCCAAACTCTTTTGTGAATTGAAGCAGAGTTGCGCCACATCCAAAAGTTCGACCCAGTTTCTTTGATTTATCAGCATGAAGTGCCGCAAGTATTCTTCAAGCATTCCATTATACCTTTATGTTTGCCCATCTGGCTAGGGATGGAATGCAGAACTCATGCACAGTTTAGTGCCAAGCCGTCGAAAGAGTTCAGTCCAAAATTTCCCAGTGAATTTTCCTTCCCGATCACTGATGATCTCCCGGGGCACTTCCCAAAACCTCACCACGTTTTGGAAGAACAACTTAGCTGTCTCTTCGACAGTCACATATTTCGGTGCAGGAATGAACGTGGCATACTTAGAGAAACGATCAATCACAACCATAATGGTAGCATTGTCTCCTATCTTCGGCAACCCAGTGATGAAGTCTATGGATACACTTTCCCAAGACTTTGCCGGCACGGACAGAGGTTCAAGCATTCCTCATTTCTTTTGTCGATCGACCTTGTCCTTATGACAAGTGTAGCAAGTCTTCACAAAATCCGAAATCTCATCCCGCATTTGGGGCCAATAGTATGCCCTTTCCACCAAGGCTATCGTGCGGTCTTCTCCTTGGTTCCCAGCCCACAGTGTGCTGTGGCATTCCTTAATTATTCTTTTTCTCAAGTGTCAACCCTTGGGAACATAGAGACGATGACCCCGTGTCATCAAAAGTCCATCGTCCACTCAAAATCGTCGAGTCTTTCTATCTTTTACCATCGACATAAGTTGTTGTCCAGTGGGGTCATCTGGAAAAAATCCACGTATTGCCTCTTTTATGCCCATGGTGAACTCGCTACTAGCCAAAGTCAAGAGTTGGCTTGATGGAGCTAGTTCACCCCTTCGACTTAGAGCATCAGTGACCACATTCGTTGCACCAGTTCTGTATTCTAGCGTGAAGTCGAATTCCACTAGAAGTTCTTGCCAACAGGCTTGCCGTCCTGTTAGTCTCGGCTGAGTCATGAAGTGGCTCATAGTCGTGTTGTCCGTATTCACAATGAAAGCAGCTCCCAATAGGTAATGCCTCCACACCCTAAAGCAGTGGACTACGACAAGGAGCTCTTTCTCGTGGGCAGTGTACTTTCTCTCTGCCTCGCTCAGCTTCTTACTCTTAAAAGCTACCAGGTGGCCTTCTTGTATAAGCACACCTCCGAGGGCAAAATCTGAAGCATCAGTATGCACCTCAAATAGCTTAGTCATGTCTTGTAGGCCTAGCACCGGGTCAGTGGACATTTGTCTCTTCAAGCTCTCAAAGGCCAATTGACATTTCGAGTCCCAATTCCATACCATCTTCTTCTTGAGGAGCTCGGTCAAGTGTAAGGCTATCTTGGAATAGTCCTTCACAAATCGCCGATAATAGTTGGCCAGTCCAAGGAATGATCTCAACTCGTGCATATTCTTCGGAGGTTGCCACTCCTCAATAGCTTGTATTTTCTTCGCATCCATAAGAATGTATCCTAGTTCAATGATGTGACCCAGGAATGCAATTCTCTGTTGGGCAAAAGTGCACTTGGACAGCTTAGCATACAACTTGTTTTCTCTGAGGCAAGCGAGCACCATCTCCATGTGTGTTATGTGCTCCTCCAAGCTGTTGCTATAGATCACAATATCGTCCAAGTATACGACCACAAATTGGTCCAAAAAGTCCCTTAAAACTTTATTCATCAAGGTGCAGAAGGTTGCGGAAGCATTGGTTAGCCCAAAGGGAATTAATAGAAATTCGAATGCCCAATATCTAGTCACACAAGTAGTGTTCATCTCATCTCCCTCCTTCACGCGTACTTGCCAATAGCCCGAACGAAGATCAATTTTTGAGTAATACTTCGCTCGACTTAGTTGATCAAAGTAATCGGCTGGCAGCGGTATAGGATACTTGTTTTTTATCGTGGTCTTGTTGAGTACCCGATAGACCACGTACATGCGAAGAGAACCATCAGGCTTCTTTTGGAAAATTACTGAAGCACCATAAGGGGACCTTGCAGGAACGATGATATCGGCCTCCAACATTTCCGTTAGTTGTTTCCGAAGCTCCGCTAGTTCGGGCGGAGACATACGATAAGGGAGTCGAGCAGGAGGCTTCGTGCTTGGGAGCAGCTCAATTCCATGATCAATGTCTCTTTTTGGCGGAAGTTCCCGAGGGAGTTCTTCCGGCATGACATCTTCGTACTTGTGCAACAACCGCTTCACCGCCGGTGATATAGATCCTGATTTCTCCTCCACCTCTTCCCAGTTCAGGTGGGCAAGAAATGTTGGTTCTCATTTTTTAAGGCCCTTTCCCAGTTGGAACGCAGACAGGTGGGGTTGACCGATTTCCCAACAATGACGGGCATAACATTCCCGTCGACAATAATCGAATCAGCATAAGGGAGTACTTGCGTCTTAGTATCCCTCATAAATTGGATCCCCAAGATGAGTTTGAAGTCATCCATCAGGGCCGCAATGAGGTTCGTGCTTCCCTCAAAATGACCCACACTTATCTTAACCTCCTTCGCAACTCCAGCAACCGTTTATGGCCTTCACCGTCCGATTACTTGTTTTCTAAAGATAGACCCAATCTCTCCACTTCTGAGACGTCTATATAGTTGTGAGTAGCGCCAGAATCCACCATGGCTCGAATAGGCTTTCCGTCGATATGCACATCAACGTACATCAGCCCTTGATCGCAGCTAGATCGAGTGCCTAAAGCTTCATGACCGCCTTGGGTCGTTCTCATGTGAGCTAGTGTTCCAGCAGCACCTCCTTCTTCGTAATATGCTTCCTCACGTTGAATCTGGGGCGTATTTGGTCCCCTTTGAAAGCCATTTGCTGCCAGAGTCCACCCTAGTAGGTTGGGCAACTTCTCAATGGGTGAGGCCCCGAACAGTTGTAGCAGGACCCAGCGAATGGTCTCGGTGTGTAATTCCTTTGTGGGGCATCACCTCGTTTTTGTCCCACGAAATAGAGGGAGGGCCTATCTCCTCCACCTCTTGTGGAGTTCGTCCTGAACGGCTTGTAGTTCCCCATCTTAGCCTAGAAGGGAGTCTTCTTCTCATTTTCCTTCCTCACATCTTGTTGAAAGTCTACTAGACCCTCACCAATAGTTATAGCATAGACCAGGTTCTGCACAGGCTGGCGAGTGAGCTCATTCTTAGCCCACGGTTTAAGACCTTCCATGAAAACAAATAGCTTGTCCGATTGGGACATGTCAGTAATCTGTAGTAAGCATGCCGAGAAGCTCTTGACGTACTCTCGAATAGTCCCGCTGTGCTTCAATTCTCTAAGCTTTCGTCTAGCTTCATAGACAACGTTCTGGGGAAAGAACTGCTTCTTAAGAGCTTCTTTCATCAGTTCCCAAGTGTTTATGGTGACCCGCCCAGCTTCCATCTCAGATGATTGGACTCTCCACCATAATTTCGCATCGTCCTCCAAGTACGTAGCTGTCGTATCCACCTTCATGCTCTCCTCGGTGATACCGACGGTCTTGAAGTACTGTGTGATGTCGAAGAAGAAATTATCTACTTCTTGAGCATCCTTTTCTCCTTTGAAGGCTTTAGGTTCCCTCACCTTTAGCTTCGGGGCATGATTAGGGACAGCTTGTTGGCCATTCCGTTCTCCAGCTGCTCGGCCAATGGCTAAGGAAAGCGTCATTAGTTCTGCCTTCACCTCTTCCAAAGCAGCCTGCAAATCAGTCACTGCTTTGGTGTTGTTGGTCAACGATGAGCGAATCTCCATCGTTGATTTCCAACTTAGCATCGTGTGCTTAGGTAACTTGGAATAACTCTCTTGTAGAGTTACCTATTTCCTCTAGTTTCCCACTTTGCACGCCGATATCGTTTTCCATAAGAGCCGCTTTTCTCTTCATGGATTCGACATCCTCCTCGCTTTCACCATAGCAGAAGGTATGCACTTTGTCTACCATGGCCTCTAGAACATCTAGTTGGACCTTGGTAGCATCATCCATAGCCAATACACTTCTCATTTTACTAGCCATCATTTTTTCTTAGTTTCGAGTTCTAGCAACTTGCTTTGATACCAAGTGTCACGGGTCGTCGCTCGAGGGTCTTAGACGCACCGTGATGCTGAGTGACTTTGGATCTTAGCCCAAGTCACTCCCGGCTCTTTGAAATAATCGAAAATGGGACAAACGCTATTCGATGGCAAAATCGTAAATAAATGCAAAATAAATGGCACGTGACAAATTGCACGAAAATTACTTCATTGATTTGTATGCATGATTACATGAGTTAGAGTATAGTTTGAACGTCCAAGACGACGAGGGAGAGGAGTCGTTTGAACGTGACGACAATTGCTTGTTGGCTTGCTTGTTTGCTTGTTTACTGATTTTTATTCCCCCCAATAATAGCTTAAAAGACATTTGCCCAAGTGGCAGGAGTAGATACCAAAATTCCGAGGAGGTGGGAAAACTCCTATATAACAAAATACAAGTTATGTACATAAACTAACCGTCTTATCCCGTCCTCTAAGATGTCTCTAGGACATACGCCGAGTTATAGAAGTTTTGGTACCAAATGGCAAGCAAAAATATGGAGCTAGGCCCCTGTTGGGACGTCTTCCGCTGCACAGTTGGGGAGCAGCTACAATAGCTGTGCGCGCAAGTTGGGGCACAGCTACAACAGCGTTGCTGGGGCATATTCGGCATACTATTGGGGCACAACTACAGTGCTCGTTGCGCAAGGTTGGGGCGCAACTACAGTGCCTCGGCCAGGCCGTTGGGGCGCAGCTACAGTATTTCTTGCACCAAGGTTAGCTGACGTCGTGCACCACTTGCTATCTTCGTGCGCCGAGCATCGTCACCGTCGCTGAGAGATGCTATATTCGTGCGACCCGTGACAGAGACTTGTACACCGGGTACGACAAAAGGAAATCCTAAAAGAAATTTACCGGTGTCGATTTTGGGTGGGTAAAGGTGGATAACTTGAAGACTTACCCCTGGTGTTCGGCCCAGAATGCTGCCAACTCTTGAGGACCTTGTATACTTGTAGCATGTCACTACAGAATGCTTATGAAAATATGTTTTGCACTACATGTAGCTCTTTTAGGACCGCGAAACGCTAATTTATTGGAACATTTTGTTTTGCTTATTGCATTTATTCACATTTCTGTGTCTAGTCTCTAGACATATTAACTTACAGAATATGGTAATCATTAGTTTCTTAATAGTTGGACCTGTTCGTTGGGGTAGTGATAAATCATTTTGGAATTCAAGCCATACTTGGGAAATTTTCATGTATGCTTTGTTGATTCATTTCTTTTCCAGCCATTCGTTTCTTTCTTTTCTTGATTTCTTTCGAAGACAAAAGAAGGGAGTAAAGGGGTTCAATTGTGGTTGTTTGGTTGGTAAATATTCTCAAAATTGTTTGTTACTTGGAACATTTATCTTCATATTATATCTGGTTGTAGGAAATTAATAAGTTTTCGGATTTGGTTTTCAGTTTACAATTATTATTTAAAAGAGTAATATTGATATTTTGATTACAAAATATCATAATAATTTTTGCAACATGTAATAAAAGTCTTATATTTAGGAATGGAGGGAGTACTTTTTTTTCCTTACCATAGTATAGAAATGTGATCATAAGGAGAAAATTAGAGTGGTATCTATTGAAAATAAGATGAAGAAAATTCATTTGCATTAGTTTAGACACATAAAAAGAAAATCAAAGAATTGAAAGGTGGAAGTATGAGATTGTAAGAAGTAGAGGGAAATCGTGAAAAGTTTGGACCATAGTTATAAAGAATTATACAAATCTATTAAACTTGGATGAGAGTATGATTTTGAATAGAAAGATATGAAGATGATGTATTCATATTAACGACCACAAAGAAACAGAGTGAATGTGTTCTTGTTGACGAATTACACGGAATTCCTACGTTGATTCATGTAGTCGAAAGCCAGAAACTATAAGAAACATCTCATAGAAATCATGGACAACCATAAATATACAACTCAATAAACCATGCAGAAGCAGTCCAAAGCCTAGCGCAATGATGATTGTTTCCGGGCAGCGGCTCTCTCTAACGCCTTCAACCTGTTGGCTGCGATTTGCCCTTGTTGTTTCTAGGAGAGCGCTTTGTAGCCTACTCGGTGGTTCATTACCACCAGCATAGCATTGCCATTCGGGTCATCTATAGGCGGCTAAGAAGGACTCTATCATGGAGCATAATTTACGAAGTTAATAGACACTCAAAACTTCATGACAGTTGATTTAACTGAATTTAAACTTAAAATTAAGGTTACGCAGCTGAACAAAAAGTAAAGCAAGAAAGATCTCCCATTATCACCACAAAAGGAAGATCCAACCAGCATTTCAAAATTATATTGGGAAAGATTTCAAATTGTTAACATGATCCTTGCCAGAAATGGAACAATAACAAGCAGATTTTTTTCATTTCTTTTCCCTTTTTGGTGGGGTGGGGATTCAAGTAACACCAGCACCTTTTAGACAAAGCATACATAAGTGTTGTACATGTCACAAAGAAGTAAGTACTTCCATGTTTCACTTTCACATGGAGTAATATCAACTTTGCTCTTTTCAATTTAGCATCATTTAAGTGACCTTTCTGGAATGACGATCCAGAGAGATGTATCTTGATGCATCTTTTCTATTTCACTTTTAGGTATTGGAGCGTATTAGATGATAAAATATATCGTCCCCTCTTGTAGAAAATCCACCAGTTCTCACTTCATGTTGCATGTAAAGAAGAAACTAATAGACTTGTAGAGCTTGCAAGACTTGCAGCAACACATACTGAGAACCACTCTTGAACTACTACGAGACTTACTCTCTTGAGTAGATTCTCCACACTATTCTTGTTCACTCGCGAGGAGTGCCCTTAAAATTTAAAGGTCCTTGAGATGTATCTATGCAGATCAAGAACAATGAGTAGCCTTAAATTTTCAATAACCTTGACAAACGACTGAGGATAAAAGAAGTCGTCGAACTTTGATAATCTACCTTTAGTCTGACAGAACTGTAAAATGTGTAAAAAATCCATTTCAATTTCCAAAAGCAATATGCAACTTCAAGATTTCATACACACAAAACAACTTCTTATTGCTCTCTATATATTTTTATTTTATTTATTTTCCTCGGAAGGGAAGAGTAAGGAGGTCTTTGAGAGACAAAGTCATATGCCTACAGAAGACATAAAATGTATACACAGAGAGACCCTGGACCAACTGATATTGGCTAATATCAGTAGCATATGCCTTGTGAACACTAAAGTCTGAATTTGTAACTGATGAATCAGCATAGAGCTAAGAACAAGCACATAAATTATTTGAAGAGGAAAAAGAATATGTGAAACAGAATAATACTCACTTCTACAGCCTTCTCCCACATTTCAATGAGCATGTTCTCCTCAATAGGAATTTGCTCTCGAGTATCCCGGGCATCTGACATAACAACAACTAAGGCTCAATTGGCAATCTGGGATATGAAAAATTCAAACATATATAATAAAGAAACGTGGGATTATATTCTTTTATCCCTACTGAAGTATTTAAAGTACCTTGTTCATGACTTGAGATCTCTGGCTGAACTTGAGGCTCATGCAGCTTCGATGGGTCTACGCCAGCTGCTATCTTTTCTCTCAGTCCTCGGAGAGATGTCTGCCCAAAAAAGAACAGAGAAAATGAGAAATAGAAGCATACTACTGGGAAAACCTGTAATGTCGAGAAAGGGACAAATAACTGCCAAAAAGAAACAGTTAACTGCCAAAAAGAAAGAGACTACGTCAGGAAAATGATATTTTAAATAATGTAATAACACAAAAGATCGTCCGATCACTCTTAGAGCCTACTTCAGTAAATTTTTACCTATTGTTTCGAGTCGGAAGTAGCGCCTACTACGCCAATCTTCCTTGACCTGAGAATAGTTCTTTACAGAAGCTAGCAATAATATGTTCATTTTATTGGCATCCATTCAATGCTTAATGGTCCAACGATTAGGTAGGTCAGCATGGCTCAGATTTTAAGGACAGAATAACAAACATGGGGGAACTGCACAATAATAAGCCAATAGAGGTTTTCCCAGTGTAATCGCGATATTAGTGGCAAAAACAAAACAAAAATAAAAAGAAGAAGAATGCATTCTCTGGAAAAATTCATGGAAAGAACAGTGAAAAAATTTACACAACAAAGGTTTTGCAAAGAGAAAGGGCAATATTTATGACATTGAATATCCCACAGTTAGGATTGGACTAATATGCTATATATAAACACAGAAACCTCCTTCGGTATTAAGTTTTGGCACCATATATTGTTACCTGAGAACTACGCAAAAAATAAAAATATATCAGTTAAATTAATTTATGACCAAATAGTTATTTCTGAAAAGTAGTTACGTGTGTTATTTCTACCAAAAAACAAATTCTGCATGCTATAATAAGTGCCATTATCCGGCAATTTCTTCTCACGTGTCATCCATGCATTTTAATTCAAGGATAAAATTGACAAATCATCAAATTCTACCTCCAAAATGCTGGTTAACCCTAATCCCTGAATTAACCAACATTTTGGAATTGGTTGTACATTTTGGAAGGATAATTGTATAGTTTGCCAATTTTACCCCTGAAATAGAATACCGTGGATGATACGAGAGGAGAGACTGTAGAAAACCATCGTCCCTCCACCACATTATGACACATATAGCACGCGATTTTTTCGGGCAAAAAAGACACCAAAAACTATTGGTGGCAGAAATAATTATTCGCTCTTAATTTATAACTGATTCTTTAACATTCAGATTTCAATGCTTAAACTCTTCAAGTCCAAGTAACATTCATTAACAAAATAACAATAGAAAAACGAACATCATACAGAAAGGAGAAGGAAGAAATAATGGTATCTTCAGCTTAAGGTTGGAAACTGCACAGGATGAAAATAGTTTCACCTTGACTCGTTTTGTGGTGCCAACTTGCTCGACCTAGTGCACAAATTGATCAATTGAGAGTGCCATTCAGCATATAGGCCAAGTACATTCCCTATATCACTGACCTGTTACAGATAGAAAAAAAGTTACATGTCACGATGATGATAGATTTAGAAGACAAAACTTTTGCAATAGTTTGTGGGGGCAGTGAAACAACTTGTTTTCAGCTAATCACAAATGGTACTATTTCTATTTATTTTGTATGCATAAGTGGACATTCATTTTGACGCAAAATACGGTAATTTCCGTCTTGTTGTCTAGTTGGAAGAAAAACAAATCATTCCTCTCAGAAGAAACAATTGTCATCTATGTTACATGAATTCGGGTATGAGTATCTAATATGGGTACATATGTAGGTGTCAGATGCTTATAACTCTACAGTAAGGATGCATAGACACTTCTAAAAACTCGGACACAGGTACACATGGATACGGAAATAAGTTTAATAAAAAATTTAAGAGTAGTGACTTATTTTGTGTCACAACCCGTAACCGGAATGATGACATGGCAGTGCCCCATTGGAAAATGAAGCACCAAAGCCGCAGTCAGAGATTTACTAAATAAAGGAGTTCATTATTCAAAGCCCATAAATAGTAATAAGAGAACTAGCGGAAGCGTTATTCTAAAAATGAAATTATTTCTAAGTTATTACATCTGAAAGGAAACTACAAGTTTCAAAATAAATAGCTATAAAGCAATAACAGTTGTGAACTATCCAGTTAGGATCACTCTTCATAATCCCCATCCCAAGCTCCACGTCATGGGTATAATCAACATCTACAAAACCTGAAACAACAAACCGGATATCGGACTGAGCTCCGGTGCTCAGCAGGGACCTAAAACAGTAATAATGACAATAATGACAGAACAGAAACAGAGACAGCAGAAACAGATACAGATAATGCAGATGCCCGTTTCCCAAAATACCCCTATGGAAATATATGCAAATGACTCGTCCCAAGTCTAGCAAGACTCAGAACTCAGAGCAGAACTGTGCAGAATATATCAGTACAGAACAGAACAGAGAGTTCAGAACAGAACAGAAATATGGACTGCACAGCTGCGGTCTTCAGAAAAATGAGTTATAAACTTGTGCTAAAAGTGCACCAAACATTACCCAACATTCCCAACTCATATGAGACCAAATAGACACCAAGCAAACATCATATAATGACCAACCAAGAATGAACACATAGAATGCAACAATTAAGCAAATAACCACCTTCTTCGCACCTAAACGATTCCATAACCGAGTATACGACAAGCACCACGCGTTGCCCATCCGGTACACCAAATCACATACTCGTCTTAGACACTTAGAACGTAGCTACCTACTATGACACGACTCCCACCACATGAGCTCACATATCTAATCTCTATAGGGGGCGACGACTCGGTCGACCAAACCAATTTGGACAAAAACAATGACGCCAATTAAACGACTCCAAACACGACCAAAATGCAATTAACAAAGAGGAAATTACAAAACAGGTACAGAACCGTACACATACAGTTTATGTGAGTATAGCATTCAATGATAGCATTAGTAAAGCGATTACAAGGCATGCTCAATTTACCCAATTCAATTAACAGTTAACATTAAAGACTCAATCTATAGCAGTTCATGAAATTGAATATTTCCAAATACAGTAAAAAATATGTCAGAAAAGTATATCAGTATTAATCAGAATTACAAAACAGAAATCACATAGGAAAGCGGGTCCCTACTTGTTGCGGATGCGATAAACACTGAAATTTCGTAAACAGTGATGGCAGCCTCACTCGCGGTGCGATAACTTTCTGCTGGAACCTCCGATTCACGATCCGTCTGCACTTACTCGAAGGTCTTTCAATTCTCTTCAAAATCGATATATTGTGGGTCGATAATGGAGGTCGATAGCCCTCTCAAACGTCCTGTCGAAGTTCTGGACAGACTATATTTAATCGCACCAAAAATCTGGTTCTGCCCTCCACTTCTGACATACATTATGGAAAATCCAACGGTTAAAATATTGATCCCTCCGGTCAGATTATAGGCCTATCAGTCTAGTTTATAAATAAAAAAGAATTACTCCGATTGGAGTTCGTATGTTACCTGTACGACGATTCTACCGTAACTGTGCAGAAAACAAAATTCACGAAGTCAGCCATGTTCCCAGCGCGATATCTTCCAACTCCGAATTCGAAAAGTGAATCTGATTTCATGCCCTCGTAGCCTGCTTCGTCGTGATCAATTACATATAAGGTTTGTCAAAATCCGATAAGGATTGCCCACTAAAAAATCCTCTCAAAGTTGCTAAGAAAAATCAAACTCTGAAAAATATCTCTTTTTCTTCCATGTTGCTCACGGCTTAAAAGCCGTTATCATATCCTTCTGTTCCTTTGCTTGCACGATGCCCAAGTAGAACCCCTGAATCCCACGACTCTTTGCCTTCTATGTTTCTCCTTTTTTTTTTTTTTTTTAATTTCCTTTCCTTACTCCCGAGAAGCCATGTAGCCCACGTTTGCTTTTTATTCTTTTCATTTTTCTTATTTATTTGTATTAAATCGTTTGTTAATTACCATGACCCTTGACATCTTTGAAACCTACAAAACCTCTGCTCCCTTTAAATTCCTGCCATTATTATGGTGACTTGCAATTAAATAACTCGGCTACGATACACGTGCGAAACGCCCACTAAAACGTACTCAAAATAAAACGTGAAACATGTAATAACAATTAATCTAGACACGTAAGCACGTAATTATACAAAATAAATTACGCCCGCACTGTTAATCGCGAAAAATTAATTATACGTCAAATATCGCGTAAGCAAAAGTCACGGGTTTTACATTTTGTTACATTAATTTAGAATAATTAGTACACATTACAAAATCACTTCAAATCCAAAACATTAAAGTAACCATTTTCTAAAAGTTCAGTCACCATTTTTAATATCATCCTCACTATAGTTAGTATGGGAAAAATCACCATTGAAAATGCATTTAGTGTCAGTCAAAGTTCCAAATGTTTTTTTACCATACCCGACAAGCAGTGGCGGATCCAAGGGGTGGTCCTTGTATGCCCAGGACCACCACAAGATCAAAGAAATAAGTTTAATTTCCACTCTAAATTTAGACAATATGCAACGAAATTTGTAGGTTCCCCCTAAATTGTTGAGGACCACCCTAAATTTCAATCTTGGATCCGCCCCTGCGACAAGGATCTCATACTCACACCCACGTTGACACGTGCCGACACAAATACGGCAGGCAAAACCAAAGAGTGCAGGTAACATAGATGGCGATACAGGTACTTCTAGAAATTTCTAGCTGCTCAAATACCATATCATGTTGATTCTTATAGCCACCAATTTTTCCCACTGTCATTTTCATGATAAAATTTGTACTTGATCCATATGCATGTTCATCTAGTGAAAAAGTATAAACAATAACATGAAAGCTAATATTGCACTTTGTTACACTACTATTAGTGGAAATTAATCGCTTATCTTGATTTTGTTAGTTAACATGCTGGATTTTATTCATAAATCTCTAAGGATCCAATCACTTTCTTTCTTTCAATAATAACAACTTTAACTACACCTTCAGAAGGGACTTATAGTAAACATCAAAACGCGACTTCAACTTTACCATTGTTGAAAAGTTGTTAATTAGCTTAAATGGATGCCTTCTTCATGAGCTACCAGCATAAACTGGTAACTGTAAGGTCAAATTTTGGTGTCAGGAAAAAAACAGTAATAATGGGAGGAAAACGAGATAAAAAATAATAAAGAAAGACCCAAAAAATTTTTACCGAGATACACAATTTAAGTTACATAAGTAAGTTATTTATAAGAAGAGACGAAACTTTAATTACAATTTTATATAAGTTCAAGTATTAATTTATTTTTTCAGATGCTCATTCTTACAAAATATCATACCAAGTAATGTTAGAAATGGAGGAACAGGGAAGAACGCTATCAATTCAAGAAACCAATTGTTCCCAGTGAACCTCATTTAGCAGAACCTGCTAAATGTACCAAATCGACTAGTTTGTATATATACACTAGCAGAGACACTGTGGGGTCTGGTGGGGCACTTTTTTTCCAAAAAATAATTTTATTTTTTATTTTTTATAGTATAAGTTTCGTTTTTGTAACATATCGTCCCGTAAACATTGTTTATTATACTCATTTTGAATCACTTTACGATTTAAAATTATATTATTTAGTTCGTGTATTATAGGAATGACACAACTTATATTTTAATATTTTTTGTTAAAATGGTAACAAACTTATGTGTAAGAGACTATAAAAAAAATTACTAATAGAAAGTACACAATGAGCTACTGCTAGTCTACAAAAAAAAAGATTTCATCAAAAACTCCATAATTATTAATAGAGTATAATATTGAGGGATGGTGGATGAGATTCTTTTATTGAGATTGTTTCGTCGTTTTGTGGATCTCATAGTGTAATACCCGAGACTTTTTACTTATGTGTTTTGCATGATTTGCACTTAATTTTGAGTGATTATATGTTAGTAATTTTTATGTGATCTATATGTTATGTGTTGTGTTACTTTTGTGTTTTGTGAGGGGAGGGACATAGATGTTAAAGATAGGGAGTTTGGGGACTCAATTGTAAGAAGTTAGAGAGTTCTTTATGTGAGTTATGGCTGGCTTTATGTGAGTTATGGCTGGGAGTTATGGGGTTGGGAGTTACAAGTAGTGTGAAGCTTAAAAGATAAGAAAGAAGGGCAGAAAATTCTGAAAATAAAAAGCTGTGAGAAGAACTTTGAGAGGGTATTTGGAGTGGTAAACGGTGTCGGAATTAGGCATTCGATTAGTGCATTTCAAAGAGAATCGAAAGAGCTACGCGTGGGAACTGACGGATTTCAATTCCGAGATCTGTGCAGAGAGTTATCACCTCGGGAAGTGGGCTGATTTTTCTGCATTTCGTTTTCTTGTTTAGATTGCTATTTTATCAGGTAAGGAACTTACACCTCTGTTTTTCAGTCCCTAAAATGCATGTTTTCAGTACATAAAATTATGGAATTGTTATCAAATGTTTATACATGTTTTCCTTGCATAAAATGGATGAAGCATGTGGTTTAGTTGCAATCTATTTGTTTATCAATATGGATTTAAAATGTTATTTTCTTGCTGTTATAAATCGTAATTATTGTTAATTGTTTATCTTATGTTGTACTTGTATATATTTTTACATAGTACTATATTGTTTTAATTAATCTAATTGCTTTCCTTTTCATTTCATGTTTCCAAAAGTATAATTAAACATAAACTTAAGGTTGCTCTAATGTGGTATTAGATTTTTCTTGCTTAGTTTTTGAGGATGATGATCAGTATGAAAAAAAAGGAAATTAAAAAAAAAGAAATATTTTAATTGCTTATTTTTTTTTTAGGATGATGATCAGTATGGAAAAAGGAAATTATTAATTTAAACTAAAGATTTTGTTTTTCTTCTGGGATTGCATATTACAGATTTTTGAATTATGTTCACTTAACATTTTCTGTTTTATGAGAATTAAACATTGTTTCTTCCCTTCTCCTTTTTATTCTCTTTTTGTTTGTTCATAAAATGATTATTGATGCCTCAGATACTCTGGTGCATTTCTGATATCATGAAACATTGTTTTATATTAATCATGGTAGCAATGTTTTGCATTAGTTATTGTACTATTAAGTAATGTTGATATCTATATTATTTTTACATACAACTGTGATCCTTAATGCTATGGTATATATGCTGTTATCTTGCATTATTCATGTACATCTAATTCTACACGAAAATTATGTTTCTCATTATTTTGACAATTGTGCACGTCTTTATTTATTTTACATAATAATGGAAATTATATTGTTAATATCTTTGTTGCCATAAACTGTGATTGTTGTTAAATTCTAATATATAATGAAATAAGCAATAGAAGAGAATTATAGTAGTTGTGCAAAGTAATGTCAAACCAGTCATGATTTGATAAAACTTGATGTTGTTAAAAACTTGATCAGAAGAACTACAAGTATAAAATTTCTTTCCATTTGATTTATCTAAACAAGTCTTGTATATATAATAGTGGTCTAGTTTGTTGTTGTCGGCCGATGTCGTCGCCCGATTTTGAGCTCTTGTCTAAGATCTACTTTGTAGCAGGATTCATTCGATTATTTCTGTCTGTTGAACCCGGGAGTTCATGTGATATGTTAAGAAGTTTTGGGCCTTCACCTGATGAGGCCATCATTGGGACTGTAATGGTTGTTGTGGAGTTCATGGTGATGAACTATGACACAATAAGAATGGATCCTTAAAAGTTTGGACCCGTTCGTTCAGGGGGTTATACCGAACTCATGTGTTAATATAAGTTTGGGGCTTCCTATCAAGCCCGCTGTTAGGGCCATTACAGTTATTGTTATAGAGTTGTGAATAGATAATTGAGCTCAATCGTGGGATTCGTTTGTCATAGCAATAACCATACTCGTAATGTCTAAAACATGTATTTCCGTCTGTTTTGTATGAGTAGAGCATGGTGCTTGTAGTGCATTCTGATGTATACGTGTTAAGATATGAGGAGTATGGTTGTTAGCTTATCTGTTCTTTATTTTTGGTCTTATTTGTTATATTGTTTGAGTCTAAAATGAGTCATTTTTGGGTTGGTATAAAAAGGGGATTTCAAATGTTATACGGTTTGGGAAACGGGAAAGTTTTTGAGTCTTAACTGATGCTTCATCCAAGGGGTTGTTTGATCCTTACTGGGTTTCGCGACTCATTCCTTTACTTTTATTTTTCCTTGCAGATATAGATGAAGTTAAGCATTTCGATGATGATGTTGGTGCTGGGGATGGGTACTACGAAGAGTGACTTTTAATAAACTATAATATACGAACATTTAATAATTTACGTTTTTCCATGTAATAAGGTTATTTACCGTTAAGTACTTATTTAATCCTTTGTATCATAGTTGGACCATTTAAGTATTATAATAAAGTGTGCCTTTTATGTCATATATTAGTTGGTTCGGTCCTTCATTGACTTGAAGTACCGCCATGTCATCACTCGGGACACGGGGTGTGACACATAGTATCAATGTTCCTAACATGGAAGAAATATTTAGGCATATAGATCATTCAAGGTTTGAGAAAGTGACAAAATTACATCACTATCATGTTGAAATGTTTTATATTATCATTGATATGCAACTTCAAGAATTGCATAATCGTTTTTTGGAGGTGTATAGTGACTTACTAATTTGTCTTGCGCGCTTGTGTTCAAATAGATCATTTGCTTATTTAGCAAAAAAAAATAGATCATTTGCTGATTTTAACAAGAACAAATTGCTTTGATTATGTGGATACTATCCATTGGATTTTGATGCAGGAAATATCTTATCAATGGATGATCAATTTGATAATATATTATTGACATGCGTATGAGTGAAGAGTTTCAAGAATTGCAGGGTTATAATGAGCTTTCACAGAGGTTATTTGTAGAAAAGAAGCATCAAGTTTACCCATTAGTTTACAAGCTTTTGACATTGGCTTTAATTCTACCAATGGCTACTGTTTCAGTTGAGAGAGTACTGTAATGACTTTTGTCAATAATCGTCTACGCAATCAAATTGGAGATCAGTGGTTGAATAATAGTTTAATTGCATTTGTTGAGAAAGATGTGTTTGATACTATCAAAAATGATGTAATTATAGAATACTATCGAAAATGATGTGTTTGATACCTTTCAAGGATTGAGTGAGGCTTGAGTCCATTTTTTTTAACATAGTATCACAGTCTAGTTCGATATTGGGCCTATATCTATCGACTAGTTTGTGTGCATATTTACTCTTTAATGTTGACCTTTATTCAGCCGTGAGTAAGTGTGTTAAAGATCCTCCCTTTCTATAATGTCCTTTCCATTTGGGATAAAGCCAGGAATTTGGTGTTGGGGGAGCGAAACTGCAACAATATGTCAAACCACATATAAAAACGGCATATAAAATTTCTATACCTAGTAGTATTTTCCAAAAGTTACACTCACCCATAAATACAATTCTATCATTCACTATAATATTAGTGAAATTAGAGAAAAAAAATAATAATAGAACAAATAACACTTATTTTCATCTTCCTTAATCAATTCACAAATGGAAAGAATCCACAATCAGAATTGAAGCAATTCATTTACACCAAAAAGCAAGGATAAAAAAACTAAAATGCAGCAATTTAAATTCCAATAATTTGAAATCATTTAGAACCCCTCAAGATGAATGAACAAAAGAATACTTCATTTCCAAATTAAACCTGGAATGGCCATGGCCAATCCTTCAAATCTTCTTGATCTTGAACCTTTCCGCTTCTCTTCATCCCATTACTACTACCAACACCACCATCAACATAAGCATAGTACTTCAAGAAAAATGCCAGAGTCAAAACCACCCATTCCAAGCAAAATATTGCAAATTACAATCTTGCGGGTGTAATTCAATTATTAAAGAGACCCAGAATCATCATTAATTCCACCATTATCATTATTCTTGCGGGTGATGCTTGTGTTAGAAAAATAATAGTGGTGTTAGGAAGAAGAGGAACAAGAAATCTCTCTTTAAATTCTTCTCTTTGTAATTCACTACTTCTTGTTATGCCAAGTAAATAAAGAGTACATATTTATAGGACTAGAAGAACAATCTAGAACATGACCTTCTAACTAGACTCATTACTTATAGTAATTGTCATTCTATGTACCAAGACTATGAACACAAAACAATACCTAGAACACATCAACCAACACCTAGAACACATAAACCAAAACTAAGAATATTGACCAACACTTGGATAGAAGCAGATTCTAGAAAGTTCAAATTAATCTATCAAAACTCCTCTTTAATTTGAAATTTCTTCAGAAGTCCAAAAATTTCCTTCAATCTTTTAAAGTCTCCAAACCTTAATGGTTTTGTGAATATGTCTGCCACTTGATCATAAGTGTTCACATGATTCAACTTTAACTCCCCATTAGCAATGTGCTCCCTTATGAAATGATACCTTATATCTATATGTTTACTTCGATCATGATACACTAGATTCTTTGCAAGCTCTTGGGCAGCTTTGTTGTCATAATAAACTTCTGAGTCATAAGGCATGATTCAGCTTCACAACTTGAGAGTGTAACAAGTTGTTGCTTCTTTGAACTCCATGAGATAGGACTATTTCCCAGAAAGAAACTAAAACCTGTAGTGCTTCTTCTATCATCAACATCCCCAGCAAAATCACTATCACAAAATCCTTTTAACTGAAAATTACTTGAAGGAGAATAAAATAATCCATATTCCATTGTTCCTTTCAAGTAACGAAGAATTCTTTTGGCAGCTACCAAGTGAGTAGAAGTAGGAGCTTCCATGAAATGGCTCACTATTCCAACTGCATACAATATATCTGGTCTAGTACATGTGATATATCTCAAACTTCCAACAAGACTTTTGAAATGAGTAGGATCCACTTTCTTTCCATCATCATGTTTTGATAATTTCAGACCACTTTCCATGGGTGTATTGGCAGAATTGCAATCAAACATCTTGAACTTCTTTAGTACTTTCTGCACGAAACCTTCTTGAGAAATAAATATGCCCTTCTCACCTTGCTCCACTTCAATTCCCAAATAAAATGACATAAGACCTATGCCTGTCATCTCATATTCCATTGTCATGGCTGTTTTGAATTCCTCAATCAACTTTGGATTATTTCCTGTAAAAATTAGATCATCCACATAGAGACAGACTAGCAAGAGATCAGCATTATTATGCTTTTTGATATAAAGAGCATATTCATTCATCCAACGAACAAAACCTTTATCTTTGAAATGTTTGTCAATTCGGCTATTCCAAGCCCTTGGTGCTTGCTTCAATCCGTACAGTGCTTTCTTCAATCTCAAAACCTTTCCTTCACTGTTTTTCTCAACATAACCTGCTGGTTGCTCCGCATACACTTCTTCTTCAAGACAACCATTGAGAAAAGCTGACTTCACGTCCATCTGATAAATCTTCTAATTCTTTTGTGCTGCAATAGAGATGAGTAATCGAATTGTTTCCATTCGACCAACTGGTGCAAATACCTCATCATAAACAATTCCATGCTTTTGCTTGTAACCTTTGACAACAATTATTGCTTTATACGTTTCCACCTCGCCATTAACATTCTCCTTTACCTTGTATACCCACTTGACTCCAATGGCTTTATGTCCATTGGGAAGAGTTGTTAATTCCCAAGTATTATTCTTCTCAATTGATTTGATCTCCTCATCCATAGCTTGCACCTTTGATCTTGCTCAGCTTCTTCAAAAGACAATGGTTCACTCTCTACAAGAAGACAAACCAATTCATTATCAACAAGTGCAACCTCATTAGTAGTTGCATAAATATTAGATAAACTTCTCATCCTTGTAGGTCTTTCACTTGATTCCCCTTCCTCATAAATATCACTACAAGAAAACTGTGTAACAGGTACGGACATTTCCGTCGCTAAAAGGAGTTTAGCGACCGATGAACAACCGAATTACGTGGACGTGTATTTTTTGTCGCTAAGAAAATTACCGACGGAAAATCTAGCGACGGACGATTCCGTCCCTGATTAACTACCGCATACCGACCGAAAGGTCAATATTGTTGACTTTCTACTTTGGCTATTTACCGACCGAATACCGACGGACATTCTAGCGACGGAATTATTCGTCGCTATATAACGACCGAATACCGACCGAATGTTCCATATTGTTGACCTTTGACTTTGACTGCCCAACGACCGAATACCGACCGAATGGTCAATGTTGTTGACATTCGACTTTGGCTATTTACGGACCGAATACCGACGGAATATTCCGTCTCTGAATAACGACCGAATACCGACCAAATGGTGCATATTGTTGACCTTTGACTTTTACTTTCTAACAACCGAATACCGACGGTAGTCTAGCGACGAATATTCCGTCTCTAGTTACCGACGGAATACCGACCGCACGGTCAACAGTGTTGACTTTGTCTTTGACTCGTGCGGTCGTTATTCCGTCGCTAAATTGTTTTAAATTTAAAATAAATAAATCTGAAATTTAATTAAATCCCTATTATAAAAAAAACAGCAATACACCCAAAAATACAAAGCAGAAACAGTATCATTAATAAGATCCCAAATAGCAAATATAATCAATAAACCCAAAAATAAAATTACATAGCCAATTATCTTACTAAAACCACAAGTTTACACTTCTCATTTACATTACAACATTCACAATCAAAGTGTCCCACTTCTCATTAGATTACAACACTCACAATCAAAGTGTCCACTTCTCATTAGATTACAACACTCACAATCAAGTCCACACTTTGCATTACAACACTCGCAATCCAAATGCACACTTCTCATTAAATTAAATACTCACAATCAAAGTGCAAACTTCGAATTACAACATTCACAATCAAAATGTGCACATTACATTACAACACTCACAATCAAAGTGCACACATTGAATTATCAAAACTCACAATCAAAGTGTGCACTTCTCATAAACTCCTTGATGTCATTCATATGTATATCCTTGGAAATGCATGAGTAGCAATCTGAAAATTCAAGAATCAAATTATTTTATGACAATAAAATTACTACTTTGAATTATGTTAAAAAGTTATACAATATTACAATTAATTTATGGTAATAAAGTACAAAAAAAAACCAACAAATATTACTCACCTGCAATATGTGGAATTCCAAGAAGCGAGAAAAGCTTAATCATTCTAAATCATCATCCGACATAAATTCATCCTCTTCTTCAGAATTATCATCACCCGACATATCCTCATCTTCATGAACACGGCTCGTTTCGGCCACAAGTACAACTTCATTTTCCTCTGACCGGTGTGCAAGTTGACCAACTTCAGTAATAGTTGGATCAATGCGATTGGTCTCCTCCTCGCGTACTTCGTCCTGATATAGTACCGGAACACCAGGAACATCAAATAAACGTGGTTTGGAACGACATACAACCAACCAATCAGCCCTAGATATTGTCTTACTACCCGGATAAGGTGTGTAGTAGACTTGTTGACATTGGGAAGCAAATACAAATGGATCGTAACCCTGGTAGGTTCTTTTCCTATGGATTTCTACAAGTTTATATTGAGGATGCACTCTTAAACCTTGATTTGGAGTAGAATCAATCCAGTCACATTTGAAAAGAATTATTTTTTGGTCAGGTAGTCCAGCAAGTTGAACCTCAATTACTTGCTCCAACTCACCGTAATAATCTCCTTTAACCCATACCCCGCTGTTTGTCGTTCCCTTTCCATCGTTGTGGGCTTTTGTGTGAAATCTATAATCGTTAACAAAGTAACTGGTGTATGATATCACTCTCCTTGACGGGCCCCAAGACAGAATTTTCAACACACTTTCGGAATGTTCCTGAAGGCTATGTATATGTTGAGAACAACAAAAGTTAAATTACTTTAATTATGCATTCTTAAGACAAGTACATTTCTAAACAATACCAACTTACATGAGTTCCAAACCATTTGGAAAAATCATTATAAACCCGGCTTTGAAGTTCTGCCTCCGTTATCTCCGGGGTTTGATCATGTACTTCACTGACAAATTTCCTGAGTTCCAAATTAAATGACAATATTATTATTTGGCCACTTTTAATTATATTAAAAAATTGAAGCAATAGATAGGTTTACTTACTGAAGATATGGTTCGACCTCTTCACAATTCATTGGGATATAATTCATAGCTGTTTTATAATCTTTATCAGATAATAGAATCTTTTCTTTTTTTCCAAATGATCTTCCGGGTAAGTTGCAAATTGATAATACATCTGGTCCGCTAATCTCGTCTTCACCATCATTTCGCCCAATGGTTGTAACTCTCGTTTTCACGTGGGGTTCGAAATAATAGCTAAAGAATGTAGCAGCTTCTTCGACCAATTATGCATTGCAAATTGACCCCTCAACTCTGGCCTTGTTCTTTATCTTTTTTTTTCCAGATGGTGCAGGTATCTAATTAAAGCATATGTAGTTAATCACATTGTAAATACGTACATGGAAAATAAAATGAAGTTGAGATACCTTCAGACATTGGTTGTTACCTCTCGAACGGGTACATCCACCTAAACTGTACCGGGCCACCAACCTTGGCTTCGTACGGAAGGTGAATCGGCAAGTGTTCCATGACATCAAAAAATCCCGGAGGAAATATTCTCTCTAACTTGCACAATAAAATAGCGATAGTGTCCTCCAATTTTTGCATATGCGCCACACTCAACTTTGGGGAACACAAATCTTTATAGAACATACTAAGTTCAGCTAAGGGACCCCAAACATTTGTCGGTAGTACTTCTCTAAGTGCTATAGGGATAAGTCTCTCCATGAATACATGAGAATCGTGACTCTTCATTCCAGACATTTTCAACTCTTTCATATCAACGCATCGCGCCAAATTCGATGCATATCCATCTGGGAGCCTTAATTCTTTAACCCACTGTAAAACCATCTCTTTTTGTGCCATGGTAAGAGTGAAACATGCCTTCGGTTTCGTTACTTTACCTCGGCCATCGTGTTCCGGACGACTGCAATACCTTTCAACATCCGTTCTAGCTTTAACATTGTCTTTAGTTTTACCTTTCACGTCCAACACTGTGTTAAAGACATTATCAAACACATTTTTTTCATTATACATGACATCAATGTTGTGTCTTATCAAAAGTGTCCGCCAATAAGGTAAGTCCCAAAATATACTACGTTTGGCCCAACTATGATCCCGACCCCTGCCTTGCTCTTTACCGATCTCTTCAGCTGTATCGGTAATTTTTTGATACTCTCTAACTCTAACCAACATTTCATCACCAGTAAGGCGAGATGGCGGGTCTGCTCTCTCTTGTCGTCGGTCCTTTTGAAATCCCTTTGCATCTCTTCTAAAAGGATGATCAGGTGACAAGAAGCATCTATGGAAATCGAACCACGATTATTTCCCACCAGACTGCAAATGGAACGCTTGTGTTTCCTCCATACAATATGGACAAGCGTGAATGCCAGCTGTACTCCATCCACTCAACATTCCATATGCTGGGAAATCACTAATTGTCCAAAGTAATGAAGCCCTCAATTTAAAATTTTGTTTTTTTTGAGATATCATAACTTTCCATGCCTTCACCCCACAATTGATTCAATTCATCGATTAAAGGCTGCAAGTACACATCGATCTTGTGTTTTGGATTTTGGGGTCCAGGTACAATGATAGTTAAGAAGATTACATTGTTCTTCATACACATCCAAGGGGGAAGATTATAAGGTGTTAGAAGAACTGGCCAAGAAGAATAGTGCTTCTCTGACATGCCAAAAGGTGCAAAACCATCTGTGCATAACCCAAGCCTTACATTCCGAGGTTCCGCTGCAAAATCGGTGTGTGTTCTATCAAAATGTTCCGCTCCATCACGTGGGTGATTCATTAATCCATCTTCCCTCTCACTGTCAGAGTGCCATGTCATGTGTCTTGCAGTTTTCTCAGATGCATAATCTAGGAGTAATTGGAAAATAATACATCTTTTTGCAAGCAATCTCTTTTTGTCGTGTATTTTTTGACTTCTTTTTCTTAATGTATCTAGCATGGCCACAAAACTTGCATTCTCTACTCCCAACATCATCTTTCCAGTACAACATACAACCGTTAACACAAACATCAATCTTTTGTACTGGTAATCCAAGGCCATTAACCAGTTTCTTCATTTGGTAAAAGTCGTCTAAAGCATTGTTTTGTAGAGGAAGCGCCTCTTTCATCAACTGCGCAAATTTATCTATTGTAGTTTCAGATAAGTTGTCTTCAGACTTAATGCTCGACATCCTAGCAGTCATTGAAAGTTGTGAATGGTTTGTACAACCATTGTACAGTGGGCTATCAACGGCCTTCAACATGTCATAGAACATTTGTGCCTGTGGATTGGGAGGTTCTTCCACGTCCCTATTTTGATGCTCATTAAAACTTTGTCCCGCAGCATCAATAACCATATCTCGATAACTGTTCGGTATCGTATGTCTTTTATGAACAAACGGGATTTGAGGCATGGGAATGAATGTCTCACCATGGCATGTCCAATTATAATAGTTAGACTCGAATCCGTTCATAACAAGATGATACTTCACAGTATCAGGCATATGAAAATACTTATTCCTACAAACCCCCACAAGGACACCTAATCCCATCAATTTTTACATTAGCAGACGAACTAACTGCGAAATCCACAAATCGTTTCAATCCCGCTATAAATTCTTGACTATGACGAGGTCCACCATTCGTTGTCGAATCCATATACATCCAACTACTGGTCGTCCATTACAAACACAATATCTGCGTATATCAAGTCTTAATAATTAAATGCATATTAGCTTTTTTACCTTATTTTGATGATATCAAATGTGACAATTTTCTTAGTGTGCATTAACAAAATTTCAATGTGAGAATAAAGATGAAATTTTACACCCTAAACTAAAGGTAAAAAGCTAGTAAACTTAGAAAATTTTGCCACTATGATATCATCATTTATTATGCAAAGAAATAGAGTCAAATTCTTAGCTTTGAAATAAATAGAGCAAAATTTGATTCTCGTATTTACCATGGCATATCATCAAACACCTTGCCTTCAACCCAAAACCAAAAAATAAAAGGTATGCCCTAAACCTAATAAAAGGTAAAATGCCCTAAAATTTGATTCTTTGATGCTAGAGAATAAATGGTATAAGAGCATGAATATTGACATTAATAACATTATAATAAATAGAAAAGCTAAGATTCTCACCTAAAACCCAATTGAAATCAGAGGTGGTGGGGAAGTCTTGTGGGTGCCGGAGGTGGTGGTGATGGGAGGAGGAAGGGGTTTCACGGTGAGTTTGGAAGGAAATCGCCGGAAGAGGTGGTGGTGGAGGTAGAAATCGCGGTTGGGCAGAATGAGTAAAGAGGGAGGGCTTCGTGCCTTAAATATTTTTCGAGAAATAAAACGCACACAACGACATCGTTTAGGTGTTACAACTAGCGACCGATTTAATTCGGCCGCTATTACGTCGCCCAATAGCATGCCTTTTGGCCATTTCAAAAGTTTCTGCCCATCGAAAAACGGAAGTGGAACTTCCGTCCTATATGCCGACGGCATAGTCGGTCGCCCAAAAGAATGTCTGTTGAAAATAATGATCAGGCGCACTGGACAAGACGATGCCATTTCGGCATTTAACATTAGAGACCGAATAGCGACCGCCATGGCATATTCGGTCGCTAGTCGCTCGCCCAGAAGAATGTCTGAACACCTGTAAAGTTTTGAAAATAATGATCCCGCGCACTGGACAAGACGACGCCATTTCAGCATTTAACATTAGCGACCGAATAGCGACCGCCCTGGCATATTCGATCGCTAGTCGGTCGCCCAGAAGAATGTCTGAACACTTGTACAGTGTTGAAAATAAAGATCCCGCGCACTGGACAAGACGACGCCATTTCGGCATTTAACATTAGCGACCGAATAGCGACCGCCCTGGCATATTCGATCGCTAGTCAGTCGCCCAGAAGAATGTCTGAACACTTGTACAGTTTTGAAAATAAAGATCTCGCGCACTGGACAAGACGACGCCGTTTCGGCATTTAACATTAGCGCCCGAATAGCGACAACCCTGGCATATTCGGTCGCTAGTCGGTCGCCCAGAAGAATGTCTGAACACTTGTAAAGTTTTGAAAATAACGATCCCGCGCACTGGACAAGACGACGCCGTTTCGGCATTTAACATTAGCGACCGAATAGCGACCGCCCTGGCATATTCGGTCGCCCCTATATGTATAGTGACCGACTAGCGACGGGAATGTTAAACAATTTTAAATTCCAAAATCGACATCTCTCAGAATGCGAATACGAACTAATATTTTTATTGTAGTAATTATTTGATCATTAATGAACATTTATTAAAATTTTAGTTACATTACTTAATGATTCATGGAAATGTCAACACAAATGTATTATTTGAATTGTTCTGTTTCAGGTCTATACAGGTATTTTGTGAATAAGTATAAGTTTTACTTGTTTCACTATTCAGGTTAATGTGTACATATGTATATATTACTAAAATAGACAAATATTTTTATATATCTTTAAAAACCTCGCTATTTTATAAAAACGGAATCAGGGAGAATATACCGACCGAATTACGACCGGGGTATCCGTGACGGCCTTTAGAGACGGATATGCATGTTTAGGTCGCCATTCGGTCGCCCAAAGGATAAATGACAGCGCATATTTTCAAAACGAAGCCGTCGATCTAAATCCATTGCTAATCCGTCGGTAAACCCTAACCCTAAACCCTAAGACGGTCGCTATTCGGTCGGTATGAAACCAATTTTCTAGTATCAGAACAGGGTAACTATATAACAAACCCCCTGCACAGAAAACAATCAGCTATCTTCCATTCAAAAGAAAACATAAACCAATCAGCTATCTTCCATTCAACAGAAAACATAAACCAAAATGTAAATTCCAAAATAATCACAAAACTTAACTTAAAAAAAAGCATTAAAAGCTAACAACAGTTACAAATTGATACAAAATTAACTAAATACTCTATTGACTCCCCAAAACAGAATCGACAGTTAAGGGGTCATCGTCATAGTCTGATTCTAACTCATCGTCTAAGATATTACTCAATTTGGCCTCTATCTCAAAGGCACTTAATACAACCTGGTCCATATTTGTTAAAATTTCAGCTAACATACTAGCTAGACCCTTGTTTCTCTTTTTTTCCCTCATCTTGAATTCTCTTTTTTGCTCGGCTATCTCTTTCTTAAACTTTGCTTCCATTTCGCTCCGCATTTGTTCCATGTCTGAATGCGACACCGCCTGGCTGCCTCGCTTCATTGTCTTTACCACATCACTAAAGGAACCAAGTCCTTGGACACGTCCCCTTTCTTAGCCCACCCGCAGACCTCAGCGAGACAACTCAATCTCGAGTCGGCAAATCCGGGAGGAGGCGGTCCCAGCTTGAGTTGCTTTGCTTGCGGCGTCGTCATAAACCTCATGGAACACCCGCTGTCAAAATAAATGTCAGGTTATGACATTAAATAACTAATATCAAAAAAAGGAGAAACTGTAATGAAATACTTATAGACAACTCTCTAGAATCTTCATCAACCCATTCGCCTTTCTTTGGGCCGAGATGGTGTTGATGAAGATGATCGTAACTGGCCGAGAATGGGACTGCATGTCCGACCTCCTTTTCCTGATAAACAAAATCATTAAATACGAACAAAAAACACATACAATATAAGAATACGTCAATTAATAAATTTAAGTACCAGTCTCATGTGGTGCTCAATGTGGCTGAGCGAACCTCCCGTGTCCTTCATCGGGCCTTTGCCACCCCTCCCTTCTTTCCGATTTTTTGCTGCCTGTGCCTACTTGGCTTTAAATTCCGGAGTCTTCCAATACTCTTCAAGTCGCACCCAATCGATCTAAGAAACCCATGTGGGCCTCTTATTTTTTTTCCGAGCGTCGCTCATAATGCCGCTTAGTCTCCTCATCAGTATGGTACGCCAACCTGTCTTGACGCCATCCTCATGCTCAGGAGCCCAGCGATACTTTTTCTGCAATTTGAAATAATGTTAGATAACTAAATTCGAATACTTCTAAATTCAAACTTATTTTCTAATTTACTTACCTTGAACTCGTCCCACCACAATTTTTCTTCTTCCTGGGGAACATCCTTGATGGTGCTATATGCCCCCTTGAAACAATCTTGAAAAATTGAAGTAATTGCGCCGGAACAGCTGGAGGCCAACCTAAAACTATAATAGCAAAGAAAAAATTTGATTAGTTACTATAATGACGACAAGTAGTATAATTAGTTACTTACGTGCCAAGGGCAGGCTGAAGGAGAATACGAGTATCTACTGTAGCCGCAACTCTGCCAGAATCAGACGATGTCTGTGGGACAGTCGACTGGTGAGTCGCCGATCCTGCTACCGGCGTAGACTCAGTCGCATGTACTGCCGTAAACGCATCCCGAGATGTCTGTGCATCATCAGCCTGTGATGGAGGTGTCGTAAGGGGCACGGGAGCAGATCGCGGTGTCTCCACCAAATCAGGTGATGAACCAGGCTGGGAGGTGGAGGCCGGAGCAGACGTGGCTGGCGAACCAAATGGTAAAGCTACTCGTATACCTTTCCTTGGAGGCATCTCTGAAATACACGGAAAGTATTCACAAGCACAATCAAATACCGACTTTTAAAGGACACAATCAAATAACATACTAAGCAAATGCCATCAAAGTCTAATGAATAATGCCGAAGATAAAGCTGAATGTATATGCAATTATTGCAAAAACAAGTTTCAGATGTGGTAGCAAATGTGGAACCACCCACTTGAATCGACAAGTACCAAAATGTTCAAGATAAACATCGCAAGTAACACTCGTAAAACGTTTATAGAGCAGTGAAATTCCTTAGTTAAATAACCATATGAAATTTACTTAGACTTGTATTTCATTGCTGACCATTCAATTTGATGCAACTCCAATAATGCTCCATGTAAAATTGATTAATTATCTACCATTATATTATTTATCAGTCTTTGAGTATGAATCATTATTTTTATGCATACGAAATCAAGTCCTTTTGGACTACACAATTTAAGGTGCTATAATGTACCATAAAATAAATATAGGACAAATACTTGAAAGTTTTGTCCAAGAATTTATCTTTTGAGTACTCCCTCCTTTTTGCTCAAAAAGAAAAAGAAAAAAAGAAGAAGAGTATCCCTCCTCTCCAAAATAAATATTGTCGTGGCTTAAGGTTTCTTGTCAAACTACATGTTTTTTTTAAAAAAATATTTTAAGAAGTATTTCCTACTTCTCTCTCATTTAATAAAGATACCTTAACTTTTATGTTATTTTTTTCCAAAATTTAGCAACAAAAAGAGTTATGTTTCCAAATTTTAATTGTTACGTATAAGTTTATAGCAGATAAGATCTTCATGAACTATTTCGAATCCTCTAAATGGTACAATACACAATGCATGATACAAAAAATAAATGAGAAAATAAAAACTTATGGAAAATATTTAAGTAGATAAGGTCTTCATGAACCATTTCTAATCCTCTAAATGGTACAACACATGTGTGGCAAGTTTCACAAAGGCAAAGGCAATTCCATTAGAGGTTATAACCTCTACTGAATTTTCAAAGGCAAAGGCAAGTTTCTCAAAGGTAAAGGAAATTCCAGCAAAGGCAAAGACAAAAAAATTCACCCAAAGGCAATTCAAAATCTTGGGGTTTTGAATATAAGCAAGAATATTAATATGATAATCAACAAACCAAAAGAAGTAATAAAATTCCCAAGCAAATTCATCACTTGACACAAGAAACCAGTTGGAGCAGCTGATGAAATTCAAAAAACCCAAAAAACAAAGTAAAAAAATAGAATCACAGTAATGAAATTCAAGAAAAATTCAGAAAATCCAAACAAAAAAAAGAAGCAACAGATTAATTACCAAAAACATATCAAACCTAGCCAAAATCAAATGCCCAAAAAACTTTGAATGAAAAAATTATAGGCAAATACCTATTTGAAGATTTGATTTCGGAGTGGTGGTGGCGCGGTGACTTCAGAGTGGTGGTTGGTCAAATTCCAGGAGGTGGTTTCGGGCCGTCGATTAGAGAAATGAAGAATGGCGGGGTGAATTCGACTGCAAGGATGAAGCGGCTGTGGGGCTTGACTACTAGGATGGAGCTTGATGGTATGGGGAAAGGAGGTGGTGGCCGGCTGGAGGAGGGTGGCAGAAGGCATGGTGGCCGGATGGAGGAGGGTGGCAGAAGGCGAGGGTGGGGGTTTCAAAGTGAAGAGAGACGACGGGAAGAATTGGGCGAAATGCTGAGGTTATTTGAAGATAAAACGAACAAAGCGACGTCGTTTTCAATATTCGGTCGCTAAGTTCCGTCGTTATTCGGTCGTGATTATCCGTCGGTATTCGGTCGTTAAGTGTGAACAAAACGATGGCGTTTCAATTTGGTCAACGGGGACTGATGTGACCGACGGATTGGCGACGGTATAACGACCGATATGTTTTTGGTCGGTAAGTTCCGTCGGTATTCGGCCGTTATATACTCCGTCGGTATTAGGTCGTTAAGTGTGAACAAAACGATGGAGTTTCAATTTGGTCAACGGGACCGATATGACCGACGGATGGGCGACGGTATAACGACCAATTTGTTTTCGGTTTCTATTCGGTCGGTATTCCGTCGTCCAAATTGTGACCGAAAATTGCGGTCGCTATTTAACTGTTTTCTTGTAGTGTATGAGATAAAACTGGCGACGGTGGTGGTGTAACATTTCTTAATGGCATCATTGATTCTTCTTTTTCTTCTTCAAAATATGGGAAAAAATCATAACTATTTTCCTCTTGAGTCTCCCAATTCCATTTAGCATTTTCATCAAATTCAACATCACGACTTGTCACGACTTTCCCACTGATGGGGTTATACAATCTGTAGCCTTTGGAATGTGGATCATAACCAAGAAAAATATTTTTAACACTTCGATCGTCAAGCTTCGAGCGTTGTTGTTGTGGCACCTGTGCATATGTAATGCTTCCAAAGACCCTTAAATGATGTACACTAGGTCGTTTGCCATGCCATGCTTCCTGTGGAGTTTGGTCTTTGACATTTATTGTTGGAGAACAGTTAGATAAATAGACTGCACAAGAAACAGCTTCAGCCCAAAATTCTTTAGGCATGTTTTTTGCTTTTAACATGCATCTGGCCATGTTGAGAATTGTTCGATTCTTGCGTTCACAAACTCCATTTTGTTGGGGAGATCCAGGAACCGTTAGAGGACGACGAATCCCATGAGTCATCCAGAAATTATTAAATTCCGTAGAGGTGAATTCCCCTCCTCTATCAGAACGCAAAGCTTTAACCTGATATCCACTCTCTTTTTCTACAAGTGTCTTAAAATTTTTGAAAGCTACAAAAGCTTCTGACTTTTGTTGAAGAAAATACACCCAAGTTTTGCGAGTAAAGTCATCAATAAAGAGAACAAAATATTTCTTCTTACCAAAAGAAGGTGGATCAATCGGTCCGCATATATTAGTATGAACAAGTTGGAGAGGTTCAGTTGCTCTTGACATGGCAGTTTTTGGAAAACTCCTTCTTGAATGTTTGCCTAGCAGACAAGCCTCACATAGATGATTAGGATGAATGATGAAAGGAAATCCTAGCACCATCTTCTTTTCTCCCATAGCTTTGAGAGAATTAAAGTTCAAATGACATTGCCATGCTTCGTCTTGAGAATTTATCTTCAAGCACTTTGCTTCAACTGTCTGAATGTTTAATTTAAACATTATGTTTCTTGACAAAGGCACCTTAGTAACCAAAATATTATTTTGATCTCTAAGCCAAAGACTTTTATTTTTCATGAGAATTTCATAATCATTTTCAAGAAGCTGGCCTAAGCTCAAAATATTGCATTTCAATTTTGGCACATGATAAACATCTTTGATCACCTTATGACTCCCATCTTTAGCGGAGATGAGAATCGTACCTTTTCCTTCAATAGAAATCTCTGAAGAATCTCCAAAAGAGACATTGCCTTTCACTTTCTCATCAAACTCAACAAAGGCCTTCTTATTTCCGCACATGTGATTACTAGCACCATTGTCTAGATACCAAAATTTGTTGTCATGATCACTTTTTTCTTCAAGTGATAGAAGTAAAGTTGATTCCTCAACTTCTTGCTTTTCTTCAACAAGATTAGCCTTTTCTATAACATTATTAGCATTTCTACATTCCCAAGAATAATGACCCATTTTATGACAAGTGTAACATTCAACTTTAGACTTGTCATACCTTCTTTCATTTGGATTTGAATAATGACCACGTCCTCTTCCTCTTGATCTTCCACGACCTCTTGTAGGTGGTGGATATCTCTCCTCATTGTTGAAGTTATTCCCTCTGCCTCTTCCTCCTCGGAAAAAACCACGACTTCCACCTCGTCCACGGCCCCCTAAAACGAGATATTTCTCCATTTGGATTTTTGGAGGTAGCATTAATTTTGAGAGCATGCACAACTGGCTCTTCTTGTCTTTTATTTATTTTTTATTCATGGGCTTGTAGAGATCCTTCCAATTCTTCAATAGTCATTGAGTCTAGATCTTTTGATTCCTCAATAGCACATGTCACATAATCAAATTTTGGAATCAAAGATCGTACAATTTTCTCCACAACACGAACATCTTCTACTTTGTCCCCATACATCTTTAATTGATTTACCACAACCTTCACCTTTGAACAATAATCCAAAACTGATTTGGACTCCTTTAGCTTTAAGACTACAAAGTCACTCCTTAGTGATTGAAGTTTAACTTTCTTCACTTTATCAACACCTTGGATAGATTTCTCCAAAATCTCCCAAGCTTCTTTTGATGTAGTGGCATCAACCACTTTATCAAACATGGAATCATCCAAACTTCGATGAATAAGAGTGAGGGCTTGTTGATCTTTTTTTCGAGCCTTTGACATAGCCTCCTTCTCATTTTGAGACAAAGTATCTTCATTTTCAGGTTTGTTAAAACCTTTTTCCACCATGTCCCAAACATCTTGGGATCCAAGTAGAGCTTTCATTCTTAGACACCACCTTTCATAATTTTCTTTTGTGAGACGAGGGAATTGGATAGTAGTAACACCACCATTTGCCATGGTTGGCTCTGATACCATTTTGTTAGAAAAATAATAGTGGTGTTAGGAAGAAGAGGAACAAGAAATCTCTCTTTAAACTCTTCTCTTTTTAATTCACTACTTCTTGTTATGCCAAGTAAATAAAGAGTACACCACACATGTACGTGAATTTCAACCACATGCCGAGACATTAAGTGTGAGGCATCGAAAGTTGGGGTACCCGCCAGTCCGAGTCCACAATCTAAAGCTCTGGAGTGAAACCTCCTAACCTAAGAGACATTCAACCGAAAACCACAAGACACTGAACATACTTACAAAATGGACCAGTCATCCCAATGCTTTCCCTGACCCCACTGTTTCCAACCAGGCCAGAGATATCTTTCACAAATATTCATAAGTCCAAAATCAAAGGTTCGGTATGCCCTTATACGAGTGACAAGACTCACACGGTGCAAGCCTATAATGGTCGGACAAGGGGCTACCCTCGTGCAATGTAAACCTCTATTAAAATTTTCATAAATCCAAAGACTTTATAGTGAAACCATTCATTTTCTTTAATGAGATATTTTTTTTGAAATCTAGTAACATATCGGGAAAGTCGTTCATTTACTTTTTCAGATATACATTTCAAGAATACATATATGAAGAAACTATATTTTTTTTAGAAATAACCTTTCCCGGAATTCCTTTTCAAAAGTAACTGTAAACATTTGTTTTTAATTTTTTCTATTTTCGATAAAAACACTTTTATAAAACAAGTTCACCGATTTTGGGAGGGAGCTCATATGTAAATATTTGTCCTACGATATTTCTTATCGTTTGAAGATGAAAATATCTCATATGTACCTATTACTATTAGTCTTATAAGTTGTCCGATAAATCCAATAAATATTAAAAAAGGTCTTAATATAAAATTATAAAAGAATAAAGGTCTCTTAATTTAAAAGTATAATATAAAATTCTATGAGCTAAAGCGTAATTTCCAAAACTTATTTCGTTACTTACAATCTGAGTAGTACACGATATATATTATATTACCCATTCCCATTTTTTTTTAAAAAAAATTATATCATTATGTGATATCAGAAATTACATGTGGTAGGAGAAAAATTGGTGGGTCTCCAAACCATTGAAATAAGGATCTAGTCCTCACAACATATTTTTCCAATACATCTGCAGAAATATTACATGACTAGTGGACAAAATAGAAATTGACTATACGATTCCCCCCAAAATGTTTTTAACTTGACTAACTATGTGTTCTATTGGGGGTAAATCTTCATCAACATGATGGATCCTGTTTACTAGAGTCTGGCTGTCACTCTCAATGAAGCACATATGATATCCTATGCTCATTGCAAACCTGAGGCTTTCAAGGAGCGCTTTTGCTTCAGCATGCTTAGGACTGTGTGAGCTAGGGACATATTTGGAACCCCCACCCCCAAAACCACCCTCGTGGCTCCGAACTATGGCACCCAAACCACCAAATCATTACTCCATGAGCCATTCACATTCAACTTTAGAAAACCTTTATCAGGCAGCTTCCAGCTCAGAGACATTAATTGCATGATAGATGGACTTGCCATTAATTTCCCGTCCTCCATGGCTTGTGAGGGATCAAACATTTTTTGTTTACCCTTGAGAGTATACCTTATTTGATCGTAATTTGGTAGAGGTTTTTGAGCATTGACTTGGCCTAATAATGAAGCAAATATGTCACTTTATTTTGCTGCACAAATCAATACGAGACTTGAAACTTCCTCAGCTGATTTATGCTTCCCTTCGAACACCGCTCATTCCTGTTACACCAGATATTCCATGCAACATATATGAAGAGAGTGATGACTTCATATCCTCTTTCAAGAACATGAATGAGGCAGAACGGAAACTTATCCTTCGCAATGATAGAATGAACGCCGAAGCTTATTTGATTCCAGATATCTAACGTCGTTGAGCAAGAAAAAATTGCATGTTGAGCAGACTCATAATCCTTTTGACAAAGGGAGCATTGAGATCCAAAAGCCTTAATTCTTCGAGATAAAGATTGACAAGTCCGCTTAATCCGCTGAACACATTTCCAAATGAAAACCTCTAGCTTTGGAGGAACATGCAGCCTCAAGATTTTTTCCCAATGATCAAAAGGTTTGGCCTTCATTGAGGAGGGGTAATTACCTTTTCCTACTCTTTATTTCAACTAGGAGGTGGTAGCCCGATTTTACAGAACATTGTCCATTTTTTTCTGTATCTCCAAACAAATTGATCTAGTGGCCAGACATCACATCGTTACACCTTCAGAATATCTCCAATTTCATAAGCTGAGAAGTAATTTTCTAGCATATCCTCAATCTATGCTCCCCTTTGATGATCTATGAATCTAGATACACCTGTCATTTTTTTGGAGAATTCCATGTTCGTTGGTGAAATAAGCTTAAAATTATGCAAAGTTGTGAGCCATTATCACACCAAGCACTAACTTGTGCACCATTTCTAATTCTCAAGCCATGCCTAAAGCAACTTGCGACCTTTCAGAATTCCTTTCCAAATAAGCGATGTATGTCCCTTTAGAGGGATAGTTCAGAACTTGTCCAAGGAAAAATACTTTTCTTTCAACATTCTAGAGTAGAGCGAGAAAGGTTGATGAATGATCTGTCGTCCTTGATTAGTTACCAAAGCTCTGTTAAAAGCTCTAAGGTCACGAAAGCCAAGGCCCTACTTGAGGCTTTGCCAAACAAGGCTTAGTCCAAGCTCTCTAGCAAATCTTTCTGTTTTTCTCATCACCACCCATAGAAAATGCGCATCATACTTTTGATGAACTCAAGGATATATTTAAGGAGAACAAAACATGACATAACATAAGTAGGAATTGCCCGAACCACAATTTTAACTAGCAATACCCGAGCCGCAAAAGACAAAGTATTTTCTTTCCAGCTACCGAGTGTTTTCCATACTTTGTCAACAACAAAGTGGAAGACCTCTTTCTTTGATCTTCCCGTCATATATGAAAGGTCTAGGTATTTCCATTTCCCATCACTCTTCGAATATTTTAGGATAGCATAAGCGAGCTCCTTTATCTCCATCATAGTGTCCATGCTATAGAACATATTGGACTTATCGTAATTAATCAGTTGACCTGAGCAGACTTCGTTGGTCCTAAGCACGTATTTTAATTTTCGTAGACATAACTCATTAGCTTGCGAGAAAAAAAAAGAGTCATCTACAATAGAAGATGCGTGAGTGAAGCACCACCTACAAATTGAAAGCAAGTTAAAACCCCTCGCTCTTCAGCCAAGCAAATAAGAGAGGATAGACCAACTGTACAAATGAGAAACAGAAAAGGCGATAGGGGATCTCCTTGCCGGATTGCTCTAGTTGGCTTAAAGGATCTTGTGATGATTCCATTAAGCACAATGGAGTAGTTGACCATCCTAATACAATTCATGATAAAAGATATAAATTTCGGTGGAAAATTCATATTAGCCATCGAAGGCTTTGCTCGTACTAGCTTTAGGGCCAACTGATGTTGGCCATTTTGTCAGACCCTTTGTAGGATGTGAAAGACCTTAAAAGCCACAATTGCATTGTCTGTGATAGGTCTACCCTTCAAAAAAGCACTTTGAGCATCATCAATGGTAAAATTCATTAACAGCTTAAGGCGATTGGTCAGTACTTTTGAGATAAGCTTGCATACAACGTTGCACAAGCACATTGTCCGGAATGCACCATAGAATTTGGCTTTTGTATTTTAGGGATCAATGCGATACACATGGAATTGATTGCTGGAATGTTGACCTCATCATTTAGAACTCCAAGAATGAATTTTGAGACCGAGTTGCCCAATATGTGGCATAAAGTTTGGAGAAACCGTACATACATTCCATCAGGTCCCGAAGCCTTATGCGGATGCATCTGCTTAAGAGCTTTGACAATTTCAACATATGTGAATGTCCGCTCTAAGATATTCACCTCTCTTGCATCAAGTCTATGGTGACAAAAGTAGGGGAAAGGTTCCCCCCTCTCAGTATTTTCCATAAAAAGAGACTGCAAAAGTCCACACCACATCCTCTATATCATCTTCGTCCGCTTTAGACTACCATCCTGGGAAACAATCTTATCAATAAAGTTTTTCTGTTTGCGCTGGGACGCCTTGTTGTGGAAATAGACATTGTTTCGGTCTTCTTCCATCAACCAAGTTTCTCTACTTCGTGCTTTCCAGTAACCTTCCCTAAGGTCCTGAATCTTCTCCAACTCTTTGGAGATTTCAAGTTACTCAATAAGGAATGATCATCTTGGCCACGCTGTTGTTGAACTGCATCTAAATAATTTTGTTTGGGCTTAAACTTTTTCTCTAGGTACCCAACAACTCTAGTGTTCCATTCCAATAGGTCGTCACAGAAACTAGATAGAGCATAGCTGATTCCAGGTGCTGAAAGATCAGAGGGAGATACCCATTTTGGCGAGCATAATAAAAACAATCGGCTCTATGAACCATAGTGGATGAGGTTTGTTTTTTGTTTCCGCTTACGACGAGGAGGAATTCCCAGAAGAATCGGGAGGTGATCACTATATTTTGTGGATAAGTGATGAATAGCTAAATTAGGAAAGTGAGACTGCAAAGACGGGAGTGGCAATACCCCTATCAAAGTGGACAAAAACCTCCCCATTCCATCCCGAAAGTTGCACTAAGTATATGGACTGTTTGTGTATCCAAAATCACATAGACCACAATCTTTGACAGCATCTCTAAAGTTATTAATTTGAGATTGACTTCTTGGGAAAATATTGGTTTTTTCATCTTGGCCTAAAATTTCGTTAAAGTCACCCATACATAGCTAGGGGAGAGAATTAACTGAATACAATCACTTAAGTAGTTACCAAGAGTGCGGTCTAAGAGCAGCATTTGGGTTCCCATAGAAACCAATAAAACACCATTTAAATTCATATTCATCGGAAGAAACACTAGAATCAATATGACCTGACAAGTAAGATAGAATATCAAGTTTGAATGAAGAACTCCAGGACAAACAGATGCCACTACTAAGTCATTGACAATTTGTAGATATGTGAAAAGAAAATCCCAACTTGCAACGAATAAAATCAATGGTACTTGATAATGACTTAGTTTCGAATAAAAAACTATTGCTAGATGATGTGCATCCCATAAGCATATTAATTCGTGAATTGTCTATGAGTTATTAATCCACCGAAAATTCCAAGATAAACAATTCATTTGCCTTGGTGGGGCCATTTAGCGCCGCCAACTTATCCTGATTAACGATAGGAGCCCCCCGTTGTTAAAAACCCATTAGCAGCAAATGGGACCGAAGAAAGTCCAGCAATATTTGAGCTAGAATAAAACTTCGAAAAAAAATCACATTTGTATCTACAACTTCTAATTTTCCAAAAAATGGGCCAGCTTTGACAAGTCCAGCAAAAGCAACAATAATTTGTGGGATATCTACCTCTGTCAGCCCACCCAATAAAAAACAAGATATCCAAATGAAGCCCACAATAGTAAAAGGCCCATTAGAGATCAGGCCCGCTGTTGGAAAAACCTGGCCCCATAACCTAAAGCTATCGCAGTCCAACCCGCCCATTAGTGAATTAGTGACCGACCCGCACAATACCCTAACCTAGTCACATCTCATATCTTCCAAAGCTCATGAACACCAATCATCTTCATAGTCTTCGGTGACTCACCCACCACTGCCTTACCATGATCTCATGCGCCTTCATTCCAAGCTTTAAAATGGGTTGTCCGTCGGACGCCATTGCCGTCAACTTCAACGTCCTCTCCTCCCCAAATTCAACACCTTCTTGTTCCAATGTCTTCCAGAAGCAAAATGTTACACTTTCAATCTCTTGCTCACCCCGTCCGATACAACAAAGTATCCGGTGTGAAATGGTAACATCGGGGAAGAAGAGATTACACTGGCGTCAGAGCTCATCATCTGATTAGGAAACGCGCGCAAAAGCGGCAGAGAAAACCTTAGAAATCTATGGAGGTTTTACAATATAGTTTGAGAGCCACAACATCAGACTTACAGAGAGAATTCAGGCTGTGATTACATTATTTTTGCTTCTCATGTTGATCGTACATAGAGAACTCATGTTGGGTTTATAGAGAGAACTCCCACCACCACTTGTGAACCCAATTACAATTTTTATATCTTATTAGATGCAGGATATTTTAAGTCAAATAAATGTATAATTTTTTATTTCATTTTTATGTCTGAATAAATATTTAGAATGCAAGATGGACAAGATAGAACTTATATGTAATTTAAGTAGAATATCATAACTTATATAATAAGTTTTATTTTCACCTTAAAATCCCCAAAATCACAAAATCCTTAATTCTTCCTTCCTTCCCAAAACCCGTTTCACACCTACCTCTTCTCCCTCTTCTGACACTGGCGGCCACCACCTAGACGTCACGACTCCCTATCTTCTTCTCTCTATCTCATCGACGCTACTACTGTACCGCCACCCCTTAATCCCTCCATCTAATTTTATTTCTTTGCTAATTCTCATTTTCTCTATTTCTATTTTACTCCTGCCTGCCCTCAATCTCCCTTTTTCGATGAATTCCCAATGCCCTTCCCCTATTTTATTTACTTTTTTACTTTTTAATTTTTAATCTTATTATTATAATTAATTTTTATTAATAATTTCGGGTTGTGATTCCCTTGGTTTCGGGTTTCGCCTTAGCCTAGCTATGAAATTGCATAATGGGCCAACCATGACATCAAAAATATTTGGGAGAAACATTTTTGGCTATGACGGATTTGTCAAATTCGTCCTTGCCAAACTCTAAAATAATTTTTGACCTAAAATAGGTTGAAACCTTAGATAACCCTGGATTGAGGACGGATTTCCCAAATACTTCCTCAACTGGCAGTGGAAATGTCGTTCAAGATTCAAATTTCCTCTATATTTATACAAACTAACACTTCATTCAAAACTCATATCCTTTTCACTCTTGCTCACAAAATTCCCTGCAACCTTCCCCTAAGTTACCCTCAAAACTAAACATTCACAATGAATAGCAAAATTGATCCAACACTGGAACAGTATTTCAGACACAGGTTTAAAATTGTTGTCGGTTGTCAAATAAATAGAAGAATGGTAATATCTTATGTTTAAAAATTTTATTTTATATTTGCTATATGTGATCACTTTTCTTACATAAATTACATTATGTAGCGTACACCATCAATGTACACAAATTGGCTGGAGGTAAATGGTCGCGGGGTACCACATTTTTTTCTATCTGAAGGACGTCATTAGTAATCAATTGTGTGTTTATGAAACTCAAATAGATGGAAAATACTACCTCGATTGCGGTTTACAAGAATTTTTTCGTGATAACAATCTTGGGACTGAAAGATACGGTTCATTTTATCCCTTCGCTGATGAACGTACTAGACATATATTTTATGGGACATTTCACGATAAGGCCTGGGATCGATTACTTGAAGGGAGAATTATCGTATCCATCCGACGGAGCTTTTTATAGCCAGAGTTTTTGGGTAAATGTTAGTGAAAACCCTGGGAGTTATAAACCGGTATGCTTGTTAATCTAAAAATATTTTTTGTAAACCCATCTTATAGTTTTTTATTGTAATTTGTTTCTGCATGTCTATAGTGGATATGTCGTAAGTACGTTAATTGGCATGTTAGACATCAGCTTTGAATACTCGAAGTACTTCACTTGGGAAATATGAATGTGGCCAAAATGTCACTCCGCGTTGAGAATGATGGTGAAGATGATTACTATTTAGACGGGTGGTCTGATTTTATTAATTTTGCGAGATTGAACCCCGTGGACTATCTACAAAACCATCCAGCTTTTTATGATATCCTTGATTATAGGCATGAGCTGAATGATTTTAAGAATTTTGTCGAATAACGTTCATAATTCTTTGTACTTTTTATAATGTTATTTATTTAATGAAATTATGTTTTAAAATTCCTGATAACAAAGATAAAATTCAATTAATTGATAAATTGTCTAATACTACAATGTTAAAGATAAAATTCCAAAAAAACAAAGTTAAATTAATTATCACTCCAATTGTTGGGGAAAGTTTTCCGGTTGTGACCAATTGTGTTGCAGTTTCCGCATTTTCTTGGTCTGGGCTGTCCCTAGTTCTCCGTGTCCATTGTCATTTGAAATATGCACATTTGAGGATGTTCCAGTTTACATCCTTTCATGTTTGCTGGGTAATTGATCATAGTGAAAGGAGATGCCCTCCAATAGCTCTCATCAAGTAGTGGCAGTAGAATTGACTGGTAGGTGTTCTTGTAGTACTCTAGAGAATAAACAGCCGGGATATACCTGGAAGCATCTTCCTTGACGGATTTTGAAACTGCAAAGACTGAAGGGATTCATGGGCAGAAACTCGTTCTAAACACCCATGAGTCCTCCTCTGAAGGATCCGCCCATACTGATCCCAAATTCTCTTAGGGAATGGTTGTTTGCAGTTTTTTGCATCTTCCATATGGAGGTCAAAGTAATGAACAATTTTGCAAAATGTCATCTCCACTAGAGCTTTCAAAGGCAACGCTCTTGACTTTTTCAATACACTGTTAAGCGCTTCTGACATGTTAGTTGCCATGCATCTGTAGCGCATTCTGCCATCATAAGCTAATGTCTACAACTCTTTCGGGGTAATGTATCAACCAATTGAAAGTATTTTTATCCTTCTGTTTGATACAAAGTCAAGAATAAGATCGCACTTTATTTTCTTCTTCTTTGTAGCAGCAAGCCACAAAAGATCCTTCAGCTCTTGATTTTTGGCATGAGTGTGGAAATTTGATCTATAATGCCAGAGGCAAAATCAGTGAACAACTTTAGGTGGTTGCCAACCATTTACGTTAGCTACCGCATTAAGGAAGCCTGGATGACGGTCACTAATCAATCAAACTTTTGCATCTTTAACGACATAATCTCTGAGATTTCTAAAGAACGAAGAGCATGTAGATGTTGCCTCTTGATCAACCAAGGCAAATGCAAGGGGTAGAATGTGATTGTTAGCATCTAAAGTTCTTGCAATCAAAAGTACCCCTTGTAGTTCCCCTTAAGATGCATACCGTCCATTGAAATTATAGGTCGGCACCACTTGAAAGCGTCCACTAACGGTTTAAATGTCCAAAACATGGAACAGAGGACAATTAACCACATGTAGTGAGTTTTGGATAGTGAAGCCATCTCACAACTGTACACGGATTTGAATCTCTATGTGCCCGCATATATCTGGGTAGTACTTGGAAAGTTGATTTCCATGTACCGAACAGTATCTCTATCCATTCTGGCAGCCATACCAAGCTTTACAATAAGTACAACTCAAATTCAATTTATCTTGGCATTCCGCTCTAATTAGTTTGACAGAAATTTCAGGATCAACTTGAATAAGGTGTAGAATGTTTACCCCAATGTAGTTGGAAGACATGTTGCAGTAGTGGTCCGCTTGTAGTTTTCTAACCTTCGACATTCCATCTACTTTGCTATGGATAACTCAAATATACCAACTGCATGTGACTTGGTCGATAGAGTTCATTTTCCATTCCCTTAAGACAACCTGGTCATGCCATATATGAACTGCTAAAATTGCCTCACTTTTATCCTTAAACTCCATGCCCTCGAAAAGCACTAGGAAATCTGGATTCCATCAAACGATTGGTTTCTTCCTGAAAGTCATGTCAACCACATGTTCCATAGATCCCATATCGTTCCAACAGGCATAATTTGTATAGTTGTCGTATGCTGACAAACCCAAGTCGGAATTACAGGGATTTGTTATGTTGTTTCCGACTCCTGGATTTGTTCGTCATTTTCGGGTACACGGTGTTCTTAGGGAATTTCTGGTTGTTGAATTTCCACGATGGTTTCTTGCTCATCTTGGAGACCATCGTCTTCATGGTCTCGTCACCATCATCTCCAGCACTGTCTTCTGCCATAGGCATACCGTCAATGTCTGATGTTTGACCCATCGAATCCATTACAACATCATCATTTGTTACAGGTGCATTTGACATTGCCAACTGCGTGACATTAGTGAAATGCTCAACAATAGGCAAATTTTTTGTTCATAACTTGACGGTACGGGAAAACTACTACCGGGAATTGATTATGGAAAATAACCCTCCGACACAAAATGTGCTTGTTCGGAAAAATTAGTGGTTCTAACACGACTCCAATGTGAATACCTTGCAGTTTGAAATGCGTTTCCCCCACAAAAGATCGAGATTTTCATTGTCGTTCAAATGAACGACATTATACATTACCATGTCGTGGGCCGGCATAAAAAATGGATGAATCATTATTAATCGCACATTGGCAGTTGAACGATCAACTCCTTTGCGCCGACAAATCCGGTGGGAAAGCTGCCGAAAAGAAAGTTTATCGATGCCTTCCACCCTTTTAGGCTGGGTTCAGCAAAGCGAGGGATTTCTCCATCTTCGAAATGTAGAAACAATTTCATCGGACATTCAACTGCCATTATACGAGAGAAAACATTGTGTTTTGTATGAAAGGAAGTTGAAGTTTTTTATATGATAAAATGTTTTTATTGTTTTTTTTTTTATAAGGGGATAAAATTTTTACGATTGTTTTAGGTAAAATTTCGAATAGGAATCTTTAAAAATTTATTGAGATGTGACAACACAATGCGATTTTACAACACACTGAAAAAACCAGTACTGCAAGTGAGGACGAATTTGCCAAATTCGTCCTCAACTAGTAAGGGGCATAACAAGAACCAAAAAACTGCACGGAATTTATTTATTTTTTGCTGAAATTTTGCCCGAAATAAACTGTTACCCAAATATAAAAGAAGACATACTTCATTAATTTCAATTTCTACAAGTCAGTCTTCGTATAGTGTGAGCAAAGTGTAGTCATTTTCGTCTACCAACTTACAGCTATTTTTTTCTTTTTTCTTTTTTACTATTATGCATTCAAACTTTGTGATTTCATAATGGTGAAGAAGTAACCATAAAATTTCCTCCCTATTATGCTTAAAAATTTCTTCGGTAAATTCTTGTTTTATGGAAGAATTAATGTTAACAATAAATTTATGAAAGAATTTTACACAAAAAATAACTATTTTATTAATTTAAATAAAATAAGAAATTACTACACTTGGAAAAAATAAAATTACGAAATTACAACACTTCAAAAAACAAAACAAGAAATAACAAATAACATGTCTAAAAAATCAAAAAAATAACAATTTTATTTCTTCCAAGCTGGCTTCATCGGGTAGGAGGTGGAGTTCGAACCAGCTGAAGAATTTTCAAAGCTTTCATCTTCTGCAGGCGCTAGTTTAGGGTACTTCTTTGAACCTTTAGGTTTACGGAATTTGTGTGCAATGCATTGCCACTGTGAACCATTGTTACACGAGCCCTGCGACATCGGGTACTCGGGTGGACCCTCAACAGAGACCTCTTATGGTGCTTTTGAACACTTACCGGCTTCGGAGCTTTGTACAGGTCATCCAATACTGGGGATCTCGCACTCCTCGCGCCCGAACATAATACCTAAAATAAAAGCCAGTGATCGCCTTTCCTCGTGTACCTCTTTGCTCTTGGATTAACCTAATGTAGGAAAAAATCATTTTAAATGTAATTTAAATAATTGTGAGGAGTCAAAATTATTTTAGAAATTAGATGTATAACATTCAGGTATTCGACCAACTTGTCTTCCGCCCCCTCGAAATCAACATTATTCGTCATGTGGTCATATTTGAACCACGGCTTCATCACAGTGCCTCAAAATTCCAAAACCGGCTATGAAGCTTTGGTAAATATGATTCGAGCATTTGCGTCGTGAAATACCCGCTTGGGACGTAGTTTAAATTGTCAACAATTTCCCAGTGCAAAAGTGGGGGAATCATGTCATCGTACTTACCGTCTAAATTAAATTGAAAACATATATCTAATAAGGCCAATTTGTAATCGAACAGCCAAGCCTTTTTAAAAACGACCACCCTAAACTTCAAGGCCATATTTTTGTGAATAAACTTTGAGTTATTCATTTTGGAGGAAAAAAAATTTTATGTAGAAGAAAATTTTGTTGTTTCGAGATTTGAATGGTTTCAAATTGGAGAATACAATTTTTCAAGGTGATAAATTGTGTAGAGTGTGGGAAGGTTATTTATAGGAAGTGTGTGGATTATTTTTGTGATAAAAATCCCAAAACACTGAAAAATGGAATTTTTATGATCAAAATCCGGATAGGATATTTCAAATTTATTGAGATTTGAAAATACACTGAAAAATTGTCAGAGTTGAAAATCCGTCCTAAACCTAGTCTTGAATTATTCAAGTTGTTGAGAATTGACGCAACACTGGAAAAATATCAGATTTCAAGACAGATTTGGCAAATCCGTGCCCAATTCAGGACAGATTTGTCAAATTCATCTCTGCTAAAAATATTTCTCCCAAAACTTGTAATGCCATGGTTGGCCAATTGTGCAAATTCGTTGCTACTCTAAGTCTAACCCCCTTGATTTCAATCCCTTTCTGTAGGTTTGAGCCAAGAATTTGAGACGATAACCACTCTGGCCACACAACTTAAACCGGCTAAAGTCCGGTCAATAAATCTCTACATTTTGGTAGGCATAAGTCATAATCGGTGTTCCTACAAATTCCAACATTTAAAATTTGCAAGCCAGCAGTTTCAATGGGAATATCATCTAAAATTTCAAGAGCCAATATTCGTTCAGCAGAGTGTGCATAGCTTTGGGATATATGGATAGTTATATATGCAGTATGTAATATGTGCATGTTGATTACAACGGCTTCTGTTTGGGTGCTAATCGTAATTTATAATTTGGTTCGATTTTGGCAGTAGTAGTAATTTGGTTGTTGAAGGTGTACTGTTTGGTTTGTAGAGGGAGGAAATTTCTGCAGAGGGAGTTTTGTATCTGTTGAATGGGTTTGAAGGGTGAAAATCATTTGTCCCCCATATATGTACTCAGAACTCAAAATTCAGCATATGGACATTTCTTCCAATTACATATACTCGTGGAGAATTGTGAGTGATTGGGTACTATAATAGAGACATACACGGGAATAGAAGATTATTTGTCGGGTTTGATGGGGTATGGAAGGAGGGGAAGCCGTTTTGGTAGAGTTTTCATATACTAGGAAGTTCTTTCCATTTTTGGAAAGTTTTATTTGTGATATGTATGAAGCCCCTATTTATAGTAACTATGCCTTATTTGCGCAATTAATAAAAATATTTTATGATTATTATTGTTTTATTATAGCATAATAACTATTTTGCCATTAACTTCTAAAAGTTACCGACTTATTGATTGGAATATTTTATCCTTGAAAATGTACAACACATTTTTACTTGTAAAGTAAAAAGATAGTTTTAAACTTTTATTTTCTCATAATAACTAACAAATACTAACCTCAAACGAGCAATTAAATTTCGAGTTGTCACATCCTTCTGGACTTCATGGTGAGACAAAAGAAATATATAGAAGACAATAAAAAATATAAAAGGAAACATGTGATTATCATTAATATTAAGGAAACAAGTATACACTAGTTAATATTACTACAGGCCCATTCCCAATAAGTTAGTTATACATACACACTTCTTCCCAGACGGTTATAATGTGAATCCTATTGTTCATTAACTGATAATTCTTCCAGGAACCCGAAGTTTCCTATGTACCTATCAATTTTAAAAGGTACATAGAAAAAGCAAATCTTCTGAGGAAATGTCATAACAAATTCTTATGCTATTATTATTTCTAAAGACCCTCTCAATAGTTTCTAGGGGAAAATCCATACTAAGAAGGACTAAGTAAATCTTTGGGTGAATTTCTAGACATTAAACAATTCCTAAGAGAATCTTGACATATTTATTTAAGCCTAGGCCATTCTTGAAAGAGACGTAGTGATAGTGCCTAAACCTAGGCAATTTCTTAAGGGATTTACCCTCAAGGAAGTGTTGAAATTGTGATACCCGAAAACTTTTTTTACTTACATGTCTAGCATGATCGTAATTGATTTCGTATACTAATTGATTTCATGTGTTATATGTAACGTTTTTAGTTGTTAAGGGGCGCTTTGGCATGTTAAGGGAGTATATGGACCTAAGTGCTAACCCTATAAGTTAGTTGGTTAAGTTAGAGAGGAGTTAGGATGGTTATCAGGGTGGTTTTTGGGTTGGTTTTTTCTGAAGTTCTCTTTGTAGAGGGAAGTTAGAAGAGAAAGAAAAAGAAAGAAAATAAAAGTCTGGCATAACTGAAAGGTTGTAAGAGATTCCGCTTTTGAAATAGAAAATAGAGTCCGTTTTGCGTGATCTTTAATGTGTTACGCTCGAGCATTGACGATTTAGCATTCCGAGTTATGTGCAGAAAGTTATAGCTTTGACAAGTAGGTTGATTTTTTCTGGGAATTTCTGTTTTCTTTCATTTTCGAGGATTTTGATTAAGCATCCAAGGTAAGATTCTTACGCTCTTGTTTTTTTTATCCAAAAGCATAAAAAAAAAATAAGTTTTAAAGTCTGTAAATCGATGTCTTGATTTCTTCATTGGTTTTATTGCAGCAAAATCGCCAATTTGGTCCTTTTCGTATTTTTAGTTTACCGATAAGATACTATTCATTTTATTTTTACTTTTAATGTCCTAATCGATTTTACGCTCTGCCATTTAAGGACTTCCGTCCAAAAATTCATCTTTCACCATTTGTCCAGTCAATCGGTCAAAGAGCCTAACTTAACTTGGGGTATTTTTGTCTTTCCAGTTACCTTTAAAACTATGGAAGTACTTGGGTACTCAATTGTTAAAAAACAATAACTATAATACTCAATTAAAAATAACTAAAAACTCTAAACCCTCATTCATCCCCTCCATCTTCATTCCCTCGCCCTTCTCCACCACTACCACCACCAACCACCACGATATGAATATAGACAAACAACAAAGTCACAAAAAGATTGATTAAAAATGGTAGAAAATGCTAAAATGCATCGGTGAATATGCTAAAATTTACGTCTTCCTTGTGAAATAAATAATCTATCCCCTACATCTTCACCCCCCCCCTTTCTCCACCACTGCCAACAACAGCCGCCACCACCACCCGCAACACCCACATCATAACTTCCAAATTACTCACTCAATAAAAGAGAATCTTGACAAATTTATAACAATGTCAACTTCCCCACAATTTTTTTGTTAGGTTTTTTGTTTGCACACCATCGGTAAGAATTTGAATTCGGTGGTTGAAGTCTTAATCATTAGATTTTCAGTTTAGGTTAATGCAAGAGGTTTGCCATTAATTGATTTCCAAGCTTCAGTGTCAAAAAGCAAATAAAAGAAGTCATTGTCAAAAAGCAAAATTTGCAGATGCAAACACCCCAAAACAGAGCATCATCATATCATATGAACCCAAAAAACAACCAATCAAATTCTGGGATTCATTTGGAAGTGAAGTTTTTTGTGGGTTTTTGAATCTTGATTTAATCGGAGATACCTGAAGAAGCCGTTTGAGAAAAATGAGCCGAGGGGACAACTGTGTTGTAAACATAATCGCGAAGCCGTACAGAAGGTTGAGTGTCTCGTGTGGACCGTCGAAGCGGGACATTTGGATGGAGAAAAGGGTACTGTTTTGGCTACTGGAAGGATCAAAATAATGTTGGATAGGTTGGGTAGGTGGGCTGGGGGATACGTGTGGTTGGGTTGGGTCACTGGGGAATAGAGGTAATTCGGATGGGCCATTGGAATAAGATGGGCAGCTGGGTGATGGATTAAAAGGTGAAATGGGCTCAGATGGTGGGCCGCGGGTAGGGGCTCATGGGACGGGCTCTCAGGCGGGAGGCCCAACTACAGATTATGTGGACGCGCGGGGTCTGCCGAAGGGGCTTTGCATGGGCATGGCCCACTTTTTCTCAAACTAGTCGTGACATGAGCGCCGATTTTGGGGGGACAAATATTTTTAGCAAAAGACGAAGTCCCACTTCCGTCTCGAGACCAAGACGGAAGTGGGACTTCAGTCTCGACTGACGTGGCGACCACCCTAAGCCTTTTTTGCCACGTCAACTAGGGACTGAAGTCCCACTTCCGTCTTGGTCTTGGGACTGAAGTAGGACTTCCGTCCTCCACTAGCCGCGTTTTTAACCCTTCTCTTTCCCTATCGCGATTTTTACCCCAAGTTTTCATTTTTTTAACAGATTCTCTCCCTCCCAAACCCTCCCCCACACTCTGCCGAACTCCCCCACCAAACGACCGCCGCTCGCCGCTGCCCTCTCCAAAACAAATTGCATCCCCTCTCAAATTGAAGGTATAATTCGAATTGGATTTCAAATTTTTTTTTCCTAAAAATTAAACTTTAGATTGTTGGGTAATTTTGATACCAAATTGTTGATATTATCAATTATATAATACTGTTGTGATTTTTTTGTATTTTCGATTGTTGGGTAAATTTGAAATAAATTTGGAATTTAGGGTAATTTTGTAATTTAGGGGAATTTTGGAATTTAGGGGGAATTTTGAAATTAGAGTAATTTATAAATTAGGGTTTTGTGAATTGCGTTTATCTTGAATTTAGGGTTTTTTTTTTAATTAGATAATTTGTGTATGTATGCATGTAGACTTGTGAAAATGTCAACAGATATGTTGTGAATGTGCGAAATGAAATTTATAGCATTTGTGATTTTAGGGTATTACAGAATAATAGAAATTTCTTTTTTGGTAATTTGTGATTTGTGAATCGATTTACTAATATATTTGTTGATATTTTATGATATTTGTGATTTATGTATATTATTTTTTGTATAGATGTCCGTACCCGCTCATCTTCAGCCCGGTCCTTTCGATCCGTCCGTCTTGAACAAACAACCATCCCATAGATCCTTAAGAATCTGGCTAGGAGATGCGACAATGAGCGAACCTTTAAAGGTTATTAAAAGTTCGGGGAACTTTTACGCCGCCTACGATAGAGAAACCAACCCTAGGGTAATAGACCTAATAGACAGGGTAGGTTTAGGAGGTTCTTTGTAGGTTAGGTAAGATGAGTGTAGATCACGCTCTCGTGGTCGCATTAGTTGAGCGGTGGCGCCCGGAGACCCACACGTTCCACCTCCGTTGCGGTGAGGCGACCATCACACTAGAGGACGTAGGCTGTCTTCTAGGACTACCCACCAGGGGCCAGGTAGTGTCGTTGCACAGCTACAATTACACCAAAGGTCAATGGGTTGATCACGTCTACAATCTTTTAGGATTTAGACCCAGTGAGGCTGCAATCAGGGGGAACACTTTGCAGCTGTTAGAGGTGTATGCCCATATTAGTGAGCCCTTAGGAAATGATGCTACCCACAACCAGGTACAGCAGAGGGCTAGGGCATTGATCTTTATCATGTTGGGTACTTTTCTTTTGCCCGATAAGTCGGGGTCCCGGGCCAACATACGATATCTTCTAATCCTCGACGGTCCCCTAGAGCATGACACGCATTCCTGGGCCAGCGGTATTCTCGCGCATTTGTACCGGCAGATGTGCATCTCGTGCATGGCTGATTCCAAGGACATTAGCGGGTGTTGCTTGCTTATTCAAGTTTGTATAGATGCCTTTAAATTTAAATGTGATTATGTGATTTAAATATTTAACAATCGAGTTTGTTTGTATTGATTAGCTGTGGGCGTGGGAGCGTATTACATTTCTCCGCCCGGAGAACCGAGGCGACATTCCCGATGATATCCCAGCTGACGAGAGAGCGCACTGGGCTAGGTGGAATTCCCCCCGGAGTTTCCGCAACACTCCGAAATCGCAGCTGTTGGTGTTTCGCGAGCAGCTCGATTTGATGACCGAGACCAAGGCGGTGAGCCAATTTCATTGTTCATGTTTTTGTTTTTCCGTTAAATTATTTGTTTGACAGTAAAGTAACAATTAATTTTTTTTTACAGTTCATGTGGAGGCCGTACCCAGATGGGGTATATGCAGATAGGGCGGCTCGGGATTTTGACTTCTTTAAGACGTGTCGATCCCGTACGCCACTCATCTGCTTCGAGATGGTTGAGTACCACCTACCCGACAGGGTAATGCGTCAATTTGGTTTCCAGCAGGTGGTACGAATCCCGGCAGGCACAGAGGGAACAGTTGAGGATCGAGACCTCCACACGGTGACGGCGTCTGCCACAACCAAATGGGAGACCGTCCACTCCAGTTACATAACTATGTGGTCCCAACGCTTCGATGCACTGGAGGCCGCTGCTCCCGCCATTGGTAATGTGATTGCACCAACCCCCGAGTACATGGATTGGTACAATCGCATTACGGTCCACCGCATAACAAACCCCCAAAATCAGGACCCGAGGCCACTCGCGATGGGAATTCAACCCACCGCTACAGCTGAGGACATTTTGGTAAGTTTTTATTCGTGTACTTATTCCTTTGTTCATATTTAATTTTTGAATTTGCTAAATTTAATATTACATTGCGGAGAAGTCGTCCGAGGGTGATCGTTTGGAAGAGTTCGAGAAGCTCTGCCACTCGAACAAATGAGGATTACAAGTCACTCATCACTCGGGCCGCCAAAAGCGATTAAGGATGCCTTCGCCGCTGCAGGGAAAGTCGGTGTCATGCCGATCACGGGCGCCGATGTTGTAGATGCTGCCGTTACGCAACCTTCCAGTTCCACGCACCCGAGAGGGCGTGTTGCTTGGTAGGGGCTGAGGTTGGGAGGCGGGGTACTCGTCGGAATCGACGAGGCTACGCAGGGAGAACCCTTGCGGCCGTGGCGCCCGAGGCAGCGTGGCGGTGAGGCTGGTCCGTCCCTAGGCGCGAGAGCAACCGACCCGGTCTACTCTCACGATCGGGACTCACCTCGATGTACCCCTTCAATTTCAATACCAATTCTCCGGCCAAGTCACTGTTTCTCCCAGGTTTTCAAAGCGGGAGGGCCATCCTGGTGCGGGGACTTCGTCGTCGGGACAGCCAGACATGTATTTTGCTGCAACGCCCTCGTCATGATCGGGACTGGACCGAGACACGAGGCGCTTTGCGGACTCCATGAATCCAGCCCGAGACTCCCGGAGGAGACGATACTGAATCGACTTGAAGGTGCATAATTCATCGAGACGGAGCATGGTAGTGCGGTGCGAACCGAGGTCGGTGACACCTACTATCTCCCGGACTAACCCGCGGAGGACCCATGAATACACCCCCTTCGCAGTAGTAGATAGTTTTTGCTTTGTATTTAATACATTTGTTATATTCGTCCAATTTTTTATACAAACAGTTTTATTTATTTAATACACGATTCCATTATTTTTTCTGCCATATTATTATTATTGAAGTCCGTTTCGTCAAAAGTCTTATTTTACACTTAATTTGGTTATTAGTATGCTAAAAAAATTCAACTATTCCAACGAAAACGGATATTTCTGCCATTAATGGAAAAAGAGGGCATTGCCATTTTTTGTCCTGACTCTCGGGTGGTGGAGGACGGAAGTCCCACTTCCGTCCCGAAGACCAAGACGGAAGTGGGACTTCCGTCCTGGTTGACATGGCAAAAAAGGCTTGGGTGGCTGCCACGTCAACCAGGACGGAAGTCCCACTTCCGTTTTGGTCTCGGGACGGAAGTGGGACTTCCGTCTTTGCCAAAAATGTTTGTCCCCAAAAATTGGGTGCCATGTCATGACCGTTTGAGAAAAGGTGGGCCAGGCCCATGCAAAGCCCCTCGGCCGAAGGGGTGCACTGACCCGCGAGGAGATAATGTCGAGCGGGTCTGGAGATTTTTTATGGGACACGTGTGGAGTTGGGCCAGTCTGGTCTTGGGCTTGCAAAATAGGCTGAGGAAGAGATATATATGGCTCGGCTGGACTGTCTTCAAAGGATTGGGCTGGCTCAGCTGGACTGGATGGTTCAACTAGGCTTGGTGTCTCTGGACTGGGCTCGGCTTGATTTGGCTGGGCCTGTCTTGAGAGATTAGGCTCGGCTGGACCAGAATCAGACATAAAGGGTATGTGTTCTAAATTTTAGGATGAAATTTCCAGCGGATATTGTCCTTGCAGTTTTTCGGAAGTGGGGGAAATATTTTTTGACAATGATGCGAACGGAAAAATGTCCTCATAAAAGTGAACATCTTGGGAGATAAACTTTTTCCTAGAGTGAAGATTATAGATTGTCCAACCCTTTGTCCCATTGGATATCCGATAAAAATACATTTGGTGGATCACTCGGCGAATTTATCTCTCGTAGGATTTGTGTTATGTGCATAACAAAGAGATCCAAAAACCCGAAGATTGCTAAAATTTGGTGGTTTCCCAAATAGAATCTCATACGGATTTTGTTATTAAGAAGCTTGCTAGAAGTGTGATTGACAAGATACCTTGCGGTTAAAATGCACCCTCCAAAAAAAAACTAATTGGTAAATGTGCCTCAAAACGAAGGGCTCGTGCGACATTTAGAATGTGCCTATTTTTCCTTTCTACTCGCCCGTTTTGTTGAGGAGTGTAAACACAAGATGTTTCGTGAAGAATTTCGGTTTGGGAAAAATAATCTCTCAGACTTAAAAATTCGGTTCCATTATCACTCCTAAATCTTTTAATGACTCCTTTAAACTGTGTGGAGACCAAATTGTGAAAATTAATAAAAAAACCTTTTTTGTTTCACTTTTTTCCTTAAGGAGATAAATACAAACACACCTAGAGAAATCATCCACCAAACATAAAAAATAACGCGCCCCAGTTAAGGAGGGCGTTTGATATTTCCCCCATAAATCACAATGTATTAATTCAAAAGGACGCTCCGCCGAATTTTGACTAAGAGGAAAGAGTAATCTGGAATCTTTCTCAAGATGACAAACATCACAAGGTAGAGATTTATCTTTTGAGGGTTTCAGCAAAATAAGAATATGAGATAAAGTACCAAGAGATGGGTGCCCGAGTCTTCGGTGCCATAGTTGACAACTTTCTTCTGAACGGACAGCCGTCATTATTTTACCTTGGTCATACTTTTAAGACGATAGATGTCCCCACTTAACTCACCTTCCCCATTAACGTCTTCAGGATTAAGTCATTTAGAATACAATACTCATCAAAGTAGGTGACACAACATTGTAATTCCCGTGTTAATTGAGAGATAGACATCAAATTGCACGAGAATTGTGGCATATACAAAACTTTAACGAGACGAATATTGGAGTTTAAAATTACTGTATCATACTATTGTGCCCAAATACGTTTTCCATCCGACAAACTCATGCTAATAGTAATTACCAGATTTTGCAAGTTCTCCAATTTATTTTTCTCACAAAGTAATGTGATGAAAGGCGCCACTACTAATAATCCATGGGAAAGAATAAAAGGCGACGTTTTTACCAGTGGTATGAAAGGCCGCAGCTTTATTTTCTTGGAGCATTCCAGCTATTTTCTGAGCCAATTTTCTCAACTGCGCTCTGTCCAAATAGGTGGTAGCTGTTCGCTGCACTGAATAGACCGCGTCTTGTGCTGGTCCTTGCTGCACTGAATAGGCCGCGTCTTGCCCTGGTCCTGAGTAGCTCGCGCCATGCGCTGTGGTGTCAATGACACTGCTTGTCTCCGACATATTGGTCTAGGAGATAAAATTGGTGCTTTTTTTTTAAACCTCGTTTTTTTTTTCTTTCTCTCAGGATCGTTTTTGCTCTGATACCATAAAAAAATTGAATGGAAAAATATATATTTCACTCTTACAAATATAAAATTACTACATGAGTATTTATGCATATGTTCCTACACTACATTAGCTAATTATCAAATATTCCATACTACACACTATTTAGGTAATTACTATACATTGTGTAGCAACAAACTATGTAAATGTCCTAATTAATCAACCTCCAATTAGGAACTTCCTAATTAATTAGGTATTACTAAAATAGTAACTTCCAATACAATATCTCATATCCACATTGTTCATGACTTTTTTTTTGAAAAATAACTTTTTTAATTTTATATTTTAAAAGGTAATCAATTTTTGTAAAATTCCTGAAACATTTTAATTATACCCTTTTGGTTTAGGTAGGGTGAAAGTGAATTTAACCGGCTTGTATGTAATTTACAATTCGATTTGATATTTGACTCATAATGCTTAATTCACGAGTCAAATAAGTAATACATTAGTCAAAAAATTTGGCACTCTAAAATATGAGACGAGGTTGAGTTGAGTAGAGTTCGCCGTATTTAACGCGTCAATATATATATACACTCCATCTAGATGGTCAAAGATTTACAATTTGATGGAAATAACTCTTTCCCTTTCATGTACTTCTGAATTAGTTACGTGCAATCTTTTGTGCGGAAAACATCCCAAAAATTGATGAGTGTATATATTTTGATAAAGACAAATAGATGAGCGATATATTTAGATAAAAAAATAGTTTAGTACCATAAAAAGAAATTCGTAAATAGTTTATAACTCTTCTGAATTAATATTACATGACTATGCCAAATTCGACCTTGAAAGAAAAATTATTATTAATAATAACAAACCCTAACAGAAATAATTTGTGGCTCAACCAAATATGTTAAAATTGGCAGAAATGAGGACAAATATGTCAAACTAGAAATTAAATACTATTTATCCCTATATTTTTAGAATGAATTTTAAGATATTTTATATTTTTACCCAAAAAATGAGGGCCCATGACACTACTCTAAAGTAACCTAGGGTAATAATAGATAGGTGATGCTAAATGGCTAAACTTCACTAATTAATTGGCTAAATTGGTGGCAAAATTGTAAATAATTTGTAAAATCTATTATGACAACAGGGATGAATAATGTTTAATTTAGAATTTTAGCCAATTTTAGTCCATTCTACTTAGCCATTAATCATTACCCTAATAATATTAGAAATTTTTAAAGAAATCTTTTTCATTATGATGTTTTTTCTTGTATTGAGAATAGATAACTCATATAAGTTTATTGAAGAAATTGTGGATTCTAATGGCACCACTTACAACGAAGAGGAGGACATTGAAAAAGTTGCCATTGATTTCTTTGAGAAGCTTTTTTCAGCAAACTCTGGTGGAGCTAGTCTCTCGCCTCATCTGCTTACTAACAAGTTAAATGCCTATGAGATTGAAGGACTAGAGAGGCCTTTTACTCAGGATGAAATATTAAAAGCTCTTAAGCAAATGCATCCTCACAAAGCCCCGGGCCCGGACGGGATGCATGTCCTCTTCCTCCAAAATCTATGGCATATCTTGGGTGACTCGGTAACAAGGTTTATTCTTGGGGTGTTGAATAACGGGGATAGCTTAGCAGCTATCAATTCTACGCACATTGCTCTCATACCCAAAATAAAAAAGCCTATCTCTATGACACATTTTAGACCAATTAGTCTATGTAATGTCATATATAAACTCATCTCGAAAATCATAACCAATAGGCTGAAGCTTGTTATGGACTCCCTGATCGATGAATCCCAAAGTGCTTTCCTAAAAAAAAGGCTCATAACGGACAATGCTATTATTGCTTTTGAAGTATTTCATAGCCTTGACACAGTCAAACCAAACGGTTCTCATCAACTGGCCCTTAAGCTCGACATGAGCAAGGCTTTTGATAGAGTAGAATGGAACTATCTAGAAATGGTGATGTCCTGTATGAATTTTCCTCCTAAGTTTCTTTCCATTGTGATGAACTGCATAAGAACTGTAAAGTACTCCATCCTACTTAATGGGGTACCGACAGATTCTTTCACTCCAACTAGGGGAATCAGACAGGGAGACCCCTTATCACCTTTTCTTTTTCTCATTTGCACAGCGGGGCTATCCTCACTGGTACGATCAGCCGAAGACGAGAGGGCTCCTCCAAGGTTTTCAATTCGATGAGAGTGCTTCATCACACACTTGCTTGTTTGCGAGATGACTCTCTTTTTCGCTAAAGCGAAACACACTCCTTAAAGAGACTTAAAGAGATTTTGAGTACATATGAAACATGCTCTGGTCAATTGATAAACTATGACAAGTCAAACTTGTTCTATAGTAAAGGGACGCCTGAGGATATCAAAGATCTTGCTTTCTCCATCTTGCAAATTCCTGAGGGAGATGGGAAAGGAAAATATCTTAGCCTACCTTATATGACGGAGACGATCAAAAAAAAGAGATTTTCCAATTTGTTGTTGATAAAGTCCGGAAAAAAACTCAAGCAATTGGAAGGAAAAAAACTTTGTCCTTTCGCGGCCCTGAGTAGTTCTTATCAAATCTGTAATTCAGGCAATTCCAACATATGTAATGTCCTGCTTTGTTCTCCCGCCGTATATCATAAACTCGCTCACAAGCATGATGCGTACTTTCCTATGGGGAGGAACAGAGAACAAAAGGAAAATATGTTGGCGGGCTTGGGATACCCTTTGCAAACCCAAAGACCAAGGAGGACTCGGCTTTCGTGACTTAGCAGCTTTTAATAAAGCTCTTGTCGCTAAACAAGGCTGGCGTATTGTTCATCAACCACTCTCGCTTTGCTCCAGGATATTACAAGCAAAGTATTTCCCCCAAGAACGATTCCTCTCTGTCCAACTTAAAGGACGAACCTCTATAGTATGGCAAGGAATTCTAAAAGTCAGAGAATTACTCAAGGCCGGCCTAAAATGGCGAGTAGGCGACGGTTCAAGAGTCAATATATGGGGGAATAAATGGTTGAACACTCCGATTTCTTTCAAACTGTCTGAACCTCCTGATCTAGGACTATGGCAGAAATATATGCCTGTTTCTAGACTTATTGATCATCAAAGAGGTGTCTGGAACATTGACTTGTTGAAAGAATTTTTCAACTCATATGAGATTGATGAAATACTTAAAGTTCCACTCTGCGATGCATGGCCACCAGATCGCTTAGTTTGGGGGTATTCTAAAAATGGTTTGTACTCTGTCAAGTCTGGATACCACCTTCAAATGGATATCCAAAGTGGCAAATATGATAAACCTTCGACATCAACGAACAATGCGGTCGATCACTGGAAACACATTTGGAAACTGGCTATTCCCCCAAAAATTCAAAGTTTTATGTGGAAGATCTTCCAACAAATTTTGCCAACTTGCAAAAATCTATCAAAGCGAGTAAAAACCATTACATCACAATGTCCTATCTGTCTTGAGGCTATTGAAACTGCAGTACATGCTCTCTTCCTATGTCCATCAGCTCTAAAAGTATGGAACAAAACTACTTTTGACATTCAGGAAATACTCAAGAGAGATGTTTTCCCCTTTTGTCTCCTACCTATCCTCAAAGCTAGCGAAGAGGTTTCTACTCCCTTTGTATACACGGCATGGCAAATATGGTGTAATCGTAATAAAGTTATCTTTGAAGGAAAAGGGAAACTGCCGGAGGAAATTGCCAATCTTGCCCTCATATATGCTGCTGAATATAGTAGCATATTCGCTTCATCTCTAGGTTTAAATGGAAATGGCCGATCATTGCCCAATGCTGACCAGATACAATATATTTTGAAGGGAAAGGCAAAAATATTTTCTCCAGATGCTACGAAAGAAATCCCCGAAAGATCTAAAGAAAGACCTAATTTAAACTGGCAGGCTCCCCATGAAGGTTTCTTTAAACTTAATGTTGATGGAGCTTGGTATAAGAACTATGGAGGAATGGGCTTCATCATCAGGGATCATACAGGATCATTTGTCGCAGGAGCTGCAACAATCGCCCCAAACTCCCCCAGCCCTGAATACGTCGAAGCTAAGGCACTGCTTGAGGGACTTCGATTTTCTATGAATAAAGGATATCAACCGCTGCTCATCGAAAGTGACTGTCAAGCTCTAGTTAATCGAGTCCACCGAGCGAGAGGAGGATTTGTCTCCATTAGGACATATGGTTAGCTGGGATACGTAATTGTTTAGGGTCTAGCATAGCTAATTTATCTTTTGTGCACAGAACTTGTAATATTGCTGCTGATAGATTAGCTAATCATGCAATGAGGTTTAAAACCTCCTCTCAATGGTTTGGAGAGCCTCCGCGTTTTCTCCTACCATATGTAACCCTTGACCACGATTAATGGTATTCCGAGTACTTTTTATTTCAACTCATATAAGGAAGTTTTATAAAAAAAACTAAAAATCTACTAGAGGATTTAGATGTTTTTTCATTTTTAATTTCTCATAGTCAGCTGTTTTTCGATTTAGTCTTTTTTATTTGCAGCTGTTGTTTTATTTGTTCAACAAGATAAATAAATATATATATATATATATATATATATATATATATATATATATATATATATATATTAAATATCAAGTTTTTTTCTTATAAAAACTTTCTAATAGTTATATAGATACAAATTGTAGTAACGGTGCAGAATTTTCTCAATTCCGCATAATAGTCACGTCGAAACAAATCAAGGAGATAAGAAAACAAATAGATATGCATCAAATGAGCATTGAACATGAGACCAATCGAAATCTTTTTTCTAATAACAAATGCTTCATCGATTGAGTTACTATCTTAACTTTACAAAATATATTCCATGTCTTAAAAATAATCTAATAAGTGAGTTTACATTATTATTTTTTTTTAACAATTTCTCCTTTAATACTATATGCTTGTAAACATCAATGTTTAATTAATAAAATTAAGAAAGTTAGTGGTGGAACTATGTGTTAGTAGGGGTAAAATCGCCTTAAATTCGAAAATTGCCGGGGACCAATATACCAGTGGATTTTAATAGTATTAGATTATAGGACACTACTAGTGGGAGTTCAAATCAAAATTATTTTTATTTTAGAAAATGAGACATTCAATTTTTTATATAAAAAAATGGAAATTGAACATTCAAATATGAATAAAGTGAGTAATAAATAATATTATTATGAAAGTTGGTGTTGGAACTATGTGTTATAGAGTACGATGAAATTCAATTTTTTTTAAAGGAGCAAAATATTTTATATTATAAGAACCTATTTATACACAATATATTCGTAGTATTAATATAGAATTTTCAAAAGATTTGATGCACTGGCCCCCACATGCCTCCATTAAGCTCCGCCAGTAGGGCGAAGGAGATGGCCGACCAATAATGCTCAAGAACAGCAGAGCACCATCTTCATGGACTGATTTGAGTTGAGCAGATCAGAAATTATCAGTTTTTGGAGTTTTGATGGATATCATACTTGTATTTAGGCTCTTAACACTATCGATTAGGTGGTCTCTGTTTCTAACATTATATATTAGAATGCAGAGTTGAATTTTCTTTATAACATTATATATATATATATATTGGGGGGACGGGGTAGGAGGAGGGAAGGGGTAGTAGGAATCGATCTAGGACCTCGTCCAGGGAAGGAGGAACCTCAATCACTGGGCTACTCTTTGACTAGTTACTACTAGTAGAATTTTAGTACAAATAGAATTTTTTTCGGCTAAGCTATTAGCTAAATAATTTGTCTGATAAGATTATATTTAATGGTTTAAAAGTGGTATGATTTTTTTCAACTAGGCTCACGGTTATAGTGTTGAACATTTTTTTAGTACATATAAAACACTTTTGGAACAGGTGTTGCATTTTTCTACACATGTTAAATTCCATGTAATAGATATTCTCTTCTTACATATGCATGTTCTAAGCCGCAACAATTGTTTTCTTGTTATAAACACATATCCTTGGGTATATAACATTTGTCTTACGTAACAGGTGTGAAAATTACAACATATGTCCCCCAAAATAATCTTGGTCCGTTGAAATTTTTTATTGGACCGCTCAAAGCGGCCAATTCTTCGCCTAGATTTAGATTGTAATTTTTTTTTGGTGAAAACATATTGGGTGGGTTCGGCTCCGGACACCACCACGGGTTAGGGCAGGCCATAAGGACCATAAATCGCTTACAAATGTACTTACAGATCGCCCACCAATACATCCCTCAAGTCGGCCACCAACACTTGATATTTGTAAGGACGTATCAAATCTTTACCAACTGAGCCAACTTGTGTTGATCAAATTTAGATTGTTTGAAAAGTAGTGATATCGCTATAATTCAAACAGGACAATCAAGGACTCAAATATCTTTCGGATTTAATGAGGTCCCATTGACATTTTAATGCATTTCCCATCTATGAATTTCATCTCAAATTTATTTTTAGATTGTTTGAAAAGTATTTGTAGCATTTACGGCAACCAGGCAACTACCCCAACAATTTTCAAATAAATTAAAGAACACTTGTTAAATTTTATGCAACTGATATTCTCTCGTTAAAGACGTTGTTCTAAGCCTGTAATAGATCTTTTTCTCGTTATAAACACATGTCCTTAGATATGTAACATCTGTGAAAATCACAACAGGTCTCCCTCTAAAAATCTTTGAAACTTATAAAACGCACCATAATTATACTTTTCAATTGGTTCAAGTAAACGGCCCCAAATTATAGAGTTGGTCTAATTGTCATTTTCCAATTTCCCTTACCCAACAACCACATAATGGTACTTCCTAAGATTCATACTTTTGTTAATATTTATTATATTAAATCATAATAAAAATTAAGAAAAATTTATATGTTTAGCTACTTTATTATTTGAACATAATATTTTTAAATTGTAAAATGTTGAAAACTAAAAGTCTGGGCTAAAACTTTCACCGCTAACAATTTCATGACATGTTCAGTACAATATATTTTGTATATTTATTGAAATTATGTTGCACGAGAATAACTACATCAAATGAATAAATATTTTTCCTAGAAGTAAAATCAAATCGTTAAAAAATAAATTTAAAATTTTAATTTTAATTGTTAAATAGAGATGTAAGTTTTTTTCTTTCTTTTTTTCAAGGAGAAAGTGTATGTTATTATGGGACTATCATTATAAAATAAATAATAAAAAAATTAAACAAATATTAAATTAAATATATATTCGTGATGATGTTTTGGGAGCAGCTCACAAACTCACCTCTTCATAGCATGTTTAAAATGTGGCCATTCCACTAAAAGATAAAGAAAAGATAATCTCTAAGTCAAAAAATTCTCTCTCTAGAGAAAATGCTCGCTAGAAGGAATATACTACTGTGTGTGATTTTGGCTCTAGCACTTATTCTGTAAGTGTTTTATGAATTAAAGGTCTGATTTTCTTGGTCCTGAGTGTGAGCAGAAGACTTTAATCCATTTAAATTTCAATCTTTTTGGAATTTAATGGGTTGAATTAAAGGTTCTTGAAGTGGGTTTTTTATGCGCTGAAGTCGGGTTCTAACAGCTACTGGACGGCTTTTGGGTGGACAAATCGGTGCAATAAGGCGGTTTCTTGACACGTGGGGATGCCAGGTTAAAGTTTTTCTTGGATTTTCAAAGATCTGGTACATTTTAATTTTTGTAGTAATTGATGTTTTTCAATGTTCTTGGTGGGAAGATGAGATATTCACGCCTGGATCTTTATTGCGGGTAGCTTGGCCGAATTTAGTGTTAGGGGATTCCAAGGTGGCATATTTAATATTATTTAATTGGTACAAGTGGGGTGTCAGTAGATATTTTGCTTGGCCATCTTTTATTACAACTATGCCATTACTAGTATTCTCTTGCAAGATATAAAATTCACATGGCTGGGAGCACGTGATACTTTGAGAATTTTTTATTACCACTTTGCCATTCGGAGACCTCTTGTTAGCCGAGGTATTTTCTTTGACTTTTCTTGTGTTTTAAGGGGTGGGCCCCTGGACCCTTTTAATATTGTCTTGGTATATTATTGTATTGCTTTGCTGAATGGCTAAGGGAAAGAATAAAAAAAAGGAGAAACATGTTCATTTAAACCTCCCAGTGGAGGGGGAAAATGCATTTAGTTCTATGAGTCTTGAAGATTATGACGTCACACCTACTGTGGATAACATAATCCCTAGCAATCAAAATGAATGTGATATTGTGGACCAAATTAATATGGTCGAGACTGTGAAGGAAAATGGCAGTGTTACGGCTACTGGAACAAATATTTTGGGCAATGATGCGGCTAATGTGAAGCCGTCTTGGGCGAGTTTAGTTCGACGTGATAATCGTGTATTGCAAAATGAAAATAAACTTCATAAATACGTGAAGCCAAAAGGTACTAATTGGCTTAAAATTCTGCCTCAACATGTTGATAAAATTGAGGATAAATGGGGATTTTGCCTAGTGGGTATTTTCGTCGGTAGCTTTCCCGGTAGATATGCGGTCCATGAAGCAACAAAGGGATGGAAAGTTGCTACTAGATTTTATGTTCACAATAGTGGGTGGATCATCTTCAAGTTCGATTCGGACGAGGTTAGGGAATTTTTTTTAAATGAAGGGCCTTACAATATTTTTGGAAGGCAATTGCTCCTCAAACCTATGAATGGGGATTTTGATTTTTCGATCGAGGAGGCAGCCATTATGCCTATTTGGATCACCTTGCCAGGGTTGCCGCTACAATGTTGGAACAAGACGGTCTTGAGCATGATCGTTTTGGAAATTGGAAATCCATTGTATATGGATATGACAGCTGCTAATTGGGAGAGACCGGCGTACGCCCGAGCACTTGTGGAGATTGATGTATCAAAAGACTTGGCAAGACACATTCAATTTGAGCTACCAAATGGCAAAGTCAAGCATCAAATAGTCTTATATGAAGCAGTGCCTATGCTTTGTAAATCTTGTCATTCATTTGGTCATTTATCTGCTAGCTGCCAGAATGAGTCAAAATCGGCTAAATTGCCAAATGTGAGTATGGTTATTGATAATGGAAGGGTTAAAGCACCGAAGCCGGGGATGAACAAGATTGTGGTTCCACTACAAGGCAAGGGGCGTTCATCATTCGCCGAAGTTGTTTCAACGAAAAAGAAATTCAAAGTGGATTTTACTAGTATCCCGAAGCCAGCCCAAAGAGAGGGTAAACAACATGTCGAGGAGTCTAAGGCTTTAAACAAGCCTAATGGGACCCTTAAAATTTATGATACCGATTTGCCTAGAACATATATTGGAGAATCCGGATCCCTGCAACAACCAGCAAAGGGGAAAACAAAGAGGATAGTGCCGGAGCTAGTATCCTCGCCTAAGTCGGTCAAAGCCATAGTCATTGAACGGCCGGTCTCGCCAGTGGTGGCGGAAGCGTATGATGGTAAAGATGGTGATGAGGACTCGGTTTCAGGAGAGGAGGATAAAGAGCAGGAGTTTCTGAATATACCTTTTGCGGATATTCGAGAATATGCAAAGCGAGCAAAGAAACCAATTGGCGAATGTAAGTCAATTGCCGATTTCTCACCAGATTTTAGCGAGAAGCTAGAAAACTCAATTAGTAGTGCGTTGGAAGGCGTCCTCTTGAAGACACAAGGTAATGATGTGTCGGGTTCCGAGCATGAGGACGGATAAAGTAACGCTTTGTTTGATTATTTTAGGGGTTCTGAGAGTAATCTTTATGATGATAAATTGTTTTGAGGGCTACTGGAAGTTTTGGTAAGCTACTGGTGCTCTGTGGGGGTGAATCGTTGGTTCCAGTAGATTTGTAGACATTCTGGCTGTTTTTTGGGTGAAGGGATTGGGTGGGGTGGCGCGGTTTGGTAGATCCGGACGAACGGACTACAGGCCACAGATTTATTATCCGCTTTCCATCCAACAGGGATGAAAGGCAGCGATCTGTTTTGCTGCGCGGTTCAAATCGGCGCGTCGCAGGGGATCAGCTTGTCATCTCAGCACCTGAGCCATCTCAGCGCATGTTGATATTTTGCTTTTTCCAGGTGTCTTTTGGCTATTTCAGGCATATTTTGGCAATTCAAGATGCGGATTTGCTATTCCTGGCGGGAGTTTGCTATTTCCAGATCAGATTCTAGTTTTTTTCCAGCCTCTTGGCGCATTTCGGGGAGAATTTGGTTTCTATTTTGTATTTTGGACTTTTTAGTTCATGCTTCTTAGATTGTAGTAGGAATTCAAACTTTTCTTGTACTACTTTGTAATAGTCTTAGAGTGGGATAGTTAGAGAGTTTAAATGTTCTCTCCATCGTGGTTTCTCGTAAACCATGGGGATTGTCCTCACGATAGGCATTATAGATTACTTTGTAGCGACAGATTAGTTAGATTTCCTGTTTTAGTTCTTAGAAACTCATAGGATGAAAGTGTGGACGATATTTGATCACACTTGATTATTTTTAGGTAGAAGAATGTTCTGTGGGGCGAATGGATCGTTCGTGAACAACTTGTACCGTCAAACGGTGAACTATTTTATAGTTTTCCATTTTGATCTATATATTTACATATTTGATAAAAAAAAAAGAATGTGACCATTACTCAGGGGTTAGGCTTTGGGATATTCTTTCAAGAAGTAAAGAGTGATTGCAAAACTGTTATTGGTAGTCTCATTGATACACGTTCTTTAGCTACTTTAAAACCCCTATTCGCTTTTATTAATAGTTTTTTACGGGCTATCCAAATAATCATTCACTTTGTAAAAATGCTTAGGCAATAAGCAAACGTACTTTGTCTTTCAAATCTCTATCCCAAGTTATCTGCCTAAATTGGATTGAGACATTATCTGATGTACTCACTCATCCCACGTTTACTCATGCTTAATAAATATTTTAAAATTTTCCTGTAAAAAGACTTAATTTCATTTCAAAACGCAAAGATAAATTTTCAGTTTACCCTCATATCTAACTACTTATTCTCAAATTGAAAATCCATCCAATTTTAAAACTCTCTGAATTGAACTTATATGCTTTTATTTTTTAGATGGTTTTAATAGGTGCAATAGCACTAAAATTCAAACTTAAGGGACGAACTTCTATGTCTGGTAAGGAATTCTAAAACGACGTGAACTTCTAAAGGCTGGACTGAAGTGGCGAATTGGTGAAGGATCACGAGTCAATGTATGGAGGATTAAATGGCTAAACACCCCGCATTCCTTCAAACTCTCGGACCCCCCTAATCTAGGCCTTTGGCAAAAAAATGATGCCTGTTTCCAGGCTTATCGACCATCAAAAGCTATATTGAAAATAGAGATTATGCGAGAATTTTTCTCGTCATATGAAATTCGGGAAATACTTAAAGTTCCACTCTGCGACGCATGGCCATTTGACCGCCTTGTTTGGGGGTATACCAAAAATGGACTATATTCTGTAAAGTCTGAATACCACCTACAAGTAGATATCAGCGAAGGCAAACGTGAAAAGCCTTCAACTTCAAGGAACAATGATGTCGATCACTAGGAAGGCATTTGGAAGCTGGCTATCCCCCCTAAAATACAAATTTTCATATGGAAAATTTTCCAACAAATTTTGCCTACTAGCCAAAATTTGTCAAAAAGGGTTAAGTCCATAACTTGACAATGCCCTATCTATCACGAGGGCATTGAAACTACGGCACATGCCCTCTTTTCATGCCCACCAGCTAGGGAAGTATGGAAAAGCACTAGTTTCGACGTACAAACTTTGCTAAAAAAATATTCTTTTCCTTACTGCCTACTGCCCATTATGACAGCCAGTGAGGAGATTTCCACTCTATCCCACGTTTTGTTTTATGAGAAACGAAAAATCCCGGAAGAGGTAGCCAATATCGCCTTAATCCATGTTGTTGAGTATAGTAGCATTTTCGCCTCATCTCTAGGCTCACCTGCAGGTTACCAACCCCTTCCCAATGCAGATAAAATAAAATACAAAGTTAAAGGAAAGGCAAAAATATTTTCACCAAGTGATATGGCAAAGCTTTCCAAAGGTCCTAAGGAGAAAGCTAGCTATAAATGGCAGGCTCCTAAGTTTGGAAAGTTGCCATTTTTGCCCTCGAACTCTCTTCCTTTTCCTTGTGTGCTCAATGGTTGGCCACACAAGGGCATCTTGTTACGCAAGGAAGAGAGATTGTCAAGATATTTTGATGGATTGAAGACCAACATAAGTGTAATAGAAGTTATTTTGGTTGCTTTTTGGCTTTTTACAAGCCAGAATGTTGGCTTTTTTTTGTCCAGAATGATGGCTTTTTTGTACATGGTCAGATACTACTATTTTTGGATTGATATATTTTTGACCAAAATATGCAATTAGACATTTTTTGGTCAAGAATATGGTCTTTATCATCTAGAAACTGTGTAGCTACATTCTTGTGTGATGAAAGGATCAAAATATTGGTATTTATATATATTTATAAATGGTTTTTGGTACACTTTGTTTTATATGGTACCTTTACATTTGAAAAAGAACGTAATTCAATTGCAATAACTAAGAAGTTATAATCAACCTCAATGTAGCAAAATATCCATTAACATTATAAACCATTCAACATCAACAAAAACACCTAATTTACCTAGACTTAAATTACTTTCATAATTACAACATTGATTAAGATGACCCAAGACAAAATCAAGGCAAGTCCATAAATACCACTCTCTCTTTTCTGCTGCAGCAATTACCACTTTGTAATTCTTTAATTTTGACTTCAAATTCGAACACTTGACGCAATGAGGTGGATCACACCATTGAAAAAACCCACAATGTACTGGTTTCTAAGATAATTGAAACAGAAAATTAGAAATGGGTATTGAATTTTTAATATAATCGCACTCCAAATTAAAATCAATGGATAATACCTCGAAGTTTTTACATCCCCAAAACAACCTTCCAGGATTCGATTTAGTCTTGGAGGTCTTTAGAACAGGATAGTCGCCGCATGCACAGCGAATTGGGCCATTCATAGAATGGCTTGAAGAAGACATTAGAGAAGTAGTGAAGAACCCTAAGTGAGTGATTTGGGGATATCGCGATTTGGGGGGAAAGTGAATCTAAGTGTTGAGTGAAATGGGTCCAAGTGTTTTTACTGATTCGTAATAGGGGAAATGACTACATTGCCCCTCGGTTAAAACGGGTCTTTTGACCGAAAAGCTGGTTGGATGGAAAATTGACAGAAAATGTGACGGAAGTCCTTTATTGGCAGAATTAAATTACATAATGGACACTAAAAGTTAAAATTAAACGAAGAGGACCCAAGTTATACTGTAAGCCGTAAGGGCGAACAAACTCAGTTTTTTATAATGGACAAACATTTGATGTTGTGTCTAATGCTCTCAATCTTTGTGTTAGAATATCGGAACTCATAATGGAAGCTCTAAGTACTTCAATCAAGCCATGATCAAGATTCAAAGCTATATACTTGAAGTCACATCTCATCAAGCTTGAAGATTGAAGACTTAGGTTTGGTTAGGATAGCCTTGTTCTTATTGTCTTTATCTTATAAGCTCTAACCAATGCCCTTAATGAACTTAAGCGTACAACACTCTAGTCTTGCATGCATCATAAACACGTTTTCAAAAGGCTAAGTTTCAAAATGATCCTTATATGTTCTTATTTCAAAAGCCTTTGATTTCAAAGTCTAAGTCCTTTAAAACGGTTTTCCAAATGTTCTTACTTGTTAACTTTTGGGAAAACCTTTTAGACTTCAATAGATTTCAAAACAAGTGAAAAATCAACATCTCTCAAACTCAGGAAAGTCGGATCATCCGAGATTTTTTCGGATCAGGCGAACTAGAAACAGAGAGTTGAGTTTTTGGGATCAATAGGTTCGGATCGACCTATGTTAAGTTCGGCCGACCTATGTCATCTCGGATCAACCTAACAGCACTATTACTAGCCGTTATATGACCGTTGCAGAGTCGTTTTTTCAGCATATTTTGAAATGTATAAAAGTTCTAATGCTTTAGAATGACTCCAAAGCTTGCACATCAAATATACATTGATTTCCTATCAAGTCTTAAACACTCTCAAAGTAAATGCTCTTCATCTCTATGATCTAAATCATTCAAAAGTGATTTTTCTAAAGCAAGACAAAGAGTGTGCATCTTATTGTCTAAGAGCTGATTATTCTTGTACTTCAAAGGTATCTATCTCTCACTTAGAAGAGTGAACAACCTTTCTCTTAAACCATCTCATTCCCTTTCTTAGTGATAGGGTTATTCTTGTATAAGTCCTACTTTGTGTGGGCAATTTACTTTTGTCGAGTTTTTATATTGAAAGTCCTACTTAGTGTGGGCAAGCTCTCTTATTGAGTTGGTATATTGTGGTTGTGTTGTAAAACTCTTAGTGAGTTATCCACAAGTGTAGTATTCTTCTTAGTGAAGTTGTTGAAAATCCTTGGGTAAGGCTCAAGGTAGTGGATGTAGATTCTAAGTGAGTTATCCACAATAGTTGTGAATCGAACCACTCAGCAAGATGAATAAAAAACAATAAAACAAAACCATACCCCAAAAAACAAGATGAATAATTTATACCCAAAAAACAAAACCATACCTCAATTAACCAATAAAAATTGAAAAAGAATGGTGGAAATTGGAGACAAAGATAGTGTCGATCGTGAGAGTGTGAACGCCGCCGGCCGGCCACCAGTGATTTTGAATTATCCTTCTGTAACACCGTTTCGAAGTCCGCCACAGCCGTCCGAAGGTATTCTCTGATCTTAATAGGCGCCGCGACGCCATGAGATCGAATAGCTGCGGTGGATTCGATGGAGATGAAGTTCTGAAGCCAGAGCTTTCTGGGATGCTAAGTTTTTAGCAAAGATATGATTTTTTTGATGAAAAACTATGCACCAAATCAAGACAAACAACAATATAATTTCTCCATTTATACACCATGAACAACAATAGAAATTCTCTTGATTGCCATGAACAACGATCAGAAGACAGATTTAAGGCTTTCTAGGATGCTAATTTTTTAGCAAAGAGATTAATTTTTTGGATGAAAAAAATGGGTTTTTACAAATTGGGGGTGATGAAATTCCTCCATATTTTAACAGGAGAAGCATCATCATCAGGCTCCATTGATGATGATGAAATTCCCCTTGATTCCCCATGTCCATTTTCATGAAACGCTAGGACAAAGGCAATCTGGCCTCCATTTTTGGGCCAGAGCGATGATGTGGTGAAGGAAATTCCCATGGAGATGGAAGTTGGTGTCGGAGATGGTGGAGGGCCGCAGGGAAGGAGAAAATACGACGTCAATTTTTTGGGACAAAAATGCCCCTCACGTAGCCTGGGTACGTGAGTGGAATTTTTTGAATTATGCCTGGAAAAAGCGTTGGAGTCCTTTCCGCTGCCCGTAAATTGTTCATTGTTAATTTCCGCCAAAATAATTGTTTGGCTGAACATTTAAATTTTTGAAATAGTTTAGGGCCATTTAGTGCATATTACCCTTTTTTCTATAATATATAAATATGTAACTCTAGAATGAAGATGAAGATTATAACTAAACTATTCATTTTCATAATAACTTTAGAATGGAGATGAAGATTATAGCCAAGGCAAATTGGAGGATTTTGCCCCTAAACAATTTTGAGATTTATATAAGGTCCCTGGACAACGTTTTTCAATTATTTTATTTTGAAACAATTAGTATTTGATACCTAAGGTCATTCCGTCCAAACTTTTGTTAGTCAACCGTGAATTCCAAATTTTGATAGGGTCAAACTAAGAAGTTAAATGACATTTTTGGTAGATTGTTAATACAATAATTTACCAATTTTATTTGGGGTGGGGTATTTTTATGAAATGTAGCACAAATGCCCCATAAACTATCCCAGTTGACTTAATAGTTGTTTTTCCAATTTCACTTGACCGTCACAAAATGGACGGAAGGACCTTAGGTACCAAATACAAATTGTTTTAGGATAAAATAAAACAAAAAAAACGTTGTTTAGGGACCTTTTATCAAGCTCAAATTTTGTTTAGGGACAAAATCCAACAATTTGCCTTATAGCTAACGAAACACTATTTTTAGAAGAAAATTAATGACAAAGTTGCCACATTAAAACTTACGATTGGATTACATCTCATAATATGTCACATGTCACATCATGAAGCTTTTACTTCAACTTGACATAACTTTATATATTATATATTTAATATGCTCATTTCCCATTGCACTCTCTGACACAAATGTTTTCTTTTGATTATACAATAATAATAATAAAATACTAATAATACTAATAATAATAATGTCTATTAAATTACTTGACTAGACTTGATTTGAATTATTCAACTAAAAGCTAGTCTTCTTTTCCAAGTCAGCCCCTCTATCTCCATAATTTTCAGCCCCTCTATTTCCATTTTCCCATATCTCCATACATTTCTCCCTTATCTATAAAAATATTTTTCCAAAATTTCTCCCTATCTCCAATTTTTTTTGGTGATAATCCCTTTAGTGCCTCGGCTCCATTAATTTTCCCCCATATCTCTATAAATTTCTTCCATATCTTTGAAGATATTTTGCCAACATTTCTTATTGTCTCCAAAATTTCGGATTCCGCTATCTCCATTGTTAGATGTTTTTCTAACATATGTAAGTATGTTTCTTACGTTGTTAGTTATGTTTCTTACAGCGGTAAGGAAAACATCTAGCAACTGTAAGAAACATCTCCTTTAACAATTGAATAAGACACATAGCTAAGAGTTATAAGAAATATCTCCTCTAACAATTGTATAAGACACATAACTAGCAGCTGTAAGAAACACAACTAATACAGAGATAAATGAAATATGAAAATGGAGAAAGAGGGGGCCGAAAATTATGGAGATAAAGAGAAATTTGGGAAAATATATTCAAAGATAGAGGAGAGAGAATAATGGATACATTAAGGGGTTTTCAAAACATGCAGGATGGAGAAGAGAAAAAAATGGAGGAATTAAAGGATTTTTTCCGAAATTAAAGGGGAAGGATGAGAAAAGGGGGATTTTGGTGTTTTTCAACTCTTGAATGTCTCTCTCAACATCGAAGAGGCCAATAGCCCAATGGGGCATTGGCCGGCCCGTGACCGAGAGGTCCCGGGTTCGATACCCTCTGCCAGCATTGCGGTAAGATTTATTTTCCACTATCTAGACTGTTCTCTCCCCCCCAATGTGGGGCAATCGCCCATCGTGGTGTAATAGAATGTCTCTCTCAACATGGTATCGTCAAAATTCCATCAACGGCTCAAATCGTGTTCAATAGGTGATGAAATTTAGTATGATCAAATACACTCCTACTGCAAACAGTTAAGGCTGGGGATTTTTCCATTTTTTCCAAATATTTTAGAATGTCTCTCTCAACATGGTATCGTCAGAATTCCATCAACGGCCCAGATCGTGTTCAGTAGGTGATGAAATTTAGTATGATCAAATACACTCCTACTACAAACAGTTAAGGCTGGGGATTTTTCCATTTTTTATTATCTTGTCAGGGGTATTAAATTCGGATATATTATTGTACAGTGAAAGTTTTCTGCCAACTGCGTTTATCTTCTTTGACAAAAGAAAAAGAAAAAAAAAAGAGGCAGATTATGCCTAAATGAAGGTTGTGTACATAAGAATTAATACATATATTTTTTTTTAAATAAAGATTTATTGATAGAAAGGACTTGAAAGTCCAAAGAATACAGCAGACCCCGAATTTGCCTTAAATAAGGTGTCCCGACACTATCCAAATGACAAAGCCCCCTAATCTTATATAAGAACAAATACATCATATATAACAATTACATTATATAAGAATTAATACATTATATAATAACAATTACATCATATGAATATATATTTTTTCTTAGTTGTAAAATCAAAATATAGTTAAATAGGTAAATTTAAAATTCAAATCTTTATTTTGTTAAAGAGAGATGTAAGTTTTAGTATTTTTCATTTCTTTGAGAAAAAGATATAAATTATTGTGCGCTATCGCCATAAAATAAATAATAAATAAAAATAAAGATTATAAATTAAATTAACAATTGTATTATTGGACTACGTTTCATTTCGAACCCCGATGAAAAATCTCACACTTTTTTCCCATATCTTATCTCAGAAAAAAATCACATCTTATGGAAATTAAGAGAAGACTCGCATGAATTGTATACAGCAAACAACCTCAACATTGTATGTTGAGCCTGTGTATGCATTTTACCTGTAATTGTAATTTGAAAATATAATCTTAATTAAATCCCTTGAGTCAATCACTCAGCATATCCCCAAAGCTATAAATACTTGAATTTTAAAATAAAAACTATAATATCTTAAGCTAAAGTATTCTCAGTGGAACCGGAAACTGGACGCCTCTTTCACCGTTCGGGGTTCTTTAAGATAAACGTGGTTGGAGAGCATTCCGAAAGGGCTGTGGCGGAGCAAGGGTGGCGATTATAGATCATATTAGGGAGCTTTTTTGGGTGGTTTAGTGCTACATTTTGGGAAATTCCTGATAAATTCGAGATTTCAATTTATTTGGAGAGGGAAGGATTTGAAAGGTAGTTGAGTTCGTTGGTGACGTGGATTAATAGGATGATGTCATTTTAGTTGACTTGGAATCATCTTATTTCTTATTGGTCCACTTGGATTCCGATTGGCTCATCTTCTTTAGGTCTGACTTCTTTGACTGAAGTCACATAACAATTTAATAAAAGTCGTAAATACAATAAGGTATGTATAGACTGAATTCGGTTCCTCTCGTTCATTGCTAACATATTATCTACATTCTTCTCGTTACAAAGTCCATTTTATAAGATATGTATTAACAGAATTCGGTTCGATCCCATCCTCAACAAATGCCTTGTTCAAATTACAATTCCTACAATGCCCAAGAATAAAAGATGAATATGTGAACACATCGGGTCTAAGGTCAAATTGATTCATCCTTCTTAAATCAACTCAGTCTCTTGAACTTTTCCCTTCTTACATACAATATTAATCATATATAGTATTTAATGTCACTAAACTCGACACAATCCCACTTTTCGATACTCCTTACAATCCATAATGTAAGTGGTTTAGGACATTTAGTGAAAATTAAAGAAACAAAAAATAAAATCAGAGGTATGCAAGTCCTATTTAAGAGAGTAATATTGATATTTCGATTAAAAATAATACCTTACTTTTTACGCCTTAATTTTCACTACATGTCATACACGACTTATGTTATGGAATGGAGGTAGTATATTCTTATACACATTCTGAACTACCTTGACCATATTAAACCTACCTGACTAAATCAACAAAGTATTATAACTATCCAAACTATACCAGATGCATACCGAACAAATGGGTCCTGATCTCCAGTCTCAACCCTATAAGCAAGCAAACGAATTTTAACAAGAAAGGGATTACATATAAGACAAGAAACAATCAAAGGGTGGTGGGAATGTTCCCAACCACTCTTCGATGCCAAAGGTAGATTTTAGAGAGAATGATAAACGAAATGTCGTGTAAGTGAGTAAATCGGAATGAATCAATACATTAATTGTTACCTTCTATTTATAGTAGATAAATCCCATGAGTAAAATAGTTACTTTTTATGAGTAAAACTTACCATATATGTGTTATAGTCACATTCGGTTAAGGGAATCGCAATCCCACGAGAAGTCGAACTTTATAGTAGTTGACATCAACCGAGCATGTCTATATATCACATGTCAATTGTTATCGGGCGGGTCTACCTAATCGGGGGTCTATTGGGAGCCCGACCCATTAGTAGATTTTGGGTTTGAACCCACCATAAGACCCTCAAGACCTCGGGTGAAATTGTCCGAAGTCGAGGTCTTTAAATCAATAATCTTGAAGGCATGGGATCAAGAATCAGTCAGAACTTAAACCTCATGTCAACACACTTAATTCATTTCTTGCATTATCGATAACTTTGATATCCTCGGGTAACCATATCTCGAGTGTATAATTCTCGAAGTGCGGTATACATATATGTTCGTATTCGGACTAGGAGATATGGGAATTATGACATAATAAAATGCTCGAGCTCTTGTTAATGACTTATTTCGGGAGGGATTCCTCGAAATAAGGGTAGAAAACTCTTACGGATCCCAAGAATCGTTTCGATAACCACGGAGGTTAAAAAATAAGGAAATTCCCGGAGGTTTCCTTTATAAGACGTGTCATTATAACTTCCCAAAGACATATCCATACTTCAGTGGAATAGCTATGTCGACATAATTTTGCTGCCCTATAAATAGGTAGGCCTAAGCAGGAAGTAATTTTACATTGCAGAAACTCACTCTATGCTTTCCATCTATTTTCCTGTTCATCTTCTCTGGCGACATGTGAAATCCCAACTACCATTTCTGATTTATTTCTTTCTGAGTTTCTATTAGTGACTATCCCCTCTAGCCGCTCAGAAACATAAAGGCTCAACTCCTTAATTCTTTGAGTTTGAAAGTTTAGTTGCGATTCAAAACCTCTAAAAGGTCAACGTTGTACCCCGGGCAATATTGCTACACTTCACCATGTAGTGTTATCGGGTATCTTAGTCACATCAAGCAAATATGTTCGGGTTTCAACAATTTTTGGGAAATCTATATGCAAGTTCCGAGGATACATCGCGAGTTTACTACCCAAGCATTGCACTTTGTAAAAACCACATTTTTAGGTTCTGAAGAAAAATGCTTTATCTTCGACCGACGTATACTGTCAACATAGCCATTGCTTGAGGCTGATTTAGACTGATTGTTTTTTCCTCTTTATGAAAATAGCTCATGAGCTTCTGCATTCTTACTTTAATGTGGGTTTCTCCGAGGTGTAAAGTACCCTCAGGGGTGTCAAAGGGTTCGGGCTCACATAAGTCAAAAAAACGTGAGCGTGAGCGCGAGGTTAATGTTCGTGATCGAATTTTATGTGAGCCGAGCGTGAGCTTGACTTTTCTTAGCTTGGTTAAAACTCGAAATCGAACTTGAACCAGAATAAGAATAATATAATTATAGATAATTTATACATATACATATATAATACTAAATTTATAATTTAAAAATACCTATAAAACTAGCTGCAAAACTCATTTTTTTTCCTACGTTGTATGTGGATTCTTTAAAATTTGACATTACTATGTGTTTATATTTGATTGTCTTTTCATTTGTTTATCTTGCTAAAGGAATTAAGTATCATTGTATTATGTATATTTGCATTCTTGTTAGGGTTTAGTATCATGGCTTATTGTATTCTACTATTTTTTCTACATGATTTTTTTATTTTTTTGCTAATATAAATTTAGGTTATTAGCCTCATGAGCTCAGCCCAAGATCAAATTCAAATGTGAGCTGAGCGTGAGCTCATGGTTTGTGAGCTTTCCCAGACTGAGTGTGAGCAGAGCTTTCCAATTTTTATGTGAGATGAGCGTGAGTTACGCCAAGCTCGGCTCACATACCTCGATTGTCACCCTTAAGTACCTTGGTCCCATATACAAATCTTTTATCAGAATCCACCATAAGCCCCTCAAGACCTCAGGTAAAGGTACCTGAGCATGAGTTCTTTGGTAGAAAGCCAAGGAGGCACAAGATCATAACATTTGAGAGTCCCCCAGAAAAATTCTCTTCAGGATAATGCTGCCTTGAGTAAATATCTCTCGAGGCCCAAATTCGCATCTCAAGCATTTTTCCCTGACTATTGTGTGTTCTTCGAATATTTTCTGGCCCCTAATTCAGGTATGCATTTGCATTATTACTTGAACCTTTTATTGCTTGAGTTTTTCCTCTAGAGGTTTGAGATTTTCTCTTAACCTTGCTTTAGTGCAAGTGATTGCACTTTATAATTCCTACCCGTACTTCGTGAGTTGGATTTTTCAAACTCAAGCTTTGCCCTTAGCCAAAATTTTGCGACCATGTGGGTCTTAGTGCCTGAACTTCGGGGAGTTAGGCCTCGATAAGGTCGTGGCCTTATTTTTGTGCGATGCCAACACTTTGTATATTTTACCCGAACTTTGTGAGTTGAGTTTTTGTTAAGTCAGGGACCTTATTTTTGTGCAATGTCAGCACTTTATATTTTTAGGTCATGTCTTGCCATTAACTTTGTAAGATTCCTTCAACTTGTGAAATTTGTAGAAAGGTTGGGCGTTACCCAGGACCTTCGGGTAGGTTTGCAACTTTTGCAATGTAAGAGGATCGGCAGTACCCATGATCTTTAAATAATTGGGCAACTTGTACCATGTAGGAAGATCGGGTAAGAACCCTAAACCTTGTAATAATATAATGATATTCAGAAGTAGAGACAAGAAAATCAAAGTGAGATTTCTCAAGCGACACTCGAGTTCGGCTCCATCTTTTTTTAATACTTTTTCTTGCTAAAGATAATTCTGGATATGTAAATATCTTTTATGTTTGGAGGGTTAGACTCATTCCCACCACAAGCCCCTCAGAATAGTCAGCCCTTAAAGTATTTAAGGCTCATTATTTTTTAAATGAAGCACTTATTTCCTATAGAAATTTTACGATTGATCTCATAAGAAAATAAAACAAACAAATCAGTGTGCAATTAAATAAGTATAATCGCTAAATGTAAATATCAAAGTAGATAGAAGACGTGAGAAAGACTCAAAGTCCTTTCCATTACTATTAGTTGAGCTTCTGCAGTCTTACTTTAATGTGGGTTTAAGATTCTTGAATTAAATGTATGATTTAAAACATGCATAACATTTGATATTAATATTGATAAATATCAAAAGATGGTAATAATATGACTTATCTGATTGATAGTCAGAGTTGTAGGAGTGTGAGAATAAAATCCTGGCTATACTTCCTTTTTTATCTCGATATTTTGTTGCCGGCAAAATCACGTAAATCCTTCATACTTATTTAGCGGGATAGTTTTCGCTAGCACCACATGTAGGGAAAAAAAAGGCTTTCTTGTCTTTTAAATCCATCTGACGTATCCCTTTGTGTGGGGTGAGATTAACTCCAGTATCAACCAAAAAAGCCATAGTCATTAGATTAGCATAAAGAATTGAATATGTTCAAAGACAACGATCAATATCTCTCACATGAGCTTTTGTCAATGGATAACTAAGAATGATCTCCACACCATTTGCGACAGCAATGGAAATCCTGGCCTAATTTCTTGATTAAACTTTCTAAGATCATCTTTTACTCTATAAGAAGGCGAATTTTGTGACCACGCCTTGTCTAAATGTTTCCACATGTGATACTCGGTCTCCACCACACTTTAATGTAGTGTTTTCTTTTGTGATACATATGCTTAGAACCTTGAAGTCCAAAAGAAAGATGGCTTAGATTGAGTGGAGAATCGTGATTTCTTGTTGATCATGAGTAGTAGAGTACTAGTTGTTTGTTTGACGTTTACATTAGATGTACCATCTTTTTAGGCAACTCTGAGGCTGGCTTGGATCGTCAGATTTCAGTTATCATGATTGGGATTGTCAGATTTTGGCCTTTGGTTAGGCTTGCATCGGGTTGTCGTGTAAGCCTTGTTTGTCATTGAATTGTCTCGGCTAAACACTTGTCCCATATAGTGTATTTAACCTCGTTGAGGTAACCCCGAAGATTGTTGTCGTCGTTCGATTTCATGTTGAGTTTGGTTAGATATGGACTTGTCTTCGGAAAATATTTTGACATAATGAAGGTGCAACCATGTTCCATAATCAAGATAGATTAAAAGTCGCAGATAATGGTGTTCCCCATGTTGTTTACGGGGGTGGGGGCATCATAAGTACATGATTTCTGGCTTGGAAAATGAAAGTGACTGAGCCCCTACTCCCTTCCTTTTGATACATAATTGTTGAGGTGATGCAGCTAAAGAATATATAACGTGGGTTGTTTTCAGTACAACCACGGTTAGCGCCAAATGATGCGTACCGAACAAACGGGTCATGATCTCCGGTCTCAACCCTCTAAGCAAGCAAAGATCTCAACAAGAAATGAGGTAACCTATAAGACAAGATACGGTCAAAGGGTGATGAGATGTTCCTAACCACTCTCCGATGCTAAAGTTAGCATTTAGAGAGAAAGAGACAGAGATGAAGAACTCAATGTCGTGTAAGCAAGTAAATCAGAAAGAATCAAAACAATAATTGATATCTGATATTTATAATAGATAAATCTCATGAGTATAGTAGTTATCTATTAGAAGTAAATCCAGACTTTTCTCTCTAGCTAATAGACTCCTTGTCATCTTCTACCACTGCGACACCTCATGGCCGCCGGCTGCCTTCACTCCAGCCGCGGCAGCCACCCCATGGACAAATAAGAGCTTTGCGGAATTGCTCACCCACCCCACAACTGTGGTCGCTTCTCTCCCCATCACACCATTAGATTTTTATAAGGGCGAACCGAATCTGATCATCGCTGCGGATGAACACGATCACCTTATCAGTCCGTGGCGATTCGCCCTTGTATGGAAATTCCAAAAACAAGCGTCAAATATGGAGGCTTTGCGAAAATCGTTTCACAAAGTTGGATTCAAAGGGAGTTTTTGGATTGGAATAATGGATCCGCGACACGTTCTGATACGTTTTGATTTGGAGGAAGATTATTGTCGCTTATGGAGACAAGGAATTTGGAATTTATGTCGATTGATGATGCGGGTTTTCAAGTGGACTTATGATTTTAATGTTCATGAAGAGCCATCGATTGTACTTGTATGGATTGGTTTTGAGGGATTGCCAATACACTTATACAATAAATCGAAATTGTTCTCAATGGCACAAGCGGTAGGGCAGCCCATTGCTTTGGATGCTCCAACCGCCGCCGCCTCCCGCCCTAGTATTGCCAAAGTGTGTGTCGAAGTAGAATTGCTAGTGGAATTTCCTCAAGGAATTCAGATTACATATGATAAGACTGGAAAAGGATATTGGCAACCGATCGTGTACGATGATTTGCCTGAATATTGTCTCGAGATGTATGCGGATCGATCATAATTAAGATAAATGTGGTATTACCAAGAAGCCTCCGTAACCACTGCCTACGGTTGGAAAAAAGAAAGAGAAAGTACATCAGCCGCCCCCTCCATCAAAGACCCTAGTTTCGGGTGTACAAGTTTCTTTCCCCGCAAGGCATACCTGGATTGCATCGTATAAAGCCCGACATGAAACTGCCCTGATTGAGCTTCCTGCCCCTCTACAAATAACGAGGGTTGAAGGCACATAATCGGCAACAATCACGATACCGGAGGAACGCCCCCAACAATATTGACGACACGATTCGTTTGAAATATTTGGTTGTCATGGACTCCGAGTCTAATGGGAATATGGCTGACCCCCCACAACAAGATTCAAGAAAGATTTTGGAAACTCCGGTAAAATTTGCTTCAGGTAGTGTGGATGACATTAAAATTGGATGTAAAAGCCCCCGCATTGCCGATTAGAAACAATATCAATCATTTGGTGGAATTTCTGATCTTTTACCGCGAGATGGAATTATTGATGCATTTAAAGATTTTGCGGCAACCCTTCGCCGGACGGAATTGATCGTGTCAGCAACTTCATAGCCCATGTTACTTCTTGAAAAAGCCATCCGGTTGTTACTGACCCAACCCAGGTCATTATGAGCGAAGAGGAAACTAACTGAATGGCTGACGGGGCAGAGACTGTACTGGGTTTGGAGCCTGAAGTGGTAGGGGCCCTAAACCGGTTATACCGGAAAACCCGGCACAGCAAGAAGATGAAGATCCGACTCAGCCGGTTAATGAAGACTTGGCCGGGCCAGATGCTAATGACCCGACCCAGTAGGTATCGGATAATATGGGAGAGCATGCAGTAGGTTTGCCATGCAATTTAACTTCTATTGCAAAAAATTACAGTGGGCTTTTCATCATTTGGTCTACATCAAGAGCATGCTCGAAACCAGCCAGTGCAATTACCTTTGAGACGTTACCCACGATTACCTCAAAAGGGCTCGTCTTCTTATACCCAATATATAGCTTATCGCTACTTTTATTTTTTATCTTTATGTTGTCATATGAATTGGATTATATGGAATATTCGGGGGGATAGAAAATGATAGCACCATCTCTAATATTCGACAGCTTAACAGGGAACATCATTTAAATTTTTTGTGTGCTGTTGGAGCCTATGGTAGGCTTGTCTGATTTATTTGTTTATACTCGGCGTATTGGTTTTGACTCAAGTTTTTATAAGTGCACTAGTAATATATGGATTATGTGGGATGATTATGTGGATATATTGGTTGTAGGAGACATGGAACAAATGATACATTGTCAAATTAACGCTTTTTCCGGTTATCCAATTTATTGCTCTTTTGTATATGCTAAATGCTCCCATGTGTAGAGAAGAGAGTTATGGAATGATCTCGAGCTTTTCCACTCTCAGAATAGCCATCCTTGGTCTTTTGGAGGTGATTTTAATGTGGTGTAACGAGTTATCGAAAGTCAGGGTTCTATTCCCGTCTTTATTGTCTATGACTGAATTTGGTGAAACAGTGCATGATTGCAAGTTGTTAGAAATTCCCACCTCAGGGAGTCCGTTGACTTGGTGCAGAGTTGGTTCTCGGTCACTTCTTAGGCGATTAGATCGGGTTTTGGTCAACACGGCTTGGAATAAGATGCTTTAGCACTCCACAGTCACACATCTACCTCGTACCATTTTCCGATCACAGTGCTCTCCTTGTTGAATCTCATTTGACTACCGACCGTGGGGGGTCCGCATTTCGGTTTCAGGACATAAGGGTAAAGCATATCACTTTTATGGATGTAGTGAGAGCTTCATGGCCTGTGGGGGTTGTTGATTCGAGTATGTATGCCTTGTAAGCGAAACTCAAGCGATTTAAGACGAGGCTGGGAACTGGAATCAGACAAATTTGGTAATCTCCATTCCAACCTCAAGTTATCGGCTATGGAAGTAGCACGGGTGGAGCAGTTACATGATGCGGGTCCTATTCCCCAATTGCCAGATGAGTTATTTGAAAAAATATATGAGCATGCTGAGAATTTTATGTTGGAAGATATATTTTGGCACCAGAAGGCCAGGCAAAAATGGCTCAAAGATGCTAACACCAGTTACTTTCATTCTTTTTGCAGGAACCGCCAAAAGAGATTGCACATTACAAAAATTCAGTCCCTGGATGGCACGTTTCATACCAATGCTGCAAGCGTAGGCTCGGTTGGAGCCGAGTATTTTGAGAAACTGTTCGCATTTTATCCGTCGCCTCAAACCGATTCACAGTTGCTTGCTTTTGTTCCGCATTTAGTTACTGGTGCATATAATACTTGATGAAGAACCGCAAGGTTCGACTTAAGTTTGAGGCCGATCTTTCTTCAATTCTCGAACTAGTTTCTATGGGAATTTAATCAACGCAACACTAAGGGAGGTTAATTAACAATGGAGGATGAAACACCACAACAAGAGAAACTAAACTTGTTGATACAGTAACTCAAAGAATGAATGAAGTTCTACATAGAAGTTCAAACACGAGAAGCTAAGGAATAACCTTACCAAAATATCAATATATCTAACGTAAATATTAAAGTGGCCGAAATCTCCCTTAAGTAGGTTGAGATTTCGGTTACAACCCATAAAAGAAATAAGAGTCCTTAAAGGATTAAGACTCTTGAAAACAAATAAGAGTCCTTGAAGAATTAGGACTCTTGAATAACAACTTGCTATCAAGTAACTACCTAACAACAAAAGTGGCGGCTAGAATCTATTCCAACTACCAAATCTATGAAGAGTCCTAGTTGCATTAGGACTCTTTATTAACAAACTAACTAACACATGGACAACATGCCCTTTATTATAGCAACTACTTGCTATACACGAAATTAAGTAATTAAATATGCTGAAAATAATTAAAGTCTAGTATAGACTTTAATTGTACACAAAAAGTCTAAAATGCCCTTTTAAATTCGTCCCAATTCTGGACAGCTTGTTGGGCCAACTTGCACGACGATTTCGGATGTCAAGAAGGCAGAATCTTATCTCGGGTTCTTCATGAAAGTTGTAGATATGCCTCTTATATTTAATATGCAACTGGAATCAGCTCAATTGGATAAACGGATAGAAAGTTATGACCATTCTGCCAAACTGTTGTAAAGCTGTCCAATCCCTTATCATCTTGTATGATTACTAAAATACCCTTCTTAGCCTCTTTGCTTGATAGGGCCTACTTGTACACTTGTGAACTTGAGAGGCTGACTTGTATAACATTCCTAGATGTAACTTAGCATCCTCTTTATACTTTAGAACTCGGGTCAATGATGTAGATAGTTGCTTCACGTCCCTTGTTCTAAGTCTCGTACTTAGTCAATGTATGTGCTCCTTTGACTTGGGCAGCCTTGAGTTTGGTACCGTATCAATACTTCTCTTGACTCTTTGCCTAGAGGTTTGGAGATAAAAGAAGTGTTTTTTTGTTTGAGCCCCACCAGTGCAGCGGGTCCTGATGGATTCACAGGGAGATTTTTTTCATGTTTGTTAGGACATTATTGCAGATTATGTGATTCAAGCAGTGAGGGATTTCTGGGTTGGTCTTCCCCATTCCGAAAGCTATGACCAGCTCTTACCTTGTGCTTATCCAAAAGGTTGATAGCCCGGTGAATTTTGGTGAGTTCCGCCCTATCTCTTTATGCATTTTTTCGAGTAAATCATCTTTAAAGTTCTAGCTAATCAGTTGTCAAAGTTGCTAAAATATCATCATCAATTGTAGCGAAACTGGTTTTGTTAAGAGGCAGTAATATGGTTATTGAACTAGATATGATGAAGGCGTTTTGTAAGCCCTAAGGGCAATCGAACTCGGTTTTTGATAATGGACAAACACTTGATGTTTTTGTCTAATGTTTATATCTTTGTGATAGTATATTGGAACATATATTGGAAGCTCTAAGTACTTCAATCAAGCCATGATCGAGTTTCAAAGTCGTATCATTCAAGGCTCATATATCAAGATTGAAGATTGAAGACTTAGGTTTGGTTAGTTTAGCTTTGTCGTCATTAGTCGCTATCTTAGAAAGCTCTAACCAAAGCTCTCATGAACATAAGCTCTACACTCTAGTCTTGCATGTTTTCATAAACACGTTTTCAAAAGGCTTAAGTTTCAAAATGATCTTTACATGTGTTCTTATCCTAAAAGCTTTTGATTTCATAGATAAGTCTTTTAGAAAAGTTTTCCAAGCGTTCTTACTTGTTACCTTTTAGGAAAACCTTTTTAGACTTTAAAAGACTTCAAAAGATTTCAAAACGTGTGAAAAATCACTTTGGAAGTTCGGTCAATCGAGCAGAAACTGAGAGGTGATCTGCCAAGCCTCAGTCGACCAAGAGGCAAGTTCGGTCGACCTAAGAGGCAAGTCGGTCGACCGACCTAGGCAAAAGCTCAACCGAACTTTGTTCGGTCTTCCGAAGTCTGTTGAACGGTCAACCGAACTCTGCGATTTCTAGCCGTTATTTGACCGTTGGAGACTCGATTTTCAGCCTATTTTGAATCTTACATATACTCCAAAGCTAGAGAAACATTCTAAGGCTTGCATATCAAATATTCTTTGATCTCTCATCAAGCCACAACACTTTCAAGCAAAATACACTTCATTGCCATGATCTAAAGCATTCAAAGTGTTCTTTCAAAAAGCAAGACAAAGAGTGTGCATCTATATGTTCAAAAGAGCTTAAACATTCTTGTACTTCAAAGGTATACATTCTCACTTATAAGAGTGATCAATCTTTGTATTTAAATATTCAATTCCCTTTCTAAGTGATTGGGTAATTCTTGTAAAAGTCCTACTTAGTGTGGGCAAGCTCTTAGTGAGTTTCTTTGTATAGTGGTTGTGTTGTAAAACTCTTTGTGAGTTAGCCACTAGTGTAAAGTCCTACTTTGTGTGGGCATTCTTCTTAGTGAAGTTATTGAAAATCCTTGGGTGCGGCTCAAGGTAGTGGACGTAGATTCTAAGTGAATCGAACCACTCTAAATCCTTTGTCTTGTTTATTGGGTTTTGCTATTGCTTTTATTCTTCTTGCTCAAACTTACAATAGCATTGCTAAGAATCGAAAAAGTTGCCAAGATTAGTTAAAACCCAATTCACCCCCCCTCTTGTGTTTTACACGTTTGATTAGGTTTCACATTCTCTACTCCTAGCGGTTCTTCATCAATTTGGATTTAATGCTCACTTTGTTCATATGGTCAGAAATTTGCTGAATAATAATTGGTTTTCTGTCCTCATCAATGGTACACCCTATGGATTCTTTCGGTCTAGAGTTGGAGGTGAAGCAAGGGGGATCTATTATCACCTTTGGTATTTATTATCGTTGTTGATCCATTATCGCGAGGTTGATGCATTCGGGGAAGTGTAAGCCGGTTTATGGTCCCGCATTCGACCACGATGGTGTCTCATCCGCTTACGCATATGATGTTGTTATCTTCCTCAATGGTGCTACACGCGGATTGCAGGCTACGATGAATTTTATAAGGCAATATGAGTCCTCTTACAGTCAGCGGGTCAATGACGAAAATGCTCTTTTTTATGTATCTAGCGAGAACATGGGCGCGGCAAGTGGAGATGATCATTCGAGTAACGGAATTCTCGTAAGTGTCCCTCCCATTTACATACCTCGGTTGTCCGGTGTTTTCTTTGGGCTTAAAAAGGTGACCTATTATTCACAAATTCTTGATAAGCTCGCGGATCGCTCTGGCGGGGGTGGCAGTGAAACTTCTTGGCATGGGGGGGGCGTGACGGCTGATTTTAATTCGATATGTATTAATCTCAATGCCCATGCACATTCTCACGACTTCATGTTCGCCAAAACAGATACTTACTGATATTAAGAGACTTTTCTCAAATTTCTTATTGGGGAAGACGAAATTCGGTGGAAGGAGGCATTAGATGTCTTGGGCTCGGTTATGTCGCGATACATCACAAAATGGTTTGGGGCTCTTTACTTTAAGCTCTTATCAAATTGCTTACTCTCAGAAATTGTGGTGGCGCTTCAGGACTACGGACTCCCTTTGGAGAAAAATTATGTTTGAGAAATATTACAACCTTGATCAACATCCCACTTTGGTCCAACCTCGTCCTATGGATTCTCAGGTGTGGAGGCGGATGTTACAGGCTCGGAAAATGGCAGAACCTCATATTAGTCTTTTGATACAGGATGGTGGCTCGGGGTTTTGGCATGAAGATTTTACTCTCACTGGAAGCTTGGGTTCCATGTCGGGAGTAGGGGTTGATTTGTTCTGCATTATGGAGCATCACGACGGGGACGGTTGGAAGCCAGCTACGCGTAGCCTGTTGCCCTTGAGTCACGCACGATTACTCCCTTCAATACACCTATCTGCAGGCAGCGACATTCATATATGGAAGTTGGAACACAAAGGGAATTTCACCATCACCTCGGTGTTGCAGACATTACAACCGCATAAGTGTTTCCCAATTGTCGAGGCGACACATATGATCCTCCTTATTTCCATTGTCCCATAAGATTTTTCTATGGAGACTTCTTAATAGGTTCCTTGCCTTGGATGAAGTGCGAAGAAGGTGGGGAGTGTCTTTTGGCCTCGCAATGCCACTGTGGATAAGGTGACGAGACTTTTGCTCATATTTTTGTTCAATGCAAATCGGCCCAAATGCTATGGAGTCATGTTTGTGCTTCTGTGGGCATCGATTGGAGCGAGCTAAGGTACGATTCTTATATCTCTTTGCTTAAATTATTATGGTGAAAGAGAAGGGTAAGTGGAGAGATATACATACAATCGATTCTGTGGAGAGCTAGATGTCGATTTGGTTTTTATGGAGTTCGATCTAACGGTCGTAGTTTACTAAAGGAATATAACTCACATGTTCGCCCTATATTACAAAATGCGGAACAGTTGGAGATGATTGTGGGGTCATCGTCTTTGGTTGGTTTTAGGAGAATTAGGGTGATGTCGATCAAATGGATTGGTTGCGGGGAGCCAGTCATCTTGAATGTTGATGGTCAATCCGGGCATAGCAGGAGCTGGTGGCAGTTCACTAATTCTGTAGCTGAAAACTTTACGACCCGTATTGGTTTTTTTTTTATTACGAACCAAGGAATTATAGTGGTCATGAGAACATAGTATTCAAGAAACTTTGTGAAGTATGAGAAATTTTAAACATTCATTTTAGCATATTGATCTCTTTTAACAAATCTTAAAGTCTGATTCAAGTTGTAGAACTGGATTGAATAACTCGATGAATTGTGAGGACAAAATTCTTTTAAGGGGGTGTGAATGTAACAACCCGTCCCGTAAGCATGTAATTTTCGTTAGGAATAAGAAAAAAAAAAATACTTGGAGAATCAGGTTCTTGGCAACCAAGTAAAATGAAAATAAATAAAATTTAAAATTATTCTAAAAAGTCCTATGCTAGCCACGTTGCTCTTGACTAGCCATTTTCTGTGATTCTTGGATGCATTTCTTTGGACATTTCTCTATTCTTTTAACCTTATATTGCTCGTTCTTTTGGCCTTCCTATTATCATTTTCTTATGCAGGAAAACAAATCTCATCAATTCCATTAGAATCCTTCTTTCTGCTTGAAGCTAACAATTGTTTAAGTTTTTATTACCTTGAGCTGAGAGGATAGAGCTCTTATAGCTCTTTAATTCTTCGTTTGTCTTGTACAAATTCTTCCATCTTTTGATTCTTTTACTTCTATAATTTTCAATCAAGTTAAAGATTGAATCTAACACTTTAAATCCGCACAATTTCCTCAATATTCAAGGTAAAATATCTAGAAATTATATTTGTATTTATTTCTTGTTTTAACAGCAATGAATATAGTGATTAAGTGGAAGATTATAATTTTGTGGTTATTGGTTTTAGGATTTTGATTATTTTGGATCTCAAGGCTATTGATCAGTTTATCAGGTGAGTGGTCCTAACCCTTTTGTAAAATTATATATAAGTATTGTGTATTCATTTATTCATTGCACTCATGATCTGGATCCACTCATGACATGCACTGATTACATTTATTTGTCATCGTGAAATATCTTTCTGAATAGGGGCATTTTTGTAATATTATTTTATTGCATTGGAAATGATAAATTTGACTGAATCTTATATGGATTGGTCATGTGAATATTGACATGACATGATAAAACTATGAGTCTATTGAATCGGGCCCAATTATTTGATCTGAAGGAGCTAAGTGCTACACCAAAGGGTGTGAGCCACCTCTAGAGTCCTAATTTTGAATGTGTGCATTTGGGGCACGTATGAAATGTGATATGCTGTTATTGTAATGCCTAGGTCAATTTCACCTCGACAGTCCTGTACAATTATTTTCGAATCAGGCCCCTTATTATAAGAGTATAAATATGGTTTTCTGATTGTTCGAACTATTTTCCGGATATAAAGTATTTTGGAAGGAAAATGGTTTCAAAGACATCAGCACCACTTGCACGGCCCTCACTGAGCTTCGGCTCACGTTTTTCAAATGTTTTCCCCTCCACAAAGTGCGCAGTGAACTCGGGATTAGCAATCTGGATAAACGGATATTAGTATTGTATTTTATTGAATTTCATTGTAACCCTGTGGATACATTGTATTTTTGGGTAATAGAATGTTTGTTTAGAGCCTTGGCGGTTCGGCTCGTCCCCGTCCGGGCAGGGACGGGTCGGGGCGTCACATTAATCCTTATGTTTCACAATAAAAGAAGCATTAGATAATGAAGTACAAGTTGTTTCCTTTATGATACATTCCGCCCCTTTTGGATCTCACAATATATATTCTTTAAACTTTAGACCATCGTACTATTCATTACACTTCTAACTGGTACTTATTTTCCTTAGGTAATGAAGCAAGCAATATTGGTAAAGCTTGTTGGAAAGACAAAAATATCGCAAAACGTTTTCTTCAATTATGCATATAGGCGGCAACAAAATCAGGTAGTTGAAACTTTAGAGATAAGCCATTGGATGACATTAGGTTGGCATTGCAGAAGGAAGAAAGTATTGATACTACCGTTAAATAATTAAGGAATCGGTGGAATAATGAGAAAGTGAGATATAAGATATGGGCCGAGGTAGTTTCTGCTACTGGGAATACTCATTATGACTCAAGAAAAAGTAAAATCAATTGGAGCTAGAAGCAATGGAAAGATTATTTGAAGGTATGCATGTTCAAATATATTTATGATTCAATTGTGATATTATTGTATGGTTGAGATTTTAAGCGCATGGATTTCTTCCATTTTTGTAGGGGCACCCAGAAGCAACTAATTGTAGTATTCATGAAAAACATTTCACATTGAATGAACAGTTTGGAAAACATATTACTAAGTAAAGTTCTCTGATTTTGAGAGGAACTCATCTAAGCAATGTGTTGTTTGTAGCTAATTCATAAATTTTACCTGATTAAAAATTTATTATGAAAGATTAAAATGATTTATTAACGGTACCTTCTAAACCATATAAGTCACTTGGTATATATAATTTTCCTCAAGAGAAATTTGTGCTGCAAAGGTCTATTTGTAATTTCTTTAAAATTCGAGGACTGAAATGAAAGTATATCAAACTTGACAAGAATATTTTCACTCCATATTTTATTTTCATGAGTTGTTTATAACTCCAAAATTAAAAGAATCATACAAGTTGTATCTACTTAATAGTGTCTTAAAATTTTAGAAAGTTCAAGGGCTAATATATAATTTTACCTTAAATATTTTTTGAATTCTCTGAACATATAGAAACATATTCAAGAAATTAATTTTAATTGGATTTCCTAATGATTATGTAATTAGATAATAAATATATTTGAAAACAATTATGAACCAATGTATTATAAAAGGAAAAAATATTTTGCAGTGTAAAGTATTCTTAAAAATAAAAAGGATTTCCAAAACAATTTGAACCAATTAAGTCAAATTAAAAATGGAATAGAATTATTTTTTATGTCTATATACAATAAAGGTTGAATTGACTAGTTGCTCCATCCTCCAATAAGGTTTAAGAGTCTACTTACATATTAGCATTTTTAGGAATGACTTACTCCCCATACTATATTAGTAATATAAAATTTTCACTCAACATATATTAAAAAGAAAAAAATAAACAAAGGAAAGAAAAGGAAATGAAAGCTAGCTTGATTGGAGTGTGAATATTGTCTGATAAGTGTTGACAATTTTGCACCATATTGTGACGCTAGAAACTTTATGAGTTCCTAGTTTGTATCGGCAAATACACTCTAAAAACATGCCTCTTAATCTCATTCAACCCTTATACTCACCACAAAAAGTTCTCTCAGTAAAGGTTCGTCTCTCTCTCTCTCTCTCTCTCTCTCTCTCTCTCTCTACCTATGATAAATGTCCTTGCATTCATCTCCTTTCAATATCTTTTTTCATACAAAAAAGCACTGGTTTGTATTTAATTTTTGACTTCAAATTATTCTTAACTAAGCATCGATCAATTTAAAAAGTTTGTATATCCATCTAACGTGATTGGAAAAGATTTATAAAATCGTAAATGTTTGGAAAATATTTATTAAAAAATTTTGATATGAATTTTGATCCATTCAAAAGGGTTTGTGTTCTAATTCGAGTCTGATTTTTATTGATGTTTCTTTGACTATTTGGTTGATTTTTTTTCCATCGGTTTCTTATCTCTCTCTCTCTCTCGCAGAAATAAAATTCATCTACTCAAGATATGTGAACATGTCAAAAGACTTTCAAAAGCCTAGTTTCCGCAAGATCTTCACTCATAACATTAACTATCATGCTGTGGTAAGTTCTAATCCTTTGTTTCAAGATTTCAATTGCACAATTGTTCATTTTTGCATTTGATTCTTATTTCTTGAATTTCTTATATTATTAATCTCCCAATTCAATCTAAAATGGCAACAAAGAAAGAATAAATAATTTCCGAAATTTATTAATTTTTTTTATAAAACCAACCGAGGTTCGAAACTAAGAAAATTAATCTCAATCCTCTGTTTAAACACAAAACAAAAATATATTTACATCAATTGAAAATTTTAAATTGTTTTTTTTTGTTTTGAATATTGTACAGAATGTAAATAATTGATTCGATATATTTAAAAAAAAAATCATGCAAGGTTTAGTTTCTTTCATTAAATATTACGTTCTTGATAGATGTAGAGCTACTAAAAGAGTTATAACCACAGCCCTAGAGTATTAAATTTATTCTTGAGGGAAAAATATTTATAAACAAGCATTATTCTGATCCATATTGGAAATAGAATAATTTTTATCCGCAAATGGAAACATAATCTAATAGGATTTGTTCAATTACTTTTTTGTTGCCTGCTTTAAATTAAGTATTTTATGTTGTAGTTACAATAACAAGTGGATTTGTTTTTTCTATAAAAAAAGAATGATAGTAAGATTGAGATATAGAATGAAAAAAAAAATTACAAAGAGGGCCAACGATTTGAAATAATAAGAAACTACTCAGGTCTATTGTAAGACTAATATCTAGGTATCATATTTTGTTCAACAAGAAACTTCTTATTTTCTTTACGTGACCGGACAAAACTAAAATTATCCAAATCATCTTCATGTTAAAATTCAGTTGAAATTTTAAGTATCGTAATATTTAGCTGTATACGTGACATATATTATGAAAAATATTCACAAGATTCCGGTTTCACAAACTTTTAAGTATAAATGAAGATTCATAAAACTGTAACTTTCACTAACACTTCTTTCTATATTGTAGCGAATTCCGACTGATTTTCAACACCAACTAAGGGAAGAGGTGCCTTATAATGCAACTCTAACAGTATCTTCAGGGGAGTCTTGGTTGGTCAAAGTAGTCAAAGACGAATATGGAATATCTTTACAAGATGGTTGGAATAATTTTCGAGATGATAACAATTTATCTCCGATGGAAGTGCTGTTTTTCAGGCTTATTCGAAATTGGGTTTTTGATGTTACTATATATTCCCCAAACGGAGTGGAGAGAAGAATGGGAGATCCTTCGAAGAGAAATAATACAGAATTTGAACCTTCATCTCTACGTCCTAGGTAATGCAATTTAAGAAAAGTGGGCGATTCAAGTACGTATGTTTTACAAGCCTATTTAATTTAGATACCTTGTTTTTATCTTTGTCAAAGGTTTAGATATTTTCTTATGAAATGTGTGAAATTTATGGGATAAGGTGTAAGAGGGGAGAAAAATATGAGAGATCACAGGGAGAAAGGTAATGAACCTGGACCTTCCAAACGTACAAAACGAGGCAATCCAAAATATAGTGATGATTTTGGCACGTATGGTTTACAAGAGTTTATAGTCTTCATATTATTCCTTTCTCACCATTGAAAATGTTTTTTATTGTCTTTTCGAATTACTGTTGATGAGTTAAGGCTCAAACGACCTCATTATTGCATGGTTCCTTTCAGATTAATTTCTTAGTAGAGGTTTATTCAAAATTCTGACTAAAATAGAATTATTCATTTATATCTTTACTAATATATTATTATCTTTTAAAAATAGATATTCAGATATGTTTTGATATATCCGTGTTATGAACACTTATAATCGCTGCAAATTCACAAGATGACATGTTACGAAATACTCCTTCCATGGTTAGTATATGACTAGATTTGTTCAAATTCGTAGGTAACTTATAAGGACCACGACCTTCTCAAATATACTACATTAATTTCCAATCATACAATTATTAGTCACTACTGAGTATTCAACTACTTATATTATTTTTAGTGAATTTCATGTATTCAAAATTCATATTTGTATAGGTTTATGAGCTACTACCTGGAGAAAATATTTATCCGTATATACCAGTTACATATAGAATTTTCTAAATTTTTGTTTATGGAATAACATATTTATAATATTTAGAAAGTCAAATAGAGTATCGTTTATTCCATGGCTTTAATATTCTATGTGTCGTGAATTTTTTAATCTATTAAATGTTCTAACTTAGACATTTTAATCCTTATGTTTCACAATATAAGAAGTATTAGATAATGAAGTACAAGTTGTTTCCTTTATGATGCATTCCGCCCTTCTTGGATCTCACAATATATATATATATATATATTCTTTAAACATTAGAGCATCGTACTATTTTAATTTTTTTTTCCTAAATAGAGCATCGTACTATTGATTCCACTTCTAACTGGTAATTATTTTCCTTAGGTAATGAAGCAAGCAATATTGGTAAAGCTTGCTGGAAAGACAAAAATATCGCAAAACGTTTTCTTCAATTATCCATAGAGGTGGCAACAAAATCGGGTAGTTGCAACTTTAAAAGATATGCCACCGGATGACATTAGGTTGGCATTGCGGATGGAAGAAGGTATTGTTATTACCGTTAAACAATTAAGGAATCGGTGGAATAATGAGAAAGTGAGATATAAGATATGGGCGGAGGTAGTTTCCCATTTGTTGGGAATACTCATTATGACTCAAGAGAAAATAAAATCGATTGGAGCAAGAAGCAATGGGAAGATTATTTAAAGGTATGCATGTTCAAATATATTTATGATTCAATTGTATGGTTGAGATTTTAAGCACTTCTATTTCTTCCATTTTTGTAGGGGCACCCTGTAAGCTGACTCAATTTTTTTAACCAATCACCTGGAATACCCAATTGAGATGATGATGTTATTTGAAGATTAGCGAGCAAGATATGTGTTGGGGTTTTGGCAAGTAAGGTTTTTTTTTTGGTAAAAGCCACCTGTTATGGTGGGGGGTTTGGCATGGACCCCTACCCGTTTATTGAAAAAGCCAAAAAAAAGGCTAATAAAAGTACAGAGAGGGGGACAAAAGCCAAAAACCTCTCAATAGGTGGAAACAAATCCACTCCATACAAACAGTAGAACAATGCAGGAAACTGATTCGTTTATCACACGAATCAGGTGCTACAAATTGCCTAAAATAAGTAATATGCAAAGCGACTATATCTAAACATGATATTTGGGGACGTCCCCGATCCAATAGATATAGGATAAATACAAATAAACAAAATGCAATAAAGAAACAAAATCTAATTAGTACACCTTAAATAATGAGTTCCGCAACAATCAAGGTGACATAGTCCACGAACTGTAGTCGGAAGTTGTGAAAAAGTCACAAAAGTTGAATTCCGTTGCTCATCGCATGCAATGTTTGCCAAAGTATCTGCCACTTTATTAGCCTCTCGATAAATATGACTAACCTGATTCGGGCCAAGAAGATTCAAAAGATCATGAAATAAGCCATCCAATCGCCAAGCATTCACCTTCCGTGATTTAATAGAATCGCTTAAAAACTTTGAATCCGTCTGGATAATAAAGTGTGTGTATCCTAATCCAATAACAAATCTGATGCCGTGAATCATAGCTTCCATTTCAGCTGTGGAATTAGAGAGATAATGACCAAGAAAAGTCGCAAAAGCCCCAACGAACTCTCCACTAGATCGCCGCAAAATTCCACCTATACCAGTAATCCCGGGATTACCACGAGATGCCCCATCAATATTCAAAATCAGACCTTCCCCACTACCTTTCCACTGTACTGCCAAAATACTTCTTCTGAAGCTCAAGTTTGCCGTGGGTTGTGTACCAAGAAAATGCAATGCACTCGCATTGTGTAAAATTGGCGTAACAAAATATTCCATCTCTCTAAATAAACTTCTACCATTAGAATGAGCACCATCATACACAAAACGACATCTACTACGCCATAAAAGCCAACACACACTAGCTATAACACTAGTATAAATATCATGCCACTTTCCCTTCCCCTTCCACCACACAAATTTAATCAAGTCCAAATAAGAAGTGTACCTGATATGATGTAGTCGTAAACCAATCAAAGTGAATGCTCTTTTCCAAAGAAGTTGGGCTAAATTGCATTCTAAGAAAATGTGGTTAAAAGTCTCCTCCCATTGTCCACATTGACAATGTGAGGCTAGAGATACACCCCATTTCCTTCGAATCTCATCTAGAGCTAAATATTTGTTAAACAGTCTCCACATAAAAAGGCACAAGGAAAGAGGCATTACCTTATTCCAAATATAACGCCGAGAATATTGGATGATCCCATTGGGTTGTATGAGTTTCAAGATCGAAGAAAACGTGAAACGCCCATGAGATTCTAACTTCCAAACATGCACATCCCTCTTCGGTTGAAGCAGTGGGTCGTGGGAAGTAGCCGAGCTTGATCGGTTGTGAAAAGACGTCTAGTTTCCATGGTCCATTGATCCCCATCTATATGCTCATATACCCCTGGATGAATCCCCAGACAGTCCGGTCTTCTCTCTTAAGCAGCCTTGCAAAGTGATATCATCATGCCAAAACGAAGAAGAGCCATCACGAATTAAGATCCCTATGTGTTGCTCAGTGAGGTCTCTAGCCGCCAACATACGTTTCCAAATAGGGGAGGCAAAGGAGGTGAGTTGGACCAAAGATGGGTGATGGCTATTAGAACAGTACCTTTCGTGCAAAAAGGATCTCCAAAGTGAATCTGAGGTCCTGAAACGCCACCAAAGTTTATGAGAAAAGGCAATTTGAAAAGAATTTAAAGAGAAAAGACCCAAACCATTTTGTTGTGTGTCATGACATAGGCGATCCCAAGACATCCAGTGTCGCCTTTCTCCAAATTCTATCTTACCCCAAAGGAAATTGAAAAAAATTCTCTCAATATCCCCAAGAACCTGTTTCGGTGGTCTAGAAGCCGCTAAAATATGTAAAGTCATAGAAGATAACACAAAACGGATCAAGGTAAGGTGGGCACCCATACCAAGCAATTTACCCTGCCAACCCGCTACCCTATAAGCCAATCTGTCAACCAAACCCGAGTAGTATATGGTTTTAGTTCGCCCGGGAAGATAGGACAACCTAAATAGGGTGATAGGAAAAAAAGCCTCGTGAGAAACCGGAGACCCGGTTGATCATTTGAATTTGCCTGGGTGACGTTTTTGATGAGACATAGAATGATGATTTATTATTGTTGACCCGTTGACCCGAACAAGCCTCATAATTATTGATGTACTGAATTAGTGCCTAAACTCCTCTCTTGCCTCCATTAATGAAAATAAGGACATCATCCGCATAAGCCAAATGAGAAACAAGAACATTAGAGCGAGGCACCATATAAGGACCCACCGCACCGGATCTAACAAGCCGATCCAATCCACGAGAGAAAACGTCAGCGGCTAATATGAAGAGTAAAGGGGATAGAGGGTCCCCTTGTTTTACTCTCCTCCCTGATTTGAAAAAGCCATAAGGACAACCATTAATGAGGACTGAAAACCAATTATTATTGAGCAAGTTCCTAATCAGGTGAATAAAATGTTGACTAAAACCAAAACTAGTCAAAACATCAAGAAGGAAGTCATGTGAAACTCTGTCAAAGGCCTTCATCATATCAAGTTTAGCAACCATATTACCCCCTCGAACTCTCTTGTTAATCGAGTTGATCATCTCCGTAGCCAAAAAGAACATTGTCGAGTAAGAATCCTCCCTTTCACAAAGCCCGATTGATTACTACAGATAATATCAGGTAACAATCTTGCCAATCTATTAGCCATAACCTTGGAAATTATTTTGCTGGAAAAGGTACACAGAGAAATGGGACGAAAATCACCGAAAGTGCTTGGATTGTCTATCTTAGGAATAAGAACTAAGAAAGAACTGGACATAGCTCGGGGAAGGGGAAGACCAGCCCAGAAGTCCCGCACTGCCTGAATAACATCATGATGAATAATATCCCAACATACTTGGAAAAAATCTACTCGTGTAACCATCCCGGACCGGGCCGCACCGGAAGGGTTTAATCCAAAAAAAGCTTCTTTCACCTCCAAACCCGTGGGCAAGCAATCAAGAGAAACATTAAGATCATTAGTAATCGACCTAGGGATCAAATCAAGGATCTGTGAATCCCGTTGGGGGGTGGGATCAAAAGCGAATAGCCGTTGGAAGAAATTTGCTCCAACCGAGCCAATAGCTGTGGGTGTGTCAGCCAAGGTGCCGTCTGTTGTGTATATTTTTGTAATTTGTAATTTGCTTTGACGGTTCCTGCAATAAGAATGGAAAAATTTAGTATTAGCATCCCCCTCCTTGAGCCATTTTTGTCTAGATTTTTGCCTCCAATATATTTCCTCCAATTGAAGATTATGAACATGAGTATCTCTAGCCTTTTTAAGATCCTCTTGTAAGAGAGCCGAAGGATCCGCATCATGAAGCAATTCCAGACGAGAAACTTCTTTTTCTGATAGCTGGATATTGGACTGAATATTCCCAAATGTCTGACGGTTCCAAATACTCAAAGCAATCTTTAACTTCTTGAGCTTTGCTTGCAAAATGTACATACCAGAGTTGTTGATCTCAGTTGCCCAAGCAGTTTGAACAACCTGAAGAAAAGTGGAATGTTTGACCCACATATCCTGAAAGCGAAAAGCAGAACCACTTTTCCCAACATTTAAACGTATGTCAAGATAAATAGGACAATGATCCGAAAGCAGATGCGAGGCGGATGAAGAGCACCGGTAGTGTTGAAAAAAGAAAATTCCAAGCAGTGTTAACAAAAACGCGATCCAATCGTCTGAGAAGTGGTCTATTACCCCCCCGGCACCAAGTAAAGGGGCTGCCCAAAAAAGGAATTTCCAATAACTCACAATCCTGAACCATTTCACCAAATTCATTCATAGGTAATAAAGCAGGAATAGAGCCTTGACTCTCAGATACTCTCAGCACAACATTAAAATCGCCACCAACAAGCCAAGGATGAGTATAGTTCGCATGAATTTTTTTTAAATCATTCCATAGTAATCTGCGCTGTACATGAGAACATTTAGCATAAACAAAAGAGCAACAAATAGGTGAGCCAGAAAAAGAATTGATTTGACAATTAATCACTTGTTCCAAGTCCTCCAAAATGACTAAATCCAGCGAAGCATCCCACATAATCCAAATTTTGCTACAACAATTGCCATAGCTAAAATCAAAACCAATACGCCGAGTATAAGTGTAGAGGTCCGCTAACCCCACCATAGGTTCTAATAAGACAATAAGGTTTAAACGATGCTCTCTTTTAAATTGCCTGATATTAGATATCGTGCTATCATTCGCTATTCCCCTTATGTTCCAGATAATAGCATTCATCAAAATAAATATGAATGAGAAGTAAAAATAGAAAAAGCTAATTTTTAGTAGAAGACGATCCCTTTTGAGCAATTCTAGGAGATCGCCGCAAAGGCAATTGAGATGTAGAAGAATTTTGTGCTTCATTAGTGATGACAAAAGAGGAAAGATCAACAATAACCTGACCACATGTGGTATCCTGAGAGGGAATGGGTGATTCGGGGTCAGCCGGTCCCGCCTGGGTCCTTATCGGCCCGAGTTGAAGCTGGGTCTTCGTCATCCGGCCGAGCCGGGTCTTCCAAATTCCTTGGTGTATGACCCTCTCCACCTACAGGTATTACACTTGGGACATCACAACCATCATCTTGTAGAAAAACCAGGGCAGTGGCATTATGAGCTATAGCCGCGACTGGTGAATGAACCACATCCGGAAGTAGTGCAGCTGCATCCGGTTGCAGAGTAGGGGCAGCAACAGTAGCCGAGGTTATTGCAGGTGAAAGAACCTCCGGAAGTAGTTCAGCTGCAGCCGGTTGCAGAGCAGGGACGGCAACAGTAGCCGAGGTCATTGTAGGTGAACGAAACTCAGCCGGAGGCAGTACAGCAGTAGTCGTGTGCAGAGCAGGGGCAGCAGCAGTATCTGAGGTCAGGACAGGGGATGCAGTGGCATGCTGAGCTATAGCTGCAACTGGTGGTAGAGTTGAGTGAGCCATAGTCGGAGACAGTTCTACTGTAGCCCGGTGCAGAACAAGGGCAGCAGCCGAGGGCAGAACAGGGGCAGTAACAGTGGAAAGTTGAGGTGTGACTATGTCCAGGCGGGTCTGTGCAGACTGATTTTCCGAGCTGTGTACATGCAAAACCGTACCAGCCACAGTAGCAACATCCGATGAAACGGAAACAGGGATCGAAGCCGTACCTTGATTGATGGTAGTAGCGGCAATCACTGGAGAGCTTGTGTTAACCGGTGGCAGAACTGGAGTAGGGATAGAAACCGTCTGAAGCTTCTGATTTGTCCTTTGATTTTTCTTTTTCTTTCCCGCTTGAACCCATTCTTGCCTTGCAGGATAAGTAATCTGAATACCCGAACTTAAGATTCTCTCCACGGGCGGCGGCTGTAGTGGATTCTTGTCATTTGTCTTTGTGTTTAAGATTATCTCCACGGGCGGCGGTGGCGGAGGATCATTGTCCTTTTTCTTTGTGTTCTCGACGTTTGAGGTAGAAGCTTTACCACATTGACTCATATCATGACCAATCTTCATACACCCAAGGCAATAATCAGGAAGATCATCATAAGTAATGGATTGCCAATATCCTTTCCCCGTTTTTGCGTGTGTAATACGAACCCTTTGAGGCAATTCCGATAAAAGATCCACCTCCACACATACCTTGGCCACGCTTGGTCGTGAGGCGGCGGCGGTGGGTCCATCCAAAGCCAGAGGATGACCAACGGCTTGTGCTAAGGAGAAGAGCTTCGATTTATTATATAAATGGATCGGCAAACCTTCAAAGCCAATCCAAATTGGCACAATAGATGGCTCTTCATGAACATTAAAATCGTACGTCCATTTAAATACTCTCATGAGTAATCCACAAAAAGTCCAAATTCCTTGACGCCACAATCTACAATAATCTTCTTCTAAATCAAAGCGTATAAGAATGTGACGCGGATCCATTCTGCCAATCCAAAAATTCCCTTTAAAACCTACTTTGTGAAAAAATTTCCTCAAAGCTTCCATATTGGGTACATGTTTTTGGAATTTTCCAACTAGAGCAAATTCCCAAGGGGAAATGAGAAGATCATGTTCATCCGCCGGTATTATCAAGTTAGGTTCCCCTTTAAATTGTTCCAAAGGGGGTAATAGGAAGGGAAACAATAGCGGGATACCGGCCAGGGCGACTAAATCTGCAAAACTTTTATTTTTCCAGGGGGTTAGGGGGCTGCCAAGGTGGGTTCCAAGGCAGCCGGGTCGTGTAACGGCAGCCATAGTGGCCGCGATGCGATGAAAAAGAGCCACAGGGGAGCTCGAGGCTAGAGTGACTAAGTAAGAAGCACCTTAACTCAAAAGCGAGCAAACACAAGCACGGGAGATTGGGGCAAAAGTCAACCAATTAATAGAAACTAAAGCAAAAAAAAGCAGAGAACAAACCGTGAATGATGTTTAGCAGCTCTGTTCAAAACGCGGCTACTCGTTCACAATCGCGAGCTCGAAGAGAGACCGAGTTTCGAGTTGAAAAAATCAGCTGCAACGTGCTACACCACCTCGGAGAGATGCGGCGACAAAAGCTTTACGCCAATCCCAGCTGCAACCGCAGCACTGTGGCAGCAAAATCCACGAAAATCTGTTGAGAAAATGAGTCTCCGAGTTGCTAGAGGAGCTCTTCAAATCCCATAATTAGTGAATCAAGCCGGTAATAATGAGATAATTCCTTCAAGAGACCGCGAATCATTCAAAGATAGCAGAAGAAACCTTCAAAATCGCGCCCAGCAGCTGCAATTTGTGAGGGTTTTACTGTTCATAATGGGGTTACTGTTCATCGCGGGAATCGCCAGAGCTCATTTGACTTGCTCAGTAGTTGGTGCACCATAAAGTACTGGCAAGTAAGGTTGTTGTATAATGATATCAAATCTGAAACTAAGTTAAAATGATAAACTAAAAGTAGATTAGATTTGCTACATAATTTTATATATTGTTTGCCATATATATCTCGTCTTTGTTAGACGTATTTTCGACATTTGGTATTTCTAATTTTAGAACATTTTCATTCCTAAACGATTGAAACTGATAGAAAAAATGGTTAAATATGTTATAAGGTTAGACCTTATTCAAGATGCTCTTTCAAGTTGCGAAAGTGGTAAGATATGAGGGTTTCCATCTAGTAGGTTACAAGGTTGATGTTTTTTTTTAGTATTTTGTAAATTATATAACCGCAAAATAGAATGATATTGCAAGGGACGAAACTGAGGCCGATGGGAAATAATATACATCCCGAAGTTCTTTTCAAGTTACTTTATAAATATTGACTTTCTATGTTTTCTATTCAAAGCATCTTGGCAATTTAGTGCATGATAATGTACCCATGATTAAGTATATGATCATGACTTCCAAGATTATGCCTCTATCCTACTCCCGTGACAAATATATTGTCCAATGGCTAACATTTCCCTGAGCAAGAACTCCTTGCCTTGGAGACACATTAGCCAAATTCTATATAGTCATTGTAGGTCACACGTCTCGGGAATGCATCTAACCCAATGTTTTCTTTTTCCTTAACCTTTCTTTCACATGCTAAAATCCCATGGTTCATTTGTACAAGTCAAGAGCAAATGATATTTTATGCCCTAATAGGGGTGACTAGCCTCTCACAGTGCAAGCCCCTTCCGTAGAACAAGAAGACTGTTAACATTCATGGTAAGTCATTAGAATTACCTATTCCAGAAATAACTTTTCAAGAATACCTTTTGATAAATCTACAAAAATACATTTTTGAAAACTAATTGTAGTATTCAAGAAAAACATTTCACATTGAATGAACAGTTTGAAAAACATATTACTAAGTAAAGTTCTCTGAAATTGAGAGGAACTCATCTATACAATGTGTTGTTTGTATCTATTTCCGAAATTTTACCTGATTAAAAATTTATTATGAAAGATTAAAAAGATTTATTAACGGTCCCTTCTAAACCATATACAACGCTTGGTATGTCTAATTTTCAAATCTGTGCTTCAAAGGTCTATTTGTAATTTCTTTAAAATACGAGGACTGAAATGAAAATATCTCTAACTTGACAAGAATATTTTCACTCCATATTTTATGTCCATGAGTTGTTTATAACTCCAAAATTAATTTAAAATAATCATAGAAGTTGTATCTACTTAATAGTGTCTTAAAAATTTAGAAAGTTCAAGGGCTAATATCTAATTTTACCTTAAATGTTTTTTGAATTCTCTGAACATATAGAAAATTATTCAAGAAATTAATTTTTAATTGGATTTCCTAATGATTATCTAATTAGATAATAAATATATTTGAAAACAATGTTGAACCAATGTATTATAAAAGGAAAAAATATTTTGCAGTGTATAAGTATTCTTAAAAGAAAAAGGATTTCCAAAACAATTTGCCCCAAATAAGTCAAATTATAAATGGAATAGAAATATTTTTTATATCTATATACAATAAAAGTTGAATTGACTAGTTGCTCCATCCTCCAATAAGGTTTAAGAGTCTACTTACATATTAGTCTTTTTAGGAATGACTTACTCCCCATACTATATTAGTATTATAAAATTTTCACTCAACATACATTAAAAAGAAAAAAATAAACAAAGGAAAGAAAAGGAAATGAATGCTAGCTTGATTGGAGTGTGAATATTGTCTGATAAGTGCTGACAATTTTGCACCATATTGTGACGCTAGAAACTTTATGAGTTCCTAGTTTTTAACGGCAAATACACTCTAAAGACATGTCTCTTAATCTCATCCAACCCTTATACTCACCACAACAAGTTCTCTCAGTAAAGGTTCGTCTCTCTCTCTCTCTCTCTCTCTACCTATGATAAATGTCCTTGCGTTCATCTCCTTTCAATATCTTTTTTCATACAAAAAAGCACTGGTTTGTATTTCATTTTCGACTTCAAATTATTCTTAACTAAGCATCGATCAATTTAAAAAGTTTTTACATCCATCTGACGTGATTGGAAAAGATTTATTAAATCGTAAATGTTTGGAAAATATTTATTAAAAAATTTTGATATGATTTTTGATCCATTCAAAAGGTTATGTGTTCTAATTCGAGTTTGATTTTTGTTGATGTTTCTTTGTCTATTTGCTTGATATTTTTTCCATCGGTTTCTTATCTCTCTCTCTCTCTCGCAGAAATAAAATTCACCTACTCAAGATATGTGAACATGTCAAAAGACTTTCATATGCCTAGTTTCCGCAAGATCTTCACTCATAACATTAACTATCATGCTGTGGTAAGTTCTAATCCTTTGTTTCATGACTTCAATTGCACAATTGTTCATTTTTGCATTTGATTCTTATTTCTTATATTTCTTATATTATTAATCTCCCAATTCAATCTAAAATGGAAACAAAGAAAGCATAAATAATTTCCGAAATTTATTAATTTATTTTTATAAAACCAACCGAGGTTCGAAACTAAGAAAATTAATCTCAATCCTCTATTTAAACACAAACAAAAAAATATTTACATCAATAGAAAATTTTAAATTGATTTTTTTTTTTTGTTTTTGAATATTGTACAGAATGTAAATAATTGATTCGATATATTTAAAAAAAAATCATGCAAGGTTTAGTTTCTTTCATTAAATATTACGTTCTTTATAGATGTAGTGGAGCTACTAAAAGAGTTATAACCACAACCCTAGAATATTAAATTTATTCTTGAGGGAAAAATATTTATAAACAATCATTATTCTGATGCATATTGGAAATAGTATAATTTTTATGCGCAAATGGAAACATAATCTAATAGGATTTGTTCAATTACTTTTTTGTTGCCTGCTTTAAATTAAGTATTTTATGTTGTAGTTACAATAACAAGTGGATTTGTTTTTTCTATAAAAAAAGAATGATAGTAAGATTGAGACATAGAATGAAAAAAAATAATACAAAGAGGGCCAACGATTTGAAATAATAAGAAACTACTAAGTCTATTGTAAGACTAATATCTAGGTGTCATATTTTGTTCAACATGAAACTTCTTATTTTATTTACACGACCGGACAAAACTAAAATTATCCAAATCATCTTCATGTTGAAATTCAGTTGAAATTTTAAGTATCGTAATATTTAGGTGTATATGTGACATATATTATGAAAAATATTCTCAAGATTCCGGTTTCACAAACTTTTATGTATAAATGAAGATTCATAAAACTGTAACGTTCACTAACACTTCTTTCTATATTGTAGCGAATTCCGACTGATTTTCAGCACCAACTAGGGGAAGAGGTGCCTTATAATGCAACTCTAACAGTATCTTCAGGGGAGTCTTGGTTGGTCAAAGTAGTCAAAGACGAGAATGGAATATCTTTACAAGATGGTTGGAAGAATTTTCGAGATGATAACAATTTATCTCCGATGGAAGTGCTGTTTTTTAGGCTTATTCGAAATTGGGTTTTTGATGTTACTATCTATTCCCCAAATGGAGTGGAGAGAAGAATGGGAGATCCTTCGAAGAGAAATAATATAGAATTTGAACCTTCATCTCTACGTCCTAGTCAATGCAATTTAAGGAAAGAGGGTGATTCAAGTACGTATGTTTTACAAGCCTCTTTAATTTAGATACCTTGTTTTTTTTTATCTTCGTCAATGGTTTAGATATTTTCTGATGAAATGTGTGAAATTTATGGGATAAGGTGTAAGAGGGGAGAGAAATATGAGAGATCACAGGGAGAAAGGTAAAGAAGCTGGACCTTCCAAACGTACAAAACGAGGCAATCCAAAATATAGTGATGATTTTGGTACGTATGGTTTAGAAGAGTTTATAGTCTTCATATTGTTACTTTCTCACATTGAAAATGTTTTTTATTGTCTTTTCGAATTACTGTTGATGAGTTAAGGCTCAAACGACCTCATTATTGCATGGTTCCTTTCAGATTAATTTCTTAGTAGAGGTCTATTCAAAATTCTGACTAAAATAGAATTATTCATTTATATCTTTACTAATATATTATTATCTTTTAAAAATAGATATTCAGATATGTTTTGATATATCCGTGTTATGAACACTTATAATCGCTGCAAATTCGCAAGATGACATGTTACGAAATACTCCTTCCATGGTTAGTATATGACTAGATTTGTTCAAATTTGTAGGTCGCTTATAAGCACCACGACCTTCTCAAATATACTACATTAATTTCCAATCATACAATTATTATTCACTACTGAGTATTCAACTACTTATATTATTTTTTAGTGAATTTCATGTATTCAAAATTCATATTTGTATAGGTTTATGAGCTACTACCCTGAGAAAATATTTAACCGTATATTCCAGTTACATATAGAATTTTCTAAATGTTTGTTTATGGAATAACATATTAATAATACTAGTACTAATATTTAGAAAGTCAATGAGAGTATAGTTTATTCCATTGCTTTAATATTCTATATGTCGTGAATTTCTTAATCTATTAAATGTTCTAACTTAGACATTTTAATCCTTATGTTTCACAATATAAGAAGTATTAGATAATGAAGTACAAGTTGTTTCCTTTATGATGCATTCCGCCCTTCTTGGATCTCACAATATATATATATTCTTTAAACTTTAGAGCATCATACTATTGATTCCACTTCTAACTGGTAATTATTTTCCGTAGATAATGAAGCAAGCAATATTGGTAAAGCTTGCTGGAAAGACAAAAATATCGCAAAACGTTTTCTTCAATTATGCTTAGAGGCGGCAACAAAATCAGGTAGTTGCAACTTAAAAGATATGCCACTGGATGACATTAGGTTGGCATTGCAGATGGAAGAAGGTATTGTTATTACCGTTAAACAATTAAGGAATCGGTGGAATAATGAGAAAGTGAGATATAAGATATGGGCCGAGGTAGTTTCTGCTGCTGGGAATACTCATTATGACTCAAGAGAAAATAAAATCAATTGGAGCAAGAAGCAATGGGAAGATTATTTAAAGGTATGCATGTTCAAATATATTTATGATTCAATTGTATGGTTGAGATTTTAAGCACTTCTATTTCTTCCATTTTTGTAGGGGCACCCAGAAGCAGCTCAATTTTTTAACCAATCACTGGAATACCCAATTGAGATGATGATGTTATTTGAAGATTAGAAGCAAGATATGTGTTGGGGTTTTGGCAAGTAAGGTTGTTGTATAATGATATCAAATCTGAAACTAAGTTAAAATGATAAACAAAAAGTAGATTAGATTTGCTACATAATTTTATATATTGTTTGCCATATATATCTCGTCTTTGTTAGACGTATTTTCGACATTTGGTATTTCTAATTTTAGAACCTTTTCATTCCTAAACGATTGAAACTGATAGAAAAAATGGTTAAATATGTTATAAGGTTAGACCTTATTCAAGATGCTCTTTCAAGTTGCGAAAGTGGTAAGATATGAGGGTTGCCATCTAGTAGGTTACAAGGTTGATGCTTTTTTTTAGTATTTTGTAAATTATATAACCGCAAAATAGAATGATATTGCAAGGGACGAACTGAGGCCAGTGGGAAATAATATACATCCCGAAGTTCTTTTCAAGTTACTTTATAAATATTGACTTTCTATGTTTTCTATTCAAAGCATCTTGGCAATTTAGTGCATGATAATGTACCCATGATTAAGTATATGATCATGACTTCCAAGATTATGCCTCTATCCTACTCCCGTGACAAATATATTGTCCAATGGCTAACATTTCCCTGAGCAAGAACTCCTTGCCTTGGAGACACATTAGCCAAATTCTATATAGTCATTGTAGGTCACACGTCTCGGGAATGCATCTAACCCAATGTTTTCTTTTTCCTTAACCTTTCTTTCACATGCTAAAATCCCATGGTTCATTTGTACAAGTCAAGAACAAATGTTATTTTATGCCCTAATAGGGGAGACTAGCCCCGCACACTGCAAGCCCCTTCCGTAGAACAAGAACACCGTTAACATTCATGGTAAGTCATTCGAATTACCTATTCCGGAAATAACTTTTCAAGAATACCTTTTGATAAATCTACAAAAATACATTTTTGAAAACTAATTGTAGTATTCAAGAAATACATTTCACATTGAATGAACAGTTTGGAAAACATATTACTAAGTAAAGTTCTCCGATTTTGAGAGGAACTCATCTATGCAATGTGTTGTTTGTATCTATTTCCGAAATTTTACCTGATTAAAAATTTATTATGAAAGCTTAAAAAGATTTATTAAAGGTCCTTTCTAAACCATATAAAACACTTGGTATGTCTAATTTTCCTCAAGAGAAATCCGTGCTTCAAAGGTCTATTTGTAATTTCTTTAAAATACGAGGACTGAAATGAAAATATCTCTAACTTGACAAGAATATTTTCACTCCATATTTTATGTCCATGAGTTGTTTATAACTCCAAAATTAATTTAAAATAATCATAGAAGTTGTATCTACTTAATAGTGTCTTAAAAATTTAGAAAGTTCAAGGGCTAATATATAATTTTACCTTAAATGTTTTTTGAATTCTCTAAACATATAGAAAATTATTCAAGAAATTAATTTTTAATTGGATTTCCTAATGATTATCTAATTAGATAATAAATATATTTGAAAACAATGTTGAACCAATGTATTATAAAAGGAAAAAATATTTTGCAGTGTATAAGCATTCTTAAAAGAAAAAGGATTTCCAAAACAATTTGCCCCGAATAAGTCAAATTATAAATGGAATAGAAATATTTTTTATATCTATATACAATAAAAGTTGAATTGACTAGTTGCTCCATCCTCCAATAAGGTTTAAGAGTCTACTTACATATTAGTCTTTTTAGGAATGACTTACTCCCCATACTATATTAGTATTATAAAATTTTCACTCAACATACATTAAAAAGAAAAAAATAAACAAAGGAAAGAAAAGGAAATGAATGCTAGCTTGATTGGAGTGTGAATATTGTCTGATAAGTGCTGACAATTTTGCACCATATTGTGACGCTAGAAACTTTATGAGTTCCTAGTTTTTAACGGCAAATACACTCTAAAGACATGTCTCTTAATCTCATCCAACCCTTATACTCACCACAACAAGTTCTCTCAGTAAAGGTTCGTCTCTCTCTCTCTCTCTCTCTCTCTCTCTACCTATGATAAATGTCCTTGCGTTCATCTCCTTTCAATATCTTTTTTCATACAAAAAAGCACTGGTTTGTATTTCATTTTCGACTTCAAATTATTCTTAACTAAGCATCGATCAATTTAAAAAGTTTTTACATCCATCTGACGTGATTGGAAAAGATTTATTAAATCGTAAATGTTTGGAAAATATTTATTAAAAAATTTTGATATGATTTTTGATCCATTCAAAAGGGTATGTGTTCTAATTCGAGTTTGATTTTTGTTGATGTTTCTTTGTCTATTTGCTTGATATTTTTTCCATCGGTTTCTTATCTCTCTCTCTCTCTCGCAGAAATAAAATTCATCTACTCAAGATATGTGAACATGTCAAAAGACTTTCATATGCATAGTTTCCGCAAGATCTTCACTCATAACATTAACTATCATGCTGTGGTAAGTTCTAATCCTTTGTTTCATGACTTCAATTGCACAATTGTTCATTTTTGCATTTGATTCTTATTTCTTATATTTCTTATATTATTAATCTCCCAATTCAATCTAAAATGGAAACAAAGAAAGCATAAATAATTTCCGAAATTTATTAATTTATTTTTATAAAACCAACCGAGGTTCGAAACTAAGAAAATTAATCTCAATCCTCTATTTAAACACAAACAAAAATATATTTACATCAATAGAAAATTTTAAATTGATTTTTGAATATTGTACAGAATGTAAATAATTGATTCGATATATTTAAAAAAAAATCATGCAAGGTTTAGTTTCTTTCATTAAATATTACGTTCTTTATAGATGTAGAGCTACTAAAAGAGTTATAACCACAACCCTAGAATATTAAATTTATTCTTGAGGGAAAAATATTTATAAACAATCATTATTCTGATGCATATTGGAAATAGTATAATTTTTATGCGCAAATGGAAACATAATCTAATAGGATTTGTTCAATTACTTTTTTGTTGCCTGCTTTAAATTAAGTATTTTATATAGTAGTTACAATAACAAGTGGATTTTTTTTTTCTAGAAAAAAAGAATGATAGTAAGATTGAGACATAGAATGAAAAAAAAATAATACAAAGAGGGCCAACGATTTGAAATAATAAGAAACTACTAAGTCTATTGTAAGACTAATATCTAGGTGTCATATTTTGTTCAACATGAAACTTCTTATTTTATTTACACGATCGGACAAAACTAAAATTATCCAAATCATCTTCATGTTGAAATTCAGTTGAAATTTTAAGTATCGTAATATTTAGGTGTGTATGTGACATATATTATGAAAAAATATTCACAAGATTCCGGTTTCACAAACTTTTATGTATAAATGAAGATTCATAAAAGCCCGTAACGTTCACTAACACTTCTTTCTATATTGTAGCGAATTCCGACTGATTTTCAAGACTAACTAGGGGTAAGAGGTGCCTTATAATGCAACTCTAACGAGTATCTTCGTGGGAGTCTTGGTTGGTCAAAGTAGTCAAAGACGAGAATGGAATATCTTTACAAGATGGTTGGAAGAATTTTTGAGATGATAACAATTTATCTCCGATGGAAGTGCTGTTTTTTAGGCTTATTCGAAATTGGGTTTTTGATGTTACTATCTATTCCCCAAATGGAGTGGAGAGAAGAATGGGAGATCCTTCGAAGAGAAATAATATAGAATTTGCACCTTCATCTCTACGTCCTAGTCAATGCAATTTAAGGAAAGAGGGTGATTCAAGTACGTATGTTTTACAAGCCTCTTTAATTTAGATACCTTGTTTTTTTTTTTATCTTCGTCAATGGTTTAGATATTTTCTGATGAAATGTGTGAAATTTATGGGATAAGGTGTAAGAGGGGAGAGAAATATGAGAGATCACAGGGAGAAAGGTAAAGAAGCTGGACCTTCCAAACGTACAAAACGAGGCAATCCAAAATATAGTGATGATTTTGGTACGTATGGTTTAGAAGAGTTTATAGTCTTCATATTGTTCCTTTCTCACATTGAAAATGTTTTTTATTGTCTTTTCGAATTACTGTTGATGAGTTAAGGCTCAAACGACCTCATTATTGCATGGTTCCTTTCAGATTAATTTCTTAGTAGAGGTCTATTCAAAATTCTGACTAAAATAGAATTATTCATTTATATCTTTACTAATATATTATTATCTTTTAAAAATAGATATTCAGATATGTTTTGATATATCCGTGTTATGAACACTTATAATCGCTGCAAATTCGCAAGATGACATGTTACGAAATACTCCTTCCATGGTTAGTATATGACTAGATTTGTTCAAATTTGTAGGTCGCTTATAAGCACCACGACCTTCTCAAATATACTACATTAATTTCCAATCATACAATTATTATTCACTACCGAGTATTCAACTACTTATATTATTTTTTGAGTGAATTTCATGTATTCAAAATTCATATTTGTATAGGTTTATGAGCTACTACCCTGGAGAAAATATTTAACCGTATATTCCAGCTTACATATAGAATTTTCTAAATGTTTGTTTATGGAATAACATATTAATAATACTAGTACTAATATTTAGAAAGTCAATGAGAGTATAGTTTATTCCATTGCTTTAATATTCTATATGTCGTGAATTTCTTAATCTATTAAATGTTCTAATTTAGACATTTTAATCCTTATGTTTCACAATATAAGAAGTATTAGATAATGAAGTACAAGTTGCTTCCTTTATGATGCATTCTGCCCTTCTTGGATCTCACAATATATATATATATTCTTTAAACTTTAGAGCATCATACTATTGATTCCACTTCTAACCGGTAATTATTTTCCGTAGATAATGAAGCAAGCAATATTGGTAAAGCTTCGTTTGGAAAGACAAAAATATCGCAAAACGTTTTCTTCAATTATGCTTAGAGGCGGCAACAAAATCGGGTAGTTGCAACTTAAAAGATATGCCACTCGGATGACATTAGGTTGGCATTGCAGATGGAAGAAGGTATTGTTATTACCGTTAAACAATTAAGGAATCGGTGGAATAATGAGAAAGTGAGATATAAGATATGGGCCGAGGTAGTTTCTACTACTGGGAATACTCATTATGACTCAAGAGAAAATAAAATCAATTGGAGCAAGAAGCAATGGGAAGATTATTTAAAGGTATGCATGTTCAAATATATTTATGATTCAATTGTATGGTTGAGATTTTAAGCACTTCTATTTCTTCCATTTTTGAAGGGGCACCCAGAAGCAGCTCAATTTTTTAACCAATCACTGGAATATCCAATTGAGATGATGATGTTATTTGAAGTTTAGAAGCAAGATATGTGTTGGGGTTTTGGCAAGTAAGGTTGTTGTATAATGATATCAAATCTGAAACTAAGTTAAAATGATAAACTAAAAGTAGATTAGATTTGCTACATAATTTTATATATTGTTTGCCATATATATCTCGTCTTTGTTAGACGTATTTTCGACATTTGGTATTTCTAATTTTAGAACCTTTTCATTCCTAAACGATTCAAACTGATAGAAAAAATGGTTAAATATATTATAAGGTTGAACCTTATTCAAGATGCTCTTTCAAGTTGCGAAAGTGGTAAGATATGAGGGTTGCCATCTAGTAGGTTACAAGGTTGATGTTTTTTTTTAGTATTTTGTAAATTATATAACCGCAAAATAGAATGATATTGCAAGGGACGAACAGAGGCCAGTGGGAAATAATATACATCCCGAAGTTCTTTTCAAGTTACTTTATAAATATTGACTTTCTATTTTTCTATTGAAAGCTTCTTGGCAATTTAGTGCATGATCATGTACCCATGATTAAGTACATGATCATGACTTCCAAGATTATGCCTCTATCCTACTCCCGTGTCAAATATATTGTCCAATGGCTAACATTTCCCTGAGCAAGAACTCCTTGCCTTGGAGACACGTTAGCCAAATTCTATATAGTCATTGTAGGTCACACGTCTCGGGAATGCATCTAACCCAATGTTTTCTTTTTCCTTATTCTTTCTTTCAAATGCTAAAATCCCATAGTTCCGTAGAAGAAGAACACCGTTAACATTCATGGTAAGTCATTCGAATTACCTATTCCGGAAATAACTTTTCAAGAATACCTTTTGATAAATCTACCAAAATACATTTTTGAAAACTAATTGTAGTATTAAAGAAAAACATTTCACATTGAATGAACAGTTTGGAAAACATATTACTAAGTAAAGTTCTTCGATTTTGAGAAGAACTCATCTGAGCATTGTGTTGTTTGTATCTATTTCAGAAATTTTACCTGATTTAAAAAGCTTAAAAAGATATATTAACGGTCCCTTCTAAACCCTACAAAACACTTGGTATGTCTAATTTTCCTCAAGAGAAATCTATGCTTCAAAGGTATATTTGTAATTTTTTTAAAACACGAGGACTGAAATGAAAATATCTTTAATTTGACAAGAATATTTTCACTCCATATTTTATGTTCATGAGTTGTTTATAACTCCAAAATTAATTTAAAAGAATAATAGAAGTTGGATCTACTTAATAGTGTCTTAAAAATTTAGAAATTTCATATAATTTTACCTTAAATGTATTTTGAATTCTCTGAACATATAGAAAATTATTCAAGAAATTAATTTTTAATTGGATTTCCTAATGATTATGTAATTAGATAATAAATATATTTGAAAACAATGTTGAACCAATGTATTATAAAAGGAAATAATATTTTGTAGTGTATAAGTATTCTTAAAAGAAAAAGGATTTCCAAAACAATTTGAACCAAATAAGTCAAATTATAAATGGAAGAGAATTATTTTTTATATCTATATACAATAAAAGTTGAATTGACTAGTTGCTCCATCCTCCAATAAGGTTTAAGAGTCTACTTACATATTAGCCTTTTTAGGAATGACTTACTCCCCATACTATATTAGTAATATAAAATTTTCACTCAATATACATTAAAAAGAAAAAATAAATAAAGGAAAGAAAAGGAAATGAATGCTAGCTTGACTGGAGTGTGAATATTGTCTAATAAGTGCTGACAATTTTGCACCATATAGTGACGCTAGAAACTTTAAGAGTTCCTAGTTTGTATCGGCAAATACACTCTAAAAGCATGTCTCTTAATCTCATTCAACCCTTATACTCACCACAAAAAGTTCTCTCAGTAAAGGTTCGTCTCTCTCTCTCTCTCTACCTATGATAAATGTCCTTGCGTTCAACTCCTTTCAATATCTTTTTTCATACAAAAAAGCACTGGTTTGTATATCCATCTGACGTGATTGGAAAACATTTATTAAATCGTAAGTGTTTCGAAAATATTTATTAAAAAATTTTAAAAAAATTTTGATATGATTTTTGATCCATTCAAAAGGGTATGTGTTGTAATTCGAGTTTGATTATTAAGGGCATTTCATTCTTATTTCTGGTATTTCTTAGATTATTAATCTCCCAATTCAATCTAAAATGGAAACAAAGAAAGCATAAATAATTTTTGAACTTTATTAATTTATTTTATAAAACCAACAGAGGTTTGAAACTAAGAAAATTAATCTCAATCCTCTGTTTAAACACAAACAAAAATATATTTACATCAAAAGAAATTTTTTAATTGTTTTTTTTGGTTTTTGAATATTGTACAGAATGTAAATAATTGATTCGATATATTAAATTTTTTGTTTTCATGTAAGGTTTATTTTCTTTCATTAAATATTATGTTCTTGATAGATGTAGAGCTACTAAAAGAGTTAAAACCAGTGCCCTGGAATATTAAATTTATTCGTGAGGAATTTGTTTTTTTATAAACAAGCATTATTCCGATCCATATTGGAAACAGTATAATTTTTATGAGCAAATGGAAACATAATCTAATAGGATTTGTTCAATTACTTTTTTGTTGCCTTCTTTAAATTAAGTATGTTATGTATCTATTGATTTTTTTTATTTTTTTGAAATCCTGGGCTTTATCGATAGAATGGAGCAATTACATATTCGCCTATAGGACCCGTAAAGAGGGTGTCCCTAACCGATCAAAATTTAAAAGACCCTCGCGCTTTGCAAAGGGAGATTTTCAAAATTATAAAAATACAATGAATCACGCGAGTCACAACCAGAATTTGCTAGGGAGCTCGGTAACCATGTTTGCCTCTCGAAAAAATATGTTCTATATCTATGCCCCGAGAAAGCCGTGATTCTTTGCGTAAACAATCATCCAAAGACCAATGAGCCATTTTGCCTTTGATTATTGCATGAACCAACACCCGGGAGTCGGATTGTATCAATTGAACTCAAATGCCAAGTTTAGCTGCTAAATTAAGGCAAAAAATTAAAGCGCATATCTCCGCCCGGGTATTGGAGACCAAGTCGCCTAGATAAGCCGCACCACCCTGCGATGAACAAACCAAAGCTATTCCGAATTACACAGCCCTAACGCCTATAATCCCCTGGGATTATCTCTAGCTGTCTCGTCGTTGTTCAAAATGAATTTATTTGAACTCCAATTTTGTATCCAACACACAATGCGAACTCGATGCGTTTCAGAATGTCTTTGTCCGAAGTGAATCTTGCTTGCTGCCATCATAGGTACTAATTGTTTATCAAAAGACAATATTAACCGCTTCTTTGTCATTCGGAGCCCTTCAAAAAATAGCGTACACCGCGCCCTCCATAATTGCCACAAGACTAGCGATGAAATGATAACAAGTTGTCTTGCCGACTTGCCTTTACCAATATACCATCGGTGAAGAAGCATACCCATAGGTGATCTCACATTACGTGTGGGAAGTTTTACTCCAAAATTTAAAGCAAAGATGCTCCCGTAAATTTTTAGCCAAAGGACAATCAAGGAAAACATGTTGCAAGGCATCCCCTCCCCTTGCGCACGAACAAAGAGTGACAAGATGAAAACCATATTTCCAAAAGTATCTCTTCCACGGGCAGGGAATCCATTAATAAATTTCCACAAAAATAAACTCAAATGTAATGGCAAGTCCATTGTCCAAATAAGTTGGCGAGACAAAGTACTTACATTTCCACCTTGAACAATATCAAACGTAGAGGATAATGTGAAGCGACCTCTTGGTTCCGGGTTTTCAAACAAACAAATCCACATTTGGTGCAAGCTCTACATCCGGGAGCAAATTGAGCATCGGACTAGCACAACCACTATTGCAATTCGGCTCTATGCCATCCATCCCTTCCCGGAAAAATCCATCACCCGCATCTTCATGATGTGCACTCGGAAGCGAGGGAGGCAACTTCACAAAACAACCATTGTGAGAAATGTCCTCATACACAAATGTATAAGACCCATCCCGAATAAGAACTATCATGTTCATCTCCACATCTTCCTTAACGTAAAGCATTCGCTTCCAAGAAGGCAAAATGTTTGGTTGCGTACATGCCAGAGAGACGTGTTGTAGATCATTGCAATAACGAGATCTCAAATATCTCGCCCCAATAAGAATCCCCGGTATGAAACCTCCACCATAACTTCATAGCAAAAAAACCCAAGCCATTGGAGTATTGGCTTCGCAGATTAATTTCCACGACATTCAATGTCTCTTCCTTACACCACATGATGATCCCCACAAAAGAGGCGCTCTATTCTACTCAATACCATCACCTGGAGGATTCGACACCGATAAAATGTGCAAAGTCATTGAACATAATACATGTTTCACCAAAATGAGCCGTCCCCGCCATATCCAAAAATTTCGATCGCCATCCTTCAATACGCAAGGAGATGCTCTCGATCAAGGCGGAGTAATGATCAACCCGAGGCCTTCCCTTCGCCAACGGACACCCAAGATATTTGATTGGAAAATCTCCTTGTATAAAATTGGTTACAGATTGAATTATCGTTGCTTGCCTCGATCCCGATTTTAGAAGAGATGTAAAATGCTGATTTCCCCACATTAATTCTTTGCCCAGACACTTTCTCATATCGATGTAATATTTGTACATTCCGCTTGACCCCATTAAAAAAAATTGATGTCATCTACAAAACCGAGATGTAAAATTGAAACAAGATTTCGGGAGAATATATGGCTTGATGAGATCATCATGAATGGCCCGATCGAGACCTCGAGAAAGCACCTCAGCCCGCCAAGATAAAGAGCAGAGGCGATAATGGATCGCCCCGCTTGACCCCTTTGTCTCGCTTTAAAATATACGTGGGATGACCCATTTACAAGATGCAAAATATGATTTGAGAAACCAAATCTCCGCAAGACAAGAATAATGAAAATGTGAGAAACCCGATCAAATGCCTTCATCATATCTAATTTCACAATCAAATTTTCCCCACGCACCTTACGATCTAAATGATGAACTATTTCTTGAGAAAGAAATATGTTATCGTAAATGAACCTCCCTTGACAAAACCCGACGGATTAGGAGAGATTAAATTTGGCAAAATAGATGCGAGTCGAGATACAAATACCTTAGATATTATTTTAGTGGCAAAGCTGCAAAGGGAAATTGGTTTGAAGTCACCAAATGTATTTGGATCCGAGTTTTCAGTAATAAGACAATAAACGAACTAGCCATTGACTTAGTTTGGGGAAGACCCGCCCGTAAATCACGTACCGAGTTCAAAACATTCCAGCCTACAATTGATCAACAAGGTTGAAAAAATGCACTCGAGAATCCGTCCGGGCCGGGACGCACTATCTTTATCAAGAGAATTCACCGCAATCCGCACCTCTTCTAATGTAGGCAACATACTAAGCTTGCAATTGTCCTCATTATTCACCAAAGTAGGGATATTTTTCAAAAAATATATCATCATCCAAAGCTCCCACATCCTTTGCGAAAAGTTTCTCATAAACAAATGCACCTTCTCGGCCTATTGCATTTTGATCCGAATATAATTCCCGGACTCATCCATAATACTAGCAATGTGAAGCCGCTTTCTCCGATTTGTGCAAATAGCATGAAAGTATTTAGAATTTTTATTACATTCCTTTAACCACTGTATCTCGATATTTTTGTTTCCAATACATTTCCTCCAAAGCATAAGTGCCTCGGTGAGTTTTCCTTGAGCCGCAAGCAACCTCGACTTACACAAAGCCGAGGGATCGGAATCATAAGCACATTCCGCTGCTTTGACTTCTATTTCGACATTTTTGAACAAACTATTGACATCACCAAACACTTCCCTATTCCAGATTTATAATGTAGCTTTTAATCTCTTCAGTTTACTCTTGAGAACTTGCATACCATTACCATCTACATGTTGACCCCAAGATTCTGAAACCACTTCCAAGAACGTGTGGTGATGAGTCCACGTGTTTTGGAAGCGAAACGCAGCTCCTCTTCTGGTCATGGACAAATTGATAGTAATCAAGAGAGGGAAATGATCCGATATCGTCCGATGAAGATGTGTGACATGTGTCAAGGCGAAGAAACCATTCCACTTTGTATTGGTAAAAATACGGTCCAACCGCCTCAGAAACGGAGGACTGAAACAACGATTCCAAGTGAATGGACTTCCAGTAAACCCCACATCCATCAATCCACAATCATCAATCGCTTCATTAAACTCCATCATAGGCAAAGCGGCGGGAACTGAACCAAAACTTTCAAAAGCACGTGAAATGACATTAAAATCGCCTCCAACTATCCACGGGCAATCATACTTCCTGCAAAGCTTGTTAGTTTAGACCATAACTCCCGGCGCTGTGTATACTGACAGAGAGCATACACAAAAGACTCAAAAACCTTAGAACCAGCAAAGTTAACAAAATGTACAAGCACTATTTGTTCAAATCTCCAATCACCGTTACATCCAAACTACCATCCCAAAAGATCCAAATTTTGCTAGTGCAATTCCCAAAGAAAAAGTCAAAACCAAGCTGAGATGCCGTCAAAGCCAAGTCGGTCAACTGCAGAATTGGTTCTAACAAGACAAGAAAAGATAATCGATTTTCTCGCTTAAGCTTTTTAACTCGAGCTATCGATTCATCAATACCAATACCTCTAGCATTCTATACCATTAAATTCATAAACAATAGCTAATTAAAATAAAAGAGGAGTATTGATGCACTTATCAGAAAGGCTTTTGAACCTTTTGAGCAATGCGAATAGATTTATGAATTTCTCGATCGTTCGTGAATTGCTTTTTGGCTTGCCGAGCCTTAGTCTGTATTGGAATTTCCGGTTGAATAGCAAGTTTGCCCAAATCAAAAGAGATATTGTTCACCGGAATCAATTGTTGTCCCTTCAACTGTGTTGCCCTCTCCGCCCTAGCCTTACGATCCTTGTCTAAGCGTGCTCCAAGATTCTTGGAAAAAGTTGAAAGTCAACCCAACCATCACGCTGAGGAATTTCCTTTGGCAATGTAGCACCCTACCCAGCAGACTGCACCCCACGATCATCTTCTTCCCTAGGTTGTGGTGGGGAGAAAATAGCGCGAGTCATCCTGCCCCTTCTAAGCCGAACCCAGCAGTTGACGTCGAGGTGCTCGACCGCGAACTGCAATATCATCTTGACTCACCGGACCGGCATCCTCCATGCCTGTGATCCGGTCCGACCCATCATGAGTCTCAAATTTCTCCGACGGAAGTGCTGTTTTTCAAGCTTATTCGAAATTGGGTTTTTGATGTTATTATCTTTTTCCCAAATGGAGTGGAGAGAAGAATGGGAGATGCTTCGAGAGAAATAAAATTGAATTTGAACCTTCATCTCTACGTCCTAGTCAATGCAATTTAAGAAAAGAGGGTGATTCAGGTACATATGTTTTACAAGCCTCTTTAATTTAGATGGGTTAATTTTTTTTTATCTTTATCAATGGTTTAGATATTTTTCTTATGAAATATGTGAAATTTTTGAGATAAGGTGTAAGAGGGGAGAGAAATATTAGAGATCACAAGGAGAAAGGTAAAGAAGTTGGACATTCCCAACGTACAAAATGAGGCAATCCAAAACACGGTGATGATTTTTGTACGTATGGTTTAGAAGAGTTTATAGTCTTCATATTATTCCTTTCCCACCATTGAAAATGTTTTTTATTGCCTTTTCGAATTACTCTTGATGAGTTAAGGCTCAAACGACCTCATTATTGAATGGTTCCTTTTAGATTAATTTCTTAATAGAGGTCTATTCCAAATTCTGACTAAAATAGAAATATTCATTCATATCTTTACTATTATATTATTATCTTTTAAAATGAGATAACATATATGTTTTGATGTATCTATGTTATGAACACTTATAATCGCTGCAAATTCACAAGAGGACATGTTACAAAATACTCCTTCCATGGTTAGTATATGACTAGATATTTATATTTATATTTTTAATTTTTTTAGCAAAGCCACCTATTGTGGTGGGGGGTTAGGCAGACCCCTACCCGTTTATTGATAAAACCGAAATAGGCAAGAGATACATGGAGGGGGACCAGGCCAAAGACCACCGAATAGGTGGAAACAAATCCACTTCATACATATGAGATAGCAATGTGAAAAATGCAAACCTGGCCGTTTATAGATATGATCCAATATGGTACAATGAAATCCTATGCTAGCATGAGAAGCAAAAAATAGACTTGAACCATATAATATGGTTTTAGTCAATACAGACACGGTCAATAATAAAAAGTAACGGATGCGTAAATAAGGTGTTCCAATTTTATCCAACTCAATTAAACCGCGAATCTCCGCTTAAAAAATATGAAGATCCGTAATGTAGCAGCTTTGGGGGGTTGTAGTCGCCAAATTTGCCAATGCGTCAGCTACATAGTTTACTTCCCTAAAAACGTGTGCAATCCTGCAATGTCCAAGACGAAACACAACTTTACGAAATACACAATCTAATTTCCAATAAGAAATCGTACATTCTTGTGCCAGTACCGTTTAATCTGTTTGAACCAAAAAACTTGTAATACCGCACCTATCTTCCATTTTGTTACCTTCCAATAGTGCTTCCAACTCAGCCTCCATACTTGTGCTCTGTGTCCCTATGAAATTGGAAAAAGCCGAAACAAATTCTCCAATGTTATATCGAAGGATTCTGCCAATGCCTGACAAACCTGGATTTCCTTTTGAGGCGCCATCAATACTAAGAACAGTCCAGATATCACCAATGTCACTTTCACATCTGACCACCAATGTTCTTCTCGGCCTAAAGTCCCGAGCAATACCAATTCCTTTTGCCCGTATGAGAATGTTGGTGTAGCCCCAAAACTGAGCTAATATACTAGATTGAGAAGTAGCCTTCGCTTCATAAAACAACCAACATCGAGATTTCCACAAAATCCAACAAGCTGAACATGCCATAAGTAAAATAAGTGGACGATTCCCAGAGGATCCGGCAAACCACCAAATAGAGTGCATCTCTCGAAGGTTGTCTGGTGTCAAAAAAGCCAATATCAAACCAACAGAAGCAGCAACCTCCTGCCAAACCACTCTTGCTAGTTTACAATTTGCAAAAAACATGATCCTAAGTCTCAATACCCCCTAGACAGATACATCTTGAAGCAGGAGGAACCACAAAGTGAAGGGATTCATGGGCGGAAACTCGTTCCAAACACCCATGGGTCCTCCCCTGAAGGATCCGCTCATACAAGTTCGATTCGGTAAAACAGTGAAAAACTTACGTTTCTTGGATTCAAGAAGCTACTTCTTGAATGGAGGATGACGTTTCTTGGATGCTAATCTGCCACCAATGGAATTCCCTTTGCGGAATATCCCTCTACCGGTATCCACGCGACGAAACGGGCAGCGAGTGCTAGCTCTTCGTCTTTCTGAGTTTCGGAATTGTGAGAGAAAAGGGAGACCGAAAACTGAAATCAGATTTCAGAGAGTTGGTGATTTTTTGCGGCTGAAAAATTCATAGGCTAAGGTTTCGACCAAGAGATCATTATATAAGGTATGAGAGTTTGTTCCCATAACCAACTCTCACACCCTCAACTCCTCTCGGCAGTGGGAGTCTTTAACTCCCACGTCCCCTAGACTTCTGCTGGTAGTGGGAGTCCTTATCGGATAATAATTCCCACGTAATCCCAGCTATACCGAAAATGCCCCTTATCTCTAATTCGAATAATAACGCTTTATCATTCTCAGAAAAGTGAATGTCAGATACAATGAACCTAGACACATTCTAGATTCATTGAATCTGGACATGAAGCTCGTTAGCTCGTCTATGCGTGTGACCCTGTAGGTTCATCTACAATGGCAATGAAAACACACTTAGTAGTTGTATGTGTTCATAAATCACAAGCGGTCCCTAGCAGGACATTGTGACTACCCAAAGTGAATGAATATACAACGAAACCTAATATCAATCCACTATTTAATCCATTTGTCTCGCGATATCCTAATTAAGCATAAGGCATGGTAGTCGTCACCCTTATTAAGCTTAATTGTATTTATGCTCGATCTCCAGGTAGACTGTTCCAACAAATAGTATATGATAACCACTTTATCAAATACATTTGAGCACGGCCATGCATTTAGACAGTCTTTCCCTATCGAGGGGCCCATGGATATCTCTCTCTAATAATAGAGAGGGACAAATTCCTTATAATGCCTCTCACACTCAAGCCATGATAGGACGCTACATCCGATCATCAGTCATATTGATTACTCGATTAAAAGAAACGTACGACTGAGTCAAAACGTGGCTCCATTCATGCTAGAATCAAATGGAGACATAAGGTCTAAAGATTCTAAAAAAGTATTGAGGAAGTAATACTTATGACTAAGGACCATGAAGTATTACTTCTCTAACGGATCACGTCCAATGCAATCTATCCCTATATATTGCATCTATGATATGATTTGTATTCATTACACATGATTAGTAAAACGTAATCATCAATCAAACATCATACTAGTTTTATTTCATTGTAAAATAGATTACATAAAACTAGGGACAACTAGAATAGTAATTACATAAGCAAATGAGTTTTACTATCAAATCACGCATTTGATGTTCATAAGCAAAATTTACTATTCATATGAAATGCTCAAAAAGATATAAAACGTACAACATATGCTAATGGTCCTAGGGCACTACTAACACAAACCGCTTCCTACCCTCATCCAATGCTAAAACTTTATTAAGGAATTTCCATATAAACACTGATAAGGAAAGACGCAATACCTTATTCCAAATACATTCCCGCAAAAATTGTATTACTCTAGAGTTGCACAATATTGTACCTTTGCTCTTCTTGGAAAAATAGTACTACCGAGATACTTCATTGGAAAATCCCCTTCAACAAAACCAGTGACTGCCTGAATCATTTCCCATTGCACAACCGTAGTCCTTGCAGATGAATAAAAGGAACACTTCCCAACATTTGCATGCTTGCCCGAGCCGTTTTCATATTTGCGCAAAAACTCAATGAGGGTTTCTAGATTGCGTTTCTGCCCATTTGTAAAAATAATAATATCATCAGCAAAGGCAAGATGCGAAATGGAAATAGATTGACGAGGAATATAATAAGGACGGAGAACCCCAAATGTAGATAAATTATTCAAACCCCGAGAAAAAACCTTAGCAGCAATAATAAAAAGAAAAGGCGAGAGGGGGTCTCCTTGTTTGACCCCTATTTTAACATGGCAATACCCATAAGAAACACCATTAACCATCAAAGAAAACCAATTGGAGTTCAACACGTTACTTATCAAATGCACAAAATGTGAACCAAAACCAAAACGAATCAATACTTGAATGAGAAAAGAGTGGGAAACCCGGACAAAAGCCTTCATCACGTCGAGCTTTATGACCAAATTTCCACTCCTCGCCTTATTGTTGATGGAATGAACCAACTCCATGGCTAACAACACGTTGTCAGAAATAGATCTACCTTTGACAAAACCTGTCTGATCTGAAAAAGAAGCAAGCCTAGAGGCCATTACCTTGGTTACCACTTATTTGCAAATTTACAAAGCGAAATAGGCCTGAACTCACTAAGATGAATGGGGCTTTGTGATTTAGGAAGAAGTACGATAAGAGTTCTCGCCATTGCTTTCGGCATAGGAAACCCAGACCATAAATCTCGAACTGCTTGCAGCACATCAACACCCACAATATCCCAACAATCCTTGAAGAAACCACCTGAATAGCCATCCGGGCAAGTTGCGCTATGTCTGTCTAGAGAGAAAATTGATTCGCGGACCTTCTCCAATGTTGCAAGGGACGAGAGAGTGGCGTTAGCAATAACATCAACCATAATGGGAATCACGTCTAACATATCCCGATCTTAGACCGAAATCCTCTGCGATGAGTATAGAGGAGCGTAAAACTGCTAGGCTTCTTCCCCAATCTCCTCTCCTTCGTCAACCAATTTCCCTAATCAGTTTGCGGCTTCGAGATGTGCATACGCATCATTTTATTCTTACACAAGGAATGAAAGTAGTTGGTGTTAGCTTCCCCTTCTTGTAGCCATTTCACTCTAGATTTTTGTCTCTAGAAAGTCTCCTCCGCTTCCAAATAAAATTGATACTCTTTCTTGGCGACCATCCAGCGATCCAAGAAAACATCCCTTGGATTAGAACCAAATTCCATTTCGGCCTTTGCTACAGTAGTTTCCGATTCCTTAAGCCTTGTGGGAACATTGCCAGAGCATTCCTTATTCCCAATTCGGAATACATTTTTCAAAGGTTTGACCTTTCCTTTTAAAATCATCATACCATTTTCTTCCAGTCTACCGTCCCAATTCTCGGCAATCAAAGCATGAAATAGAGTGTGCTTGGTCCATATATATTTATATCTGAAGGAAGAAGAGCCAACTCTCCCCCCACGTCTGACTTTAATAAGAAGTGGGCAATGATCAGAAACTTATGGATGCAAGTGTCCAAGTGTCGTAGCAGCAAAAAAATCATTCCAATGAGCATTAACCAGAACCCTGTCTAACCTCCTTAATAAAGGCGGTGATGAGCTTCTACACCATGTATAGGGACTACCAACAAAAGGAATATCCAATAAACCACAATCCCCACCAGCTTCAACAAACTCCGAAATTAGCAAAGAGGCTGGTATCGAACCAAAACTTTCTGAAACACTAAAAACCATATTAAAATCACCTGCCACCAACCAAGGAACATCATGGCGAGAGCTAAGAGTACGTAACTCATCCCACAATATCTTTCGTTCTATGTAGGCGCCTTTGGCATAAACAAAAGAAAGATACACCGGTTTCCCAGCATATTTATTAACTAAAACAGTGAAAGCTTGATAAGAATTACCCAACATAGAGATATCCAGATTACCATTCCAAAACAACCGAATTTTACTGTTCCTATTACCACAACCATCATCAAAACACAGACGCCGAACATAATAAGGTAACTCCGCGATATCAAGTATAGGTTCCAAAACAACAAGTAAAGAGATACTGTTATCCAATTTTAACTGACGAACCTAGCAAAAGATTCATTATTCCCAACACCCCGAATGTTCCATATCTCACAAAATTGAACATATTCATGGAAAATAAAGAGAAAGTAAAAGTAGCCTCAGAGAGTGTTACCCTTCGACTTCTCCACAAGTCGTGTTGACTTTCAGGAAGCAGTCATTTGTTGATTTCGTGCCCTACCAGTTCGGGCTGTAGATTAAGTGTCCCCGATCGGTAGAACGATGGATATTGTGCCTTGGCTGTTAGTTACCTACTCCCCACAAAGCCAACGCTTCATGCGCCACCAAGTATTGGTCATCCATCTGGCCGTCTAAACTCGAATTCACCCACTACCCCACCAAGTGGAAAAACGAGTACATCCGGACCGTCTGGGCCTTGATCATCTGGCAGACCTTCAAAACCCGAGTTCCCCCTCTTCCTCACCAGGCGGTAAATCGGTTCATCCGGATCCTCCAGGTCCTCATCATCCGGCTCGGTGCCCCCTCCATCAATCGGAACCAAAATCGGGGCTTCACCATCCGGTCCGAGTCCAACCCGCACACTAGGACGAGTGACCGAGTCTTAAATAGGCCTCACTTTCCCCAAAGTAACCTGACCCGTAGAGATAGTTACGCATTCATCCGACCCGTAAGAAATATGGGTTGGGTCAGGCAAAGATTTATGGGTCGCGGAAAAATTCTTCAACTGTTCGACAATAGCCGCCGGTTCCAGCATTGATTCCAAGATACCGCCGACTGATTGGTGAATTTTGGGGACAAGTAAAAGTATGGAATTACATCCAACACGAATATCATCCTTACCTCTTTCCGCCAACATAATTGGAGAATCGATGATCATTGGGGTTACAATATCATGGACTTTCGATGGAGAAACCACAACAATCGGAGAAACTGAGACCGGTGATGGAAGGTTATTAACGTTCGTAACTACGGAGTCCTCGACTGTTTGGATTGAAGGGGCCTCCACAACCGGGATCACCGGCGATGGCGCTGGGATGACCCGTGATGGACCTAGGTCCTTATGATGTGCTCCGGTTGCGATCCAAATAGCGTTTGGTGGAAATTCAACTGTAAGGTTCGAGGCTAGGGTTTTCCTCGGCGCCTCTTGAGGCTTAGAAGGCTTAACCTCCTGTTTCCCTTCTCAGCCTGCTTAGCCGCAATAATTCTTGTTTTTTCAGGCAGCTAAACAATTGGATTTTTCTTTCCAGATTTACTCTCGTGATGTCCAATTCGCACACAACCAAGGTAATATTCCGGAAAAGCATCATAAACAATTGGTTGCCAAAAACCCTTACATGTCTTAGCATGAGTGATCCTAATTCATTGTGCCAATTCAAAGAGAAGATCCACCTCAACATAGACTTTAGCTATACTTGCCTAGTGGCGGCGGCGGTCGGGGCGTCTGAGGCAAGCGGTTGCCCAACCGCACTTGCAAGTGTGAATAATTTAGATTTGTTGTATAAGTGGATTGGTATCCCTTCAAAAACCAATCCAAACGGGAACAATTGAAGGGCTACCAATCCACTTATACAACAAATAAATTCCAGATTCCTTGCCTCCAAAGAAGACAATAATCCCCCTCAAGATCAAAAGGAATCAACACATGGCGCGGATCCATTCTTCCAATCCAAAAGTTTCCTTTAAATCCGACTTTATGTAAATATTTCCTTAAAGACTCCAAATTTGGTGTGTGCTTATGGAATTTGCCAACAAGGGAAAATCTCCAAGGACTGATCAAAGCATCATGTTCATCCTCCGAGATTATGAGATTACGATAAAAAATATTTTGCAGTGTATAAGTATTTTTAAAAGAAAAAGGATTTCCAAAACAATTTGAACCAAATACGTTAAATTATAAATGGAATAGAATTATTTTTGATATCTATATACAATAAAAGTTGAATTGACTAGTTGCTCCATCCTCCAATAAGGTTTAAGAGTCTACTTACATATTAGCCTTTTTAGGAATAACTTACTCCCCATACTATATTAGTAATATCAAATTTTTACTCAACATACATTATAAACAAAGGAAAGAAAAGGAAATGATTGCTAGCTTGAGTGGAGTGTGAATATTGTCTGATAAGTGCTGACAAATTTCAACCATATTGTGACGCTGGAAACTTTATGAGTTCCTAGTTTGTATTAGCAAAATACACTCTAAAAACATGCCTCTTAATCTCATTCAACCCTTATACTCACCACAAAAAGTTCTCTTAGTAATGGTGTGTGTCTCTCTCTCTCTCTCTCTCTCTACCTTTGATAAATGTCCTTCCATTCATCTCCTTTCAATTTCTTTTTTCATACGAAAAATCACTGGTTTGTATTTCATTTTTGACTTAAAATTATTCTCAACTAAGCATCGATAAATTTAAAAAGTGTGTATATCCATCTGATGTGATCTTTCTTTTTTCTATCAAATCGGAAGTGTTTGGAAAAGATTTATTTTTGAATTTTGATATGATTTTAAATTCATTCAAAAGGGTATGTGTTCTAATTCGAGTTTGATTTTTGTTGATGTTTCTTTGTCTATTTGCTTGATTTTCCCCCATCGGTATCCTCTCTCTCTCTCTCTCTCTCTCTCAGAAACGAAATTCATCTAGTCTAGAGATATGAACATGTCAAAAGACTTTCATAAGCCTTGTTTCCGCAAGATCTTCACTCATAACTTTAACTATCATGATGTGGTAAGTTCTAATCCTTGGTTTCAAGACTTCAATTGCACAATTGTTCATTTTTTCATTTCATTCTTATTTCTGGTATTTCTTAGATTATTAATCTCCCAATTCAATCTAAAGTAGTAACAAAGAATGTATAAATAATATCCGAACTTTATTAATTTATTTTATAAAACCAAGCGATGTTCGAAACTAAGAAAAATAATCTCAATCCTCTGTTTAAGCACGAACAAAAAAATATTTACATCAAAAGAAAAATTTTAATTGTTTTTTTTTTTTTTTGAATATTGTACAGAATGTAAATAATTGATTCGGTATATTTAATTTTTTTTAATGCAATGTTTATTTTCTTTCGTTAAATATTACGTTCTTGATAGATGTAGAGCTACTAAAAAAGTTAAAACCAGTGCCCTGGATTATTAAATTTATTCTTGAGGGAAAATATTTATAAACAAGCATTATTCTTATCCATATTGGAAACAATATAATTTTTTGCCCAAATGGAAACATTATCTGATAGGATTTGTTCAATTGCTTTTTTGTTACCTTCTTTAAATTGAGTATTTTATGTAGTAGTTTCAATAACAAGTGGATTGTTTTTTCTATAAAAAAAAGAATGACAATTAGATTGAGATAAAGAATGAAAAAGAAAATAAAATACAAAGAGGGCCAACGATATGAAATAATAAGAAACTACTAAGGTCTATTGTAAGACTAATATCTTGGTGTCATATTTTGTTCAACAGGAAACTTCTTATTTTATTTACGTGACTGGACAAAAATAAAATTATCCGAATCAGCTTCAGGTTGAAATTCAGTTGAAATTTTAAGTATCGTAATATTTAGGTATATGTGTGTCATATATTATGAAAAATATTCACAAGATGCCGGTTTCAAAAACTTTAAAGTATAATTGAAGATTCATAAAACCGTAACGTTCACTAACACTTTTTTCTATATTGTAGCGAATTTTGACTGATTTTTAACACCAACTAGGGGATGGGTGACTAATAATGCAATTCTAATAGTATCTTCAGGGGAGTCTTGGTTGGTCAATGTAGTCAAAGGCGTGTGGAATATCTTTACAAGATGGTTGGAAGAATTTTCGAGATGATAACAATTTATCTCCTGCAGAAGTGCTGCATTTCAGGCTTATTCGAAATTGGGATTTTGATGTTACTATCTATTCCCCAAATGGAGTGGAGAGAAGAATGGGAGATCATTTGAAGAGAAATAAAATAGAAGTTGAACCTTCATCTCTACATTCTAGTCAATGTAATTTAAGAAAAGAATGAGATTCAGGTACGTATGTTTTACAAGCCTCTTTAATTTAGATTAGCTTGTTTTTTCTATCTTTATCAATGGTTTAGATATTTTTCTTATGAAATGTGTGAAATTTATGAGATAAGGTGTAAGAGGGGAGAGAAATATGAGAGATCACAGGGAGAAAGGTAAAGAAGCTAGACCTTCCAAACGTACAAAATGAGGCAATCCAAAATACAGTGATGATTTTGGTACGTATAGTTTAGAAGACTTTATAGTCTTCCTATTATTACTTTCCCACCATTGCAAAAAAAAATTATTGTCTTTTCGAATTACTGCTGATGAGTTAAGGCTCAAACGACCTCATTATTGCATGGTTCCTTTCAGATTAATTTCTTAGTAGAGGTCTATTCAAAATTCTGACTAAAATAGAATTATTCATTTATATCTTTACTATTATATCATTATCTTTTAAAAAGAGATATTTAGATATGTTTAGATATATCCATGTTATGAACACTTATAATCAATGCAAATTCAAAACAGGACATGTTACGAAATACTCCTTCCATGGTTAGTGTATGACTAGATTTGTTCACACTTGTAGGTCACTTATAAACACCACGACCTTCTCACATATACTACTTTACTTTCCAATCTTACCATTATTAGTGACTACTGAGTATTCAACTACTTATATTATTTTTAGTGAATTTCGTGTATTCTAAATTCATATTAGTATAGGTTTATGAGCTACTACTTGGAGAAAATATTTAACCTTATATTCAACTTACTTATAGAATTGTCTAAATTTTTGTTAATGGAATAACATATTAATAATACTAGTACTAATATTTTGAAAGTCAATGAGAGTATAGTGTTAGTAGTGCCCTAGGACCATTGGCATATGTTGTACGTATTGTATCTTTTGAGCATGTCATTTGAATAGTTAATTTTGCTTCTGAACATCAAATGCGTGATTTTATAGTAAAACTCATTAGCTTATGCAAATACCGAAAATGCCCCGCCTTAATCTCTAATTCGAATAATAACGTTTTATTATTCTCAGAAAAATAAATGTCAGATACAATGAACCTAGACATATTCTAGATTCATTGAATCTGGACATGAAGCTCGTTAACTCGTGTATGCGTGTGACCCTGTAGGTTCATGCCACAATGGCAATGAAAACACACTTAGTAGTAGTATGTGTCATAAATCACAAGTGGTCCCTAGCAGGACATTGTGACTACCCAGAGTGAATGAATGTACAACGGAACCTAATATCAATACACTATTTGATCCCTTTGTCTCACAATATCCTAATTAAGTCACAATGAATGAATGTAAAACGACTCGTAGGCTGTATTGTAAAATTACAACCCAATAAATGTAAAACAAGAGGGGGTACAGTAGGCCATGCAATTCACCATGCTAAAACTCACATAAAGAATAATAAATACGGTAACGAGTACATATACAAAGTCGTAGGTTAGCGGAACGCAGACGACGAGTCAAAGGGATCAAATAGTGGATTGATATTACAACGGAACCTAATATCAATCCACTATTTGATGCCTTTGTCTCGCGATATCCTAATTAAGTGTGTTTTAATTGCCATTGTGATATGAACTACAAGGTCACACGCATAGACGAGTTATCGAGCTTCATATCCAGATTCAATGAATCTAGAATGTGTCTAGGTTCATTGTACCTAACTTTTATTTTTTTGAGAATAATAAAACGTTATTATTAGAATTAGAGATTAAGGAGGGACATTTTCGGTATTTGGTTATAGCTGGGATTACGTGGGAGTTATTATGCGATAAAGACTCCCACTACCAGCAAAAGTCTAGAAAATGTGGGAGTTAAAGACTCCCACTGCCAGAAGAAGTGGAAAGGACATGGGAGTTGTGCTTGAAACAACCTCTCACACCCTATATAAACTTTTCTTGGCCAAAATCCTAGATATGGATTTTTTAGCCGCAAAAACCAAAAAGGACTCCGAAATTAGATTTTGATTTTCTGCTTCTCTATTTCTCTCTAAATTCTCGAAACTCAGAAAAACGAAGAGCTAGCAATCGCTGTTCGTTTCGTCGCGTGGATACCGATAGAGGGAAATTCCATAAAGGGAAAGCTATTGGTGGCAGCAACACAAGCTCTGAAAGTCTAAGAATCAGATTCTTTAGCCGAAAAATATAAGCTTTAGTTTTAAAGTTCGATTCCCATGGTATGAGCGGATCCTTCGGGGGAGGACTCATGGGTGTTTAGAACGAGTTTTTGCCCATGAATCCCTTCATATAGTTTATTCCATTGCTTTAATATTCTATATGTCGTGAAGTTCTTAATCTATTAAAAGTTCTAACTTAGACATATTAATCCTATTGTTTCACAAGATAAGAAGTATTAGATAATGAAGTACAAGTTGTTTCCTTTATGATGCATTCCGCCGCCCTTCTTGGATCTTACAATATATATATATATATACATACTTTAAACTTCACAGCATCGTACTATTGACTCCACTTACAACAGGTACTTATTTTCCTTAGGTAATGAAGCAAGCAATATTGGTAAAGCTTGTTGGAAAGACAAAAATATCGCAAAACGTTTTTTTTGAATTATATATATATACATACTTTAAACTTCATAGCATCGTACTATTGACTCCACTTACAACTGGTACTTATTTTCGTTAGGTAATGAAGCAAGCAATATTGGTAAAGCTTGTTGGAAAGACAAAAATATCGCAAAACGTTTTTTTGAATTATGCATAGAGGCGGCAACAAAATCAGGTAGTTGCAACTTAAGAGAGATGACGTTGGATGACATTAGGTTGGCATTGGAAAAGGAAGGAAGTATTGATATTACAGTTATACAATTAAGGAATCGGTGGAATAATGAGAAAGTGAGATATAAGATATGGGCTGAGCTAGTTTCTGCTGTTGGGAATACTCATTATGACTCAAGAGAAAATAAAATCAATTGGAGCAAGAAGCAATGGGAATATTATTCAAAGGTATGCATGTTCAAATACATTTATGATTCAATTGTGATATTATTGTATGGTTGAGATTTTAAGCACTTATATTTCTTCAATTTTTGTAGGGGCACCCAGAAGCATCTCATTTTTTTAGCCAATCACTTGAATACCCAATTGAGATTATGATGTAATTTTAAAATTAAAAGCAAGATATGTGTTGGGTTTTGGCAAGTAAGGTTTTTGTATAATGATATCAAATCTGAAACTAAGTTAAAATAATAAACAAAAAGTAGATTAGATTTGCTACATTATTTTATATATTGTTTGCCATATATATCTCGTCTTTATTAGACGTATTTTCGACATTTGGTATTTATAATTGTTGAACATTTTCATTCCTAAACGATTGAAATTGATAGAAAAAATGGTTACATATACTATAAAGTTAGACCTTATTCAAGATGTTGTTTCAAGTTAGAAAGCGGCAAGCTATGAGGGTTGACATCTAGTAGGTTACAAGGTTACTCATTTTTATTAGTATTTCGTAAATTATATAACCGCAAAATATAATGATGTTGCAAGGGACGAACTGAGGCCAGTGGGAAGTAATAAACATCCCCAAGTTTTTTTCAAGTTACTTTATAAGTATTGACTTTCTATGTTTTCTATTTAAATCTTCTTGGCGATTTAAAAGGAAATGTATTAAGAGAAAGATTTACACCCTCTGGTGTATCCACGAGCATACTAGGTTTTCCTTCATGCGATCAATAAGGCAGGTTGAGTTGACGATATATTCACTTTAAGAAGATCTATTGTAAACTGGACAACGACTTATTGAACAAAGAACAAACTTTGATGTACTATGGTGCTTCTAAAAATTAGGGACAAAGAAACTTTCGTAGCAGGATCAGGGAATATAAGAAATTTAGCAACTACATTATTGGGAAAGTCCTTCTCCTACGGTGCTTTACACTTAGAAACAGGTGACCATGTCAAGTATTCCTTTCTTGAAAACAACTACTTACACATAAGCATGTCCAGAGCCAATTCAGCACATTAACACTAAGTGTGCGTTATTTGCAAAGTCCCTCCTCCAAAAAGCCTAGCCTAAGTTGTTGGACTCTATATATGTATGTGTTATTAGATAAGAATCCTCACGCATAAATCTTTGCTAATCCCAAAAAAACCAATGTCTATATTATTACCTTCATTGAAAACTCTAAGGAAAGTATAATAAAGACTGTAAAATGAATGACGAATAAAATAGCCCCCTCCAAAAAAAACATTGAAGAAGAAAATGTAGAAAAAATAACAACTTTTATACTCACAGTGGTCCCGCTAAATCATAATGAATAACCTAAGGGAAAATGCCATAAATCTAGTTTTGATGATAACAAACCATTGACAAGTTCTCATGTTTGTGTGAGCTTGTGTTTTAATGATAGAATCTTTAACTCGCACTTACATTTATGAAAATGGAAAGAAAGCTTCCCTGAACCCCAAACGTGTCATCCTAAAACAAAGAAGATGCAAAAGCAAGACGTGTCCTAAAGATTGGACAACTCTTTGTATGCCATATCAAGGATTACTTTGAAGGACGAAGCTATGAAATGCAAGACTCCATGGTAAAGGATGGAAGTGTACTCAACAATGCTTTGTGCAGTTATTGACATTAAAAAACAGGGAAGATCAAGATATTAAGAGCCACTTAATGTCAATTGCACTTTATCATGAAGTTAGCTCTTAACCAATGAAATGTTGAAGTCCATGGTGATTCATCTAAGAAGATTACAAAAGGACTTCACCACATGAAGAGGTTGAAAGAGGTCTCAAGTGATTCTTCATGTGGTTGAAAGAGGTCTCAAGTGAAGCTTGAAGAAGTTGCTACACATCTTGAAGACTTGAAGACCATGAAGATTAATCTTGGTATACATTTGTACATCTCTTGTGACTAATCTTATTTGAGAATACTAGCTTATGTATGTAAAGCTCTTGCATGATTTCAAAACCCTCATTCATACTTTGATTTGATCATAAAAAGGTTTTGGAAAACATATTTTATGGTGTTTTGTTTTTCCTATGTTCTTAAACATTTTTTAAAAGACTAAAAAACAAGTAGGCATGCGTTTCAGAATATTAGAAATGTTACCAAGTGGAAAACCCACTTTTGGCCTTCACTTAGGTCAATCGGGCCTAGGACTTGGACGACCTGATGAAGGTCGGTCGACCGACTCGTGTGGTCCCGGTCAACCGAAGTGTCTTTTGCATTTAGTAAATTTTGAATGCTTAAAGACTTCAACAACTAGTTTGTGCGGACGACCATGTTTTAGGTCGGTAGACCGAGCCTATGCTCGGACGATCGGACCCTCTCTTGAGATCGACCGCGAGTGCATCCGATAGCCTATCTATAGTGATCCGGACGACTCGATTTCCAATTCGATTTACCGAGCAGATCTTGTCATATGCAAAATATAGCCGTTGCATGATTTGATGCTTGTAACATTTGGTCTCCATAAAAAGCCTTTAAGGCTTATTTTTTATACTTAACCAAGCCGTAAGAGGGCCTTTGATATATACACTTTAAACAAGTATTCAAACACTTTGAAGAGTTCAATTATTTCTATCGTTATCAAAGTACATCATTTTGAGTAAGAGCCTCATATAAATACTCTTTTATTCTAAATTTGAATTAGAGCTTTCATTTGTATTATGCAATCCATTGAGGGATTTGTTACCTTGAGCTATATTGTAAAGTCTCATTTTTTCAGGCTCATCTTTCTTGTAAAGGGTTGTGAGAGGCAAGGCTTGATTGTGAAAGTGGTGGTTTTGGGGCTCCTTATAGGAGTTATACTTTCTTGTAATTATAGGAACTAGAGTGAGTGGAGAACCCGAAAAGTAAGTACATTTGATGTGTTCGTAAAACCTCCTCCCTTAGTAGACTAGATTAGAGAATGTGTTCCGAATGGTGAAGAAGGGTTGCTTAGTGCATAAAGATCATTTGTTGGACTTACCCTTGAAAGGTTGTTTGTTGCATAAAAGAAAATGGGTTGGTATTGTCCTTTTGTGTAAATATCTCTCAGGTCAAGCTAGTGAAATTTGTCCAAATCCTTGGGTGTGTCCTAAAGGTAACGGGTGTAGACCTTTGTGATCGAACCACTCTAAATCTTTTTTTTTTTTAGAGTTAAGTGTTTATCTTGAGTTATATTTATAGTGTTGTATATCTTGCTTAGTCTTGGTCATATGACATGTGCTATTTGATTTTACAAGCTTTGCATATAGGATCCTTGACTTAGTCTATCCTCCTTGATCATCTTCATCATCTTGAGTTCCTATGTGTTGCATCCAACACTTTGGTCATCTAATAAATCTATCATTTAACTCACATTTATGTGCTTAATCAACATACTAGTTGTTAAGATGATCACTCAAGTAAAGATTTTATTAGAAAAGAGAAAATGCTTGAGAACCTAATTCACCCCCCTTAGGTTCTCCCCTTCGGGTATTTCATTTGGTATAAAAGCCTCATCTCCTTTGTGTTAGGCTTTGCATCCTAGAAGGATCCATGGCTACATGCATTTCTACATCTCTCTTATAGGACTCTTCCCATCTAGACAACCATTGTTTCATGGCTTAAACATTTTTCTTTTTGGCAATCTATGTTTAAACTATTTTTTTCTCTAATGATTTCACCTTGTTGAGCATTATAGAAGAAGAACCATATGTTAGTTCACATATCGTGAAAGGTGTCAAAGTGCCTAAGTCAAGAAAAGAATTCAATGAAGAAGACTTCTCCAAGATGACACTCAAATTTAAGGCCATCAATTTACTATGTTGCGCATTAAATGAAAAAGCTCTCAACAAAGTTCATGAGTGTGAAGATGCACAATCAATGTGAAATATGCTTGAAGCAAATTATGAAGGAAAAGTTAAAGTGATAGAGCCAAGGGTGCCATCCTAAAAATTGGAGACTCAATCTTTTGAAGGTATTGAAGATATCTCAATCGCAAGATAAGCAAACCTGGATATAATAAAAAAAGTGTGATAAAGGAGAACCAAAAATTCTTTCTTCAATAAGCTTTAAAGACAACACACATTTAGAGCATTCAAAAGATGAGAATTTGGAATAAGTGGTTGAATGCATATCACAAGATGATCTTCATGAAGATACAAATTATGATGGAGACAATGAAGATCAAATATCTTGTCCAAGGAAAAGAAAGAACTTGCCACTAAGCTTCAAAGATAAAGATCCAAAGAGAAGTGGCATTAGGCTTGGTCATTATATCAAGAATGAAGATTTTGAAAGGAGGTGTTTCAAAAATAAAATGTAAAAACACTCCATAGCACTTGGAAATCTCAAAGCTCAAATTCTATTCACATGGAAGAACCATGATGCTTGATGACAAAGAACAACATCTCAAGTGATGACAAAAAAAATCAATAACAATGCATGCTCTTCATCACTTGGTAAGAAAGAAAGTGTATCAACTTCACGTTTTCAAAGCATTTTACATGATGATAAAGATATATTGAAAAGTAATTTTTATCTCTATACTTGTGCTCTTTTTGATGTTACATCTTTCCCCCGCATGATGATCATATCCATATAGATAATTTGAAGCACGATCCCTACATGTTATATGTCTCCTTATCTATGTTATCTATGACGTGTAACATCATAATCTTGAATGATTCTTTTTCTTATTTTCCTAACTCATCTAAGAATCACTCATTTTGTTTTGATTATGATAAACTTGATCCTTGTGCATATATATGCAACTTGAGAAACAACATTAACCGTAAAGGACCTTCTCAAAAGGTAAGACTTATGTGCCCAGCGAGCGTTCGAATACAATACTTATCATCTGCTACATATGGAGAAATAAAAACATGAGATTGTTCAGGAGTTCACAGAGCGATGATCAAGACCAAGATAACTCAAATGCCTCATTGGACTTATTGATGATGAAGACAAAATTGACATTCAAAGTCTAAACTACATGAGTGATGAGTTATAAATTTCTAACAAAACTCTAGATGGTGATCATGATAATTCCCCATAGCGAATCCGAGATTTTATGAGTTATAAATTTCTAACTAAACTCTAGATATTAAACCAAGAGATTAAAAAGTCATCATTTGGTATGCGATTTTAGATTTACCAAAAGATTTTATTGTATTTCACTATTTTGAACTAATAATTATGTAATTTTTGTGTTTTTCTTTTTTCTTGTAGGATGATTTTGAAGTAATTTGTTTAAAGTGTAAGGATCAAGACCAAGAATTTATGTTTTATTATTTTGTTTTCTTTATTGTGTTTACCTTGAGAAAATAATAGGCATATTTTTTTTTAAAATTTTTTAGCAACTAACTAATTAAATAAAGTTTTTTTTAAACTTTATAATCAATATTTGTATATCTCGCAAAACCGAGCAACCAAACCGAATGCATCGGTTTGAGATTTTAAATGGTTTGGATTGGTTTCAAAATTTTCAAACCGAATATTTCGGTTTGGTTTAAAAAATGTACAAAACCGAACCAAACCGAACCATGAACACCCCTAGTGCACGCCACAAAATCCAACATACACCAGCAAAAAGAATTGTGTAAATTGCATGCCATTTACCTTTACCTTTCCACCATAGCATTTTCATTAGGGATGTATGGGAATCAAAATGCAAAGCACTTCAATTAATCCCCACGTTTCCGCACACATTTCTCTAAAGGAATTGGACAGCTTGGCATTCGACGAAGATATGCATAAATCTATCAACTCCATGATTACAAAAATAGTGTGAAGCTAACGAGATACCCCAGCTTTGTATTACCTCATTCAACGTAAGATAATGATTGAAGAAACGCCACATGAAAACTTGCAATGACATGGGCAGAAACGGAGACCAAAAGTGCTTATTCTAACTTCCAGATCAACTTATCCAGACCTAAGCCCCGCACAACCTGAGGCCAAATACTGTGTTGAGTAGGGGATAGAATTTCTTTAGTTGTTTTAGTCCATCCAGCCTATCCAATATAGTTTCGGATTGGTAAAGTTGAATGTGATATGCTCTTGGGGAGATTGGAGGATCTAAGGCAGCCCTCCATGGTGTAATCCTCGTGCCTGAATGATGCAGATCCGCTGCGAACCAACAATCCAATATGCATCTCGGCTTGGGAGCTCACATTCATCAATCGTCGCCAAACAATAGAGTCAACAGGGGAGCAGACAACCAACGAGGGATGGAGGGAATTCTTGCAATACTTGTCTATTATATAATCCCCCATAGCGAATCCGAAGTCCGGAACCTCCACCATTGAAAAGAAAAAGCATGTTGAAACGAACTTAGAGTGTGAAGCCCGAGTCCATTTTGTAACACATAGCGGAAAAGTCGATTGCATGACATCTAATGCCTTTTGTTACCATACGCAGATTGGCCCCAAATGAAATTAGCAAAGATACACTCGATGTCCTCAAGTACTTTCTTTGATGGATTTGAAGATGCTAAAATGTAGAGAGTCATCGAAGACAGAACATGAAGAACAACACACTACAAGAAAATGCGTAACGAGGACTGATAGTCCCGCCGCTAATTGTAGTTTAGCGACCGATTACCGACCGAACCTTGTGGTCGTATAATTTTCGTCGCTAACATATTTTCCGACCGAATACCGACTATGTATTTAGCAACGGCCAGTGGGGTCACAATTTAGCGACCAAATAGCGACGGAAAAGGAATGCAGGGTTGACTTTTAAATTTTCCTTGTAACGACCGAATACCGACGGAATAGTCAACATTGTTGACATTTGACTTGACCCTAGAACGACCGAATACCGACGGATAAGTAGCAACGGAAAAGAGGGTCACCATATGGCGACCGAATACCAACGGAATAGTCAACATTATGACATTTGACTTGACCCAGGAACGACCGAATACCGACGGATAATTAGCAACAGAAAAGCGGGTCACCATATGGAGACCGAATACCGACGGTATTTACCGTCGCTAAATTGTTGTTATTTAAAAAAATAAAAATTGAATTTAATTAAATCCCTATTACAGAACACAGCAGCAATAACCAAAATGCTAATAACCAAAATGCTAACAACCAAAATGCTCACAATCAAAATGCTCACAACCAAAATGCTCACAATCAATTCTCATTACATTAAATACTCACAATCAAAGTGCAAACTTCTTATTACAACACTCACAATCAAAGTGCACTTTTTGAATAAAAACACTCACAATCATAGTGTGCACCTTACATTACAACTCACAATCAAAGTGTACACATTACATTACAAAGCTCACATTCAAAGTGCACACTTTGAATTATCAAAAATCACAATCAAAGTGTGCACATTACATTACAACACTCACGTTCATCGGGTTAGAATTACTCATGCTAAAACGGGGAAGAGTTTTTGGCAACCGATTAGCTATGATAATCTGCCCGAATATTGTTTGAACTGTATGCGCATTGGACATTCGGAAAAAACAGTATTCTAAGCACCATGATCTGGTACCACCGGTCAAACAGCCAGTTGCACGTCCCATCTCGTGCGTAAAACCGTACGTAAAATCGATACAGTGGAAATCCAAGGCAGTACCTCCAAGACGATCGGGAATGGTGTATTGAAAACCCTGTCGTCCGGAATTGTAGTTCAAAGGAGGAATACGAAACAGCCGATATTGCTCAGAACAGCCACGGATTATGGTCCTTCGCGGATTGTGGAACCGCCAAAAGAGAACCCTTCAATCCAACCTGCCATTGCGATTGATTTGGTTTCTACAGTTGAACCGCCTTTGGATTTAGGGCAGGTAAGGCCAGAGATATTGGAACCGATTGTTCTCTCTTCTCCAAGTACTAGAGGAATTGATGATATTCGGGTGGGATGTGACACACTAAGATCCACGGTTCCCAGAATGTCTCAGTCCGCCGGGGGGAAAACTTTGACGGATTCAGCAACATTTTTGGCTCAATTGCCACTTCTTGCAACAGTAAATCCGGTAAGACCCTTGGCCGGGTTATCGGGTCCTGAGATACCACCTACCAGCCCAGTAGTTACCTCTGCTTCAGATGCTCTGTTTCAGCCTCACTCGGACTCAGATACTCTGCTGCCTGAGGTTGCTGTGGTCTCGGGGTTAACAACTGAAGGCCTGGCTGTCGCGCCTGTAGTGGAAGGGGGCCATCGGTCAGATGACCAAGTCTCGGGGGAAGCTGAAGGATCCGTATTATCGCCTAAGGTAGTGGGTGAAAATTCGGGGCCGGAGGATCTCTCGATTGAACGAGACCTGATACCAGCTACATGTGAAACAGTTCCTGTTGTTGAAGGGGGTATGTTTTGCCTCTGGTTGGCCAATCAGAAGAATTATTGCTGAATGTTTTGACATCACCTATGGAGCAACCTGCCATCGATGCAATACCGGTTATCCGCGCCGGAAGACCGAAAAAACAAGCAATGGCTGCTTCAAGGAAGTCTTCTCGTCTTGAGGAGAAGACTAAAGGTAACTCCCTTTAAGGGACTCCTATACTTTTCTTCTATGATTTTAATGAATTGTGTGTTATGGAATATTCGGGGAGTTGAGAATAAGGAGTCTATTGCCCGTATTCGACAACTTAAATCCGATAATGCACTCTCATTCATTGCGATTATGGAACCTATGTTGGATGCTCTCGACTTACCTTTTTATGTCCGTTTTCTTGGTTTTGATATGGGGGTGAGTAATATTAATAGCAAAATTTGGCTGCTTTGGAATGGTAGTTTGGACATTTCAGTGGTGGGTAATTCTGAACAACTGTTGACAGTCTTGATAAATAATTATGCGGGGAGCTCGGTATATTTATCGATTGTTTATGCCAAATGTGCCTATACACAACGAAGGGCATTATGGGATGAACTACGTTTATTTAAATCACAACATGATGTCCCTTGGATGGTTGGGAGTGATTTTAATGTGGTGTTAAGTGCGTCAGAGAGTCTGGGCTCTATTCCTGCTTCTTTGCCTATTTCTGAGTTTGCAGATATGATTGGAGATTGTGGTTTAATGGATATTTCTTTTGTTGGTAGCCCGTATACGTGGTGCAGGAGTTCCTCTCCGCCTTTGTTGCGACGTCTTGATCGTATTATGGTGAACATTAAGTGGCACGATTTTTTCCCTATGACGAGATTAGAGCATTTGCATAGATCACTATCAGATCATTGTCCCTTGTTACTTAAATTTACAAGGGTTAGTAATGGGGGGCGTTCTTCTTCATTCCGATACCATAATATGTGGTCTAAGCATTCTCAATTTTTTAATATTGTTAAGTCGAGCTGGGAAGAGCAATTGGAAGGTAATGGTATGGTGGTTTTGACAGGCAAATTGAAACGTTTAAAGGGGGTATTGTGCGTTTGGAATAAAACACGCTTTGGCAATGTCACTACAAGGTTGAAACAAGCTGAACATTTGGTAGCTGCGGCAGAAGCTGCTTTTGATGCTGCTCCGGTCGAGGATCTGAAAGAAGCTTGGATGGGGGCGAAACAGAATTACCAATTTTATCTGGATGCGAAGGAAATGTTTTGGAGACAAAAGTCGCGAATTAAGTGGATACAAGAAGGCGAAAGTAATACTACATATTTCCATGCTATGTGTAAGAATACGCGTAAACGATTGCATATCTCCACATTACAAATGGATAGTTGTGAATGGTTGACAGAGGAGAAAGATATCGGGGCGGAGGCTCACCGGTTTTACACTGTTATACACGGCTGCAATACAGCCGCAGCCAATAGATGCCATCCTCAATGCCATCCCTTCTTTGATTGATGAATCTACTAATAGGACTCTCTCGGCTCTTCCCTCTATTTTGGAAGTTCGGACATTGGTTTTTGCCTTAGATAAACACAGTGCAGTAGGTCCGGATGGTTTTTCAGGTGGTTTTTTCCAAGATTGTTGGGAGATTGTGGGGAGTGATGTGGTGCAAGCGGTTTGTGACTTTTGGGCCGGCCTTCCAATGCCTAAGGGTATGGCGAGCACCCTTATTATTCTTCTTCCAAAGTCACAGAATCCAACCAATCTCACGAGTTTTAGACCTATTTCTCTTTGCAATTTTGCAAATAAGTTGGTCACTAAGGTTATTGCTACTCGCCTTGGGGCCCTATTACCAATTCTGATATCTCTTAATCAAACGGGATTTGTCAAGGGTCGTTCCATCTCGGACAATATTTTATTAGCCATGGAACTGGTGCATTCCATTAATCATAAGGTACGGGGCGGCAATTTACTCATTAAACTCGATATGATGAAAGCTTTCGACCGGGTATCTCATTCTTTCCTTCTTCAGACATTGCAGCAATTTGGTTTTGGTCCACATTTTCTTCATCTAATCAGCAATATTTTGAGCTCCAATTGGTTTTCGGTCTTGGTCAATGGCATCTCGTACGGTTATAGTCATGCTGGAAGAGGGGTCAAGCAAGGGGATCCGCTCTCCCCGCTTCTTTTCATTCTTGCGGCTGAGGGTTTTTCTAGGGACTTGAATGCTTTAACAAATTCGGGAGCGCTGTCCTCATCTCATGTTCCCAAACAATCTTTTACCGTTTCCCACCTGGCTTTTGCGGATGATATCATTATCTTTACTAATGGTCAGAAACGGAACTTGTTAACACTAATGAATTTTATTGCTAGTTACGAAAAGGCTTCTGGGCAGAAAGTTAATGTGGGCAAGTCTTCCTATTATGCTTCTACTAAGATTGCGGCGGGTCAGAGAATTATGATACAGGAGGTGACTGTCTTTCTTGAGGGGGATTTCCCAATGACCTATCTTGGTTGTCCTCTTTTTCCGGGAAGGTCTAAGGTACGCTATTTTGACTCTTTACTTGAAAAAGTATCTGCTCGTATGGAAGGATGGCAGAGATCTTTGTTGTCTATGGCTAGTCGGCTTTTGTTGGTTCGTGCGGTCCTCAATTCTATGACTCTTCATATTTTGACTACTTGCAATGTGCCACAACTAGTTTTGTCTAAGCTGGAGAGGATGTTCTCTCGTTTTGTTTGGGGCCAAACGGATGGGAAAAAGCGTCGTCACTGGATGTCTTGGGATAGAATGTCCCGTGCTGTTGAATGTAATGGTGTGGGGATTTATTCTTTAAAACAATTTTATGTGGCTTTTTCTTGGAAACTGTGGTGGACTTTTCGGAATGGAGATTCATTGTGGGCGGACTTTTTGAAAACACGGTATTGTGCGGGACTGCATCATGTCAAGCAAGGGCATTTTGTATTGGGTTGTTCGCCTACTTGGCGTCGCATGCTTTTGGTTAAAGATGAAGTGGAGAAATATATTGGTATTCTTTTACGAAATGGGGAGTCCAGCTTTTATTATGAGAATTTTACACATCAAGGTTCACTCGATTCGTTTGCCCCTGATTTATCTGCCTCGTTGGGGACAAGCCGAATTTGTGACTACTTTATTGACCACGGGTGGAATCGGAGAGCGATGTGGGGGCAAGTGCCGGCGGCTTTTGTTGTAACTTTGCCCGAATTTTCTCATTCTACGGATTGTGATAAACTCATTTGGATGGCAGACTCTCGTGGAGTTTTTACACTTGCCTTGGTTTTGGCAATCCTTCGCGGATCAGGCGCTGCTCTTTTCTCGCGTAATTGCATTTGGCATAAGGTACTCCCATTATCTATATCTCTGTTTATGTGGAAACTGATGAATCGATTTCTAGCTTTAGATGAGGATAGACAACATTATGGAGTGTCTCTGGTTTCTCGTTGCTCCTGTCATAACGGTTTGGAGACCTACGACCACATTTTTGTTACATGTGAACTAGCGCGAGTAATCTGGCAGGAGGCATCGGGCTCGGTCAGTCTGTTTCTACCGGATACATCTTTTGCTGGTATCCGAGCTATGCTATCTCTATGGTGGTATGCTCCCAATTTTCGCTCAAGATCTTTTGTTCTTCTCATGGCCGGCTCTGCTTGCTGGATTTTGTGGAAAGCACGGTGTCGTTTCGTCTATGACGGGAAGGTTACTACTAAGTCTGGTATTATTGCTCAATTTAGGGAATATACTACTGTTTTGATTAAGGCCAAAGGTATGTCGTTTTCGATGTCCTTTGTTCCTCGGAAAACTCTGATAATCCGATGGGGATGTGACTTTGATTATACGGGTATTGTACTTAATATTGATGGAGCTTCCAAAGGTAATCCGGGACCTGCAGGAATCGGTGGCATTTTTAGGCATTCCAACGGTATGTTCCTTGCGGCTTTCTCTGTTTTTTTGGGAGATTCAGTTACGAGCATGGCAGCAGAATTACTGGCTTTGTTGGAGGGATTGCGGATGGCGCGGGACCGAGGTTTCTCGGATTTCGTTATACAATCGGATTCTCAGGTTCTTGTTAATGCAATGGCTGCTGGTCGTATCTCTTCCTGGAAGTTGGATACTTCTTTTAGGAAGGTTGTTTCTCTTTTTGGCAATTGCAGGTTATTTCATGTTTTTCGGGAGGTTAATTCAGTTGCAGACGCTTTGGCAAATCTTGCCACCACTACAGGTACTTCGACTGTTTTCTCTAGTCTACACTCATTACCACTTTCAATACATGGCCTCATAAGCCTCGATCAATGTGGTACTCCTTATATTCGCTTTAAACAATTTTTATTTATTGTGTTATTTAGGAGTTAGTAACATTATCCTTTTGTAATGGTTCAACGGCCCTTAATGAGGCACGTTGACTTTTCTCGCTTTGCATGCTAGCTTAGATTTTTTGTGTCACCCATGGGCATATTATAAATGTCCAAGGTTGCATTTTCTCTTTGCTATTTCTTGTGTATTTGTTCAGGAGGTTTTGGTTTAAGTCCCCCTCCTTGCTTTTGGATTTTTAATAAAACGGGGGTCCGCCCCACCACGCTGGTGGCTTTCTTAAAAAATAAAAAATAAAAGTAATTTTTTTCAATTATCAAAACTTACAATCGAGTGTGCATTTCTCATAAACTCCTTGATGTCATTCATATGCATATCCTTGAAAATGCATGAGTTGCAATCTGCAAAATTTAAGAATCAAATTATTATGACAATAAAATTTCTACTTTGAATTATGTTAAAAAGTTACACAATATGACAATTAATTTATTGTAATAAAGTACAAAAAAAAAAAAAAAACAACAAATATGACTCACTTTCAATATGTGGAATTCCAAGAGAAGCAAGAAATCTTAATCATTCTAAATCATCATCGGTCATTAATTCATCCTCTTCTTCAGAATTGTCATCTCCCAACATAATTTCATCATCGTCATCGTCATCATCTTCATAACCACGGCTCGTACCGCCACAAGTACAACTTCAATTTCCACGACCGGTGTGCAAGTTGACCAACTTCGATAATAGTTGGATCAATGCGATCGGGTCTCCTCCTCGCGTACTTCGTCCCCGATACGGTACGGAACACCAGGAACGTCAAATAGACGTGGTTTGGAACGACATACAGCCAACCAATCAGCCCTAGATGTTGTCTTACTACCCGGATAAGGTGTGTAGTAGACTTGTTGACATTGGGAAGCAAATACAAATGGATCGTAACCCTAGTAGGTTCTTTTCCTATAGATTTCTACAAGTTTACATTGAGGATGCACTCTTAAACCTCGATTTGGAGTAGAATCAAACCAGTCGCATTTGAAAAGAATAATTTTTTGGTCAGGTAGTCCAGCAAATTCAACCTCAATTACTTGCTTCAACTCACCGTAATAATCTCCTTTAACCCATACCCCGCTGTTTGTCGTTCCTTTTCCATCGCTGTGGGCTTTGGTGTGAAATCTATAATTGTTAACAAAGTAACCGATGTATGACATCACTCTCCTTGACGGGCCCCAAGATAGATTTTTCAACAAAATTTCGGAATCTTTCTGAAGGCTATGTATCTGTTGATCAATAAAAGTTAAATTATTTTAATTATGCATTCTTATTACAAGTACATTTCTACACAATACCAACTTACATGAGTTCCAAACCATTTGGAAAAAATCATTATAAACCCGACTTTGAAGTTCTTCCTCCGTTATCTGCAGGGGTTTGTTCATGTACTTGACTAACAAATTTCCTGAGTTACAAATTAAATGACAATATTATTATTTGGCCACTTTTAATTATATAACAAAAATGAAGCAAATAGATAAGTTTACTTACTGAAGATATGGTTCTACCTCTTCACAATTCATTAGGATATAATTCATGGCTGTTTTATAATCTTTATCAGATAGTAAAATCCTTTCTTTTTTTTCCAAATGATCTTCCGGGTAAGTTGCAAATTGATAATACATCTGGTCCGCTAATCTCGTCTTCACCATCATTTCGCCCACTGGTTGTAACTCTCATTTTCACGTGGGGTTCGAAATAATAGCTAAAGAATGTAGCAGCTTCTTCGACCAAGTATGCATTGCAAATTGACCCCTCAACTCTAGCCTTGTTCTTTATCTTCTTTTTCAGATGGTGCAGGTATCTAATTAAAACATTTGTAGTTAATCACATTTTAAATACGTACGTGAAAAATATAGATGAAGTTGAGATAACTTAAGACAATGGTTGTTACCTCTCGAATGGGTACATCCACATAAACTGTATCGGGCCACCAACCTTGGCTTCGTACGGAAGGTGAATCGACAAGTGTTCCATCACATCAAAAAATCCCGGAGGAAATATTCTCTCTAACTTGCATAATAAAATAGCGATTTTGATGACACGGGGTCATCGTCTCTATGTTCCCAAGGGTTGACACTTGAGAAAAAGAATAATTAAGGAATGCCACAGCACACTGTGGGCTGGGAACCAAGGAGAAGACCGCACGATAGCCTTGGTGGAAAGGGCATACTATTGGCCCCAAATGCGGGATGAGATTTCGGATTTTGTGCAGACTTGCTACACTTGTCATAAGGACAAGGTCGATCGACAAAAGAAATGAGGAATTCTTGAACCTCTGTCCGTGCCGGCAAAGTCTTGGGAAAGTGTATCCATAGACTTCATCATCGGGTTGTCGAAGATAGGAGACAATGCTACCATTATGGTTGTGATTGATCGTTTCTCTAAGTATGCCACGTTCATTCCCTGCACCGAAATATGTGGCTAGTCGAAGAGACAGCTAAGTTGTTCTTCCAAAACGTGGTGAGGTTTTTGGGAAGTGCCCCAGGGAGATCATCGGTGATCGGGAAGGAAAATTCACCGGGAAATTTTGGGACTGAACTCTTTTCGACTGGCTTGGCACTAAAGCGTGCATGAGTTACGCATTCCATCCCTAGCCGGATGGGCAAACATAAAGGTATAATGGAATTCTTGAAGAATACTTGCGGCACTTCATGCTTTGATAAATCAAAGAAACTGGGTCGAACTTTTGGATGTGGCGCAACTCGCTTCAATTCACAAAAGAGTTCGGCTACTAGCAAAAGCCCCTTTGAGATTGTGGCGGCCAACAACCTCTGCTATCTCATACCGCGAGACACGCTGGGTCGGATCCAAGTCCTCGCTAGCGCAAGACTTCTCAGGGGAATGGAAAAAGAATGTGGAACTTACGAAGATGTGCCTTGAAAAGTCGGTGAAGCGGATGAAAAAAATATGTCGATCAAAATCGGCTTTGTGGAGTTCAGTGTCGGGGATCAAGTGATGGTAAAAAGGCATCTTAAAAGAGAGCCCCCGGAGAAATAAGGGGGTTAGACACAAGATTGATGCCCAAATACATTGGACCCGTACCTATATTAAAGAGGATCGGTGCGATTTGCTTACAAAGTGGAACTTCCGCCAGACATGAAGATCCACCAAGTCTTCCATGTAAGCCTTTTGAAACCATATCATGAGAATCTACAAGAGAATGTAGACACGGCCCTACGATATCCTCTCTCTTCAACAACATTGGGCAAGAAAGTGGCCGAGGTAATCCATGATGCTCGGACCACCAGGAGGGGTAAGAGGAACTATATGGAATTCTTGGTGCGTTGACAAGGTCGTGGCACCGAAGCAAACACTTGGGAGAGAGAATCGAGATATGAGAGCCTTCGGGACCGGCGATAAAGGGATACAAGGCAGTTACGGCGATGAGGGCGTCACCAAATCAGGTGGAGGATGATGTCAAGGGTTGCGCGAATATAGCATCCCTCAGCGACCATGCCGATGCTCGGCGCACTAAGTTGTCGCACGAAGATAGCAAGTGGTGCATGACGTCGGCTAACCTCGGCGCAGGAAACACTGTAGTTGCGCCCCAATGACCTGGCCGAGGCACTGTAGCTGCGCCCCAACCTGGCGCAGCGTGCATTGTAGCTGCGCCCTAACAGTATGCCGAAGATGCCCCAGCAACGCACATCGCTACTGTAGTTGCGCCCCAATCTGCGCGGCACAGCTACTGGAGCTGCGCCCCAACTGTGTCAGGAAAGACGCCCCAGCAGCGGCCTAGCTCCGCATTTTTGCGTGCCATCGGTCCCAAAACTTCTATAACTCGGCGTATGTTCTAGAGAAATCCTAGAGGACCGGATAGGACGGTTAGTTTATGTACATAACTTGTATTTTTTTGTATAAGAGTGTTTCCACCTCCTTGGAATTTTGGTATCTACTCCTGCCACTTGGTAAATGTCTTTTAAGCTCTTATAGGGGAATACAAATAGCAAACAAGTAAGCAAGCAAACAATTGTCATCACGTTCAAACGACTCCTCCCCCTCGTTGTCTTGGACGTTGAAACTATACTCTAACTCATGTAATCATGCATACAAATCAATGAAGTGATTTTCGTGCAATTTGTCCCGTGCCATTTATTTTGCATTTATTTACGATTTTGCCATCGAAGAGGGTTTGTCCCATTTTCGATTATTTCATGGAGCCGGGAGTGACTAAGAGCCAAAGTCACTCGGCATCACGGTGCGTCTAAGACACTCGAGAGACGACTCGTGACAGCTCCCGCATCAGCAAGGTCTAAGGAAAGTCCCGACATACGCAGTCTTACCCTTATTTATTTCATTTTTCATAAAGAGAGTGTTTCCAGAGTTCGAATCTTAAGTGATCATAGTTTAAATCTCAATCCACGGAAAGAGTTTGAAGACAGACTGTTACAAATGGTTACAACGGAGGAACAGAAGGGCAGAGAAACAGTATCCTGATGATGTTAGAAAAAGACCCACAATAATACTTAAGAAAAAATTGGTTGTAGGAGAGGAAAAGACTAAACACAGAATGTGAGTCCGTCAATTAAAATTAAACAGGGATATATACATGATGGAAATTAAATCCAGTAGGTTCTCCCTTGTTGTAGGGGACTTGAGTTCACCTACACCTCATTTAAGTAAATTTGTTTTTTATCCAGGATCCATATCAAGAAAAAACAACACTAAATATATAACAAACTACAGACTGAAAAAATAAAATGTAATTAAACATTGAAAATATGAAACTTTAACTGTTTCACAACATCATCATCATAACTCATTAAGTTATCAATAACAATAATTAGGGTATGGGAGGGGATGGATAGGAAACATACTAACTATTCACGATAATTGCACAAAGTGGTTGCCAGAATACAACATAAACAAATTGATTGGAGACTGACCTAACTTTTTTTCATTAACGGAATCATGATAGAAGGCAGACTCCGACTATTTTGATTTATAGAACTTTAACTGTTTGGTAGAGTTAAATTTTGTTCTGTCATTTAACTCCAATCTCGTGGATACACAAGAGAGAAGCTGATGTACAACACAAACTTTATGAGTTATTCAGACTCTAACCCACCAATAATCCAAGGGAAATAGTATAGTTAAACTCAATTCTCAAAATTAGTCTCATAAAATTGCTTGAATACAAGTTGAAAATAAACATTCAATACACTTATATCTATCTTTTCCACTCTTATGCCAAGATATATGATAGACAAAAGGCGTAAAACTTCAACCCTTTGGGACGGAAATTCCCAGCCTGGGCCGATTTCAATGGGACCCGTCTCACATAAATTGAGGCGGAACCTAGCCTCAATTTATGTGAAAGGGGTGTAGGGCCTGTCCCATGCCAGACCTTCCCCTTTGAGACCTTCCTCTAACATTAGATATTCTAAGGCAGTTTAAATCTTTCCAGACATTCCATCCTGTACCTAAGTTCCAACGTCAAGGCTGAAAACTTTGGAAATATAATAATAATAATAAAAAATATAATGGAGAATTGAAACTGCAGGAATTTGTGGTATCACCTAAAGGCATTTTCTTTTGTCAAGTTACAGGTATCATTCATGACAAATTTTTAAATCTCGTATACAAAAACTCTTGTCCTATTCACAGTTGCAGAACACTAAAGCATTTGGGCAAGCCGCTTTCTTCTTGTTGTCCTTTTTTCGGAGACTTGCTGAAGAAAGGGAGTTATCAAAAGCAAAAATTCATAGCTATGTAATTCCACAAGAGATCCCGACTTGCTGTAGGTATGAAATTAATTTGGATCATTAATGAACAGAAATAATTTGTGTCTAATGATTAGGAAAGCATTGAATCCCCATTTATAGATAAGTCCTCTCCCCAATAATTAAAAAAAAAAAGTTGATGTTTTTAGTTTTCTACCATTTCCAAAGTTTTCCTTCTTTGTCTATGTCCCTTGCGCACCTCAACAACACATTAAGAGCAAAGGGACCTTTCCAAGTCCCAACAATCCTACACAAATACTAATTAGCGATCGTAAATGCATATTATCAAACAACGTCATACCGTTATTTGCATTGGTGTGTCAATCTGGACGCAAATGATAGTTATTTGTGATAGTAAATGCCCGACGCAAACAGTCTCGACACAAAAATCTATATTTATAATAGTGTAATATCATGCTTTATCGTTAAAAAAAATTAAAAAAAAAGAGTATAGGATGGCCACTAGCCAGTACCATTACAACTAAAAAGGTCCTGATTCTTGCTCCATGAGAGATGGGTATGGTGGAGATATTGGGATGATCATGATAATGATACCGAACCATTGTAGTATATGGATTATAATTTTTTTTTCTTGGGGTTTATAAACGAGAACAAATTTGAATTTTGAACAAGACATGGGCTAAAAAGAACGGTAGGTGAGGTTCTTATTCTATTAGAGGAAAAAATTATAACATAATTAATACTCCTTCCATTCCCAATTAATTGTCGTTTAGAAGATGTATATGTATTCAAATTAATTATCGTGTAAGGTTCTTTTATTAGTTGTCAACAATTTATTTCAATTATACTCTCGACATTTTTTTTATTTGTGGCCTCTGCCATCCTTATTTTTTCCTTTCTTTTCTTATGCTATAGAAGTGAGAGAGGGTAATTGACAAGTTCCTTAATTTTCTAAAATTGTCTAAAGAATCTTATATTTAGGAATGGAGGGAGTAGTATGGTTTCGTTAGTCACAGAAATATTTTTTTTTTCAAAATTAAAAGAACATTCATAGCATTGAATAAAATCTTTATAGTATGAATCATATAAAATATCGTTGAAAAACGAAAATATTTTTGATGAAAAATGACGAAAACACCCCTAGTATGACGAAATTTTTCGGGTATAAAAAATGATGAAAATTCCCTAGTAAAGTGAAAAATATACGTCAAGAAGGCTTTGGCCCAGTGGGCAAGGCCTTGACTTGTGACCATGAGGTCACAAGTTCGACACCCGCCTCCAACGTTGAGGTAAATAAAATTCGCTAGAATTAGGGGTCTGCTAAAAAAAAAAAAAAGAAGTGAAAATATACTATTTTGCGTAATATGAAAAAAACTTTTATGGTCTAATTTTATAAAAAAAAAAAAAAAAATTGCATTCATTGCAAAACTACAAAAATACTCTTGTTAAAGTGGAATTACTCATCGCGCATTAATGAATATATACTTGATAAAAGATGAATAAATCACAAAATAATGAAAATAATCCGATGAAAATGAAGAAAATAACCTTTTCCCATTTGTTTAGAATGACGGAAATGCACATTTTTTAAAATTAAAAAAATACCCTTATTGTAAAATTTTCTTTTTTTTTTAAACGAGTGGTAATTTTTCATTTTCATCATGGTTTTTTTCTTCTCATTTGGTATGAATGAAATTTCTATTATTTCTCAACAAGTTTATTTTCGTCATTTTATACCGATAATATTTTAGGCATTTCAAGTAAACGAATTTTTTATAATTTTTTATAAATGATAATTTTGTCATTTTTTGTTAAGAGAATTTTTTAATTTTTAACCAAAGTTAATTTTTTCATTTTGCACAAAAGGCATTTTCCCATTTTTTATTGGAGCGTTTTTGTCTTTTTGCATTAAGGGCATTTTCGTCATTTTACGCCAAAGTATTTTCGTCATTTTTCATCAAAAACATTTAAGTCATTTTTAATCATATGAATTTTAAGCTATTATAGGCAAAGGTATTTTTTTTTATTATTATTTTGCGAGAGTATTTTTCATCATTTTGAGCCAAGGGTATTTTCGTCATTTTGCATCAATATTATTTTCGTAATTTTTTACGATGGATGTTTTGGTGATTTTATGTTATGTATGTTTATGGTTTTTTTTATTATTATTAAAAATCGTTATTTTGTGCCATGGGTATTATTGTAATTTTGTATTAATGGTATTTTTCGACGTCGTACAAATGGTATTTTTGTAATTTAAACGATTAGCATTTTCTATTTTAAATTAAGGGTACTCTAGTCATTTTGTACTAGGGGTGTTTTTGTCATTTTACAATAAGGGTTTTTTGGTCATTATGTATATATATATATATATATATATATATATATATATATGAAAGAGAAAATAACTTATATGTATGATATATTTATAACCTACAATAAATCTTGTGGAATTGGAATTTAATTTTTTTTATTATAAAATGGAATTGATTTTGTGGAATTGATGGGCAAAATTTTCCAATTCCAAAATTGTGTTGAGAGCCAAACAAGAGAATTGGAATTTCAATTCTATGATTTTATTGGTAGCCAAACAAGAAAATTGAAATTGAAAAATCAATTCCAATTCCATGGAAACAAACACAGCCTAAGTAGAACCCCCAAAACCAAAGAGTATGACCTCGGATTAAGGAACTTGCATACAAATACCTGAAACAATCCAGAACCTTTTCCAATCTTACTCTAAAATCTAAACTCTGGAAGTCCTGCAAATATAAATCCAAAGAGCAGTAGCGGCTCGTAAACTACTAATTAGCTGAGTTTGAATTGAGAAAATTAGCTCACATCAAATATGAGCCGAGCTATGAGCTGGACAAAATTAATGTGAGCTGAGCCTGAGCTAGCTGAGCTCAGCTCGACTTAGCTCATTTTCACCCCTAACTTAATGTATCAAATATTCGAAATTCTAGAGCAAAGAGACGCAATATAGACTCTGCTTCATAGAAATTCCTCTCTTTGCAATACCCATTGACCAACAATATGCATATTTCGGTATCAAGATCTATACCAGACTCAACAATTTCTCTCATAAAGTTTTCCGCCTCTTTCATTCTACTTAATCTACATAAACTACAAATATATATATATATATATATATATATATATATATATATATATATATATATATATACACACCTAAATTAAGCTTCATATCCTTGGATTCCATCTCAATTTTATAAAGTAATATGTTGGAGAAATTGCTTTTCTCAAAGAATTAATGAGTAATTAATGTGTCGTGAGGACATATTTGAGCTAATATATTTATATGTTACACCGCTCGATTTTGAATGTTATTGAGTTTATCACGAAGTGGGTTGCGCAAGCTTCGCGATGATATATAACATGTGAGAAAACCAATTCTTGGTGCGAATGATAAATTGGTATAAAGTGGGGTGGATGAAATGTGGTAAATGGGGTTTTAAACTCACATCCCACATAGGAAACCCATGAAAGAGAAAATCACTTTATATGTTAAAGTGATTAACATGGGCTTAAATTGTATTACTACTATTATGCCTAAAGTGATAACCTCGTGTGCGCCCGCGTAGGGGGCTGCAAACGGAAGGTCTGTTGATACAAAATTAGCTTGAACTTGTGTGCAGGTGCGGCCTGCGTACACGAATGCCGGACCAAAACTCGCGGGCCTAATTAGCCCATGTTTTTTTTTGGTTTTTTTGGATATTCGAATTTTAAAGTAATGGCAGCTCTTCATTTCCTTTGACTGTAACAGTCAGGAAATAATATAGCATAATGGCTGTAACAGTCAGTATTAAACTGAGCATTAAGAATGAGTAATGTAAGAGCTGTTACATATGTGAGGTTTGCAGCCTATAAAAAGGTAGTGCGCCATCTAGAAAAAAATACTCGAAAATTCTCCTTCCTCCCTGTGCATAAATTTTCTTTTTCTGCATAGTTTTTTTTTAGTCGCATTCTGTCTCAGTGTTCAACTATTACATACGATCCGAAGGTTCTGTTACTGCTGCTTCCGGTAACAGTTTGGTTGGACGTTTTACCTTGGGAGTTCAGTGCTCAGGAGTGCCAGAAGCTGGTAAAAGGCAGGGCATATTGAACTTAAGAGGAAGCGGAAATACTGCTGTCTCGTCCCGGATTAATTCCAAACAAAAATCAGTAACTATTTCTTGTGGTTTTTTGTTCTGCTTTCTGCTATTATAAATAATCAGTAGTGGTTTCAGATTATTTTTATTCTGTCCTGTTTTCAGTCTCAGTTTTGATTTTATTTTTTCTGTTTCAGAAGTTATAAAATACAGAGCAGATTTCATTATTCTGATTTCATTTTTTCTGTTTCAGAAGTTGTAAAATACAATGCAGATTTTATTTTTCTGTTTCAGTTCTTACAAACAGTGGAAACATTATTTTTCAGTAATTCTTGAACAGAATAATCCAACATAATCCTTCATCCACATAGTTGGATTGACAAAAAGAGACAATTAAGTTATAATAAGTTTCGTCTTTAGGATCATATCGACATCCAATTCCTTCCAAAAGTCTCTTGGCAGCAAATGGTCGCTTTTCTTCACACAAAGTAGTTATTAAGTAATCGTATACATCTCGAGGGATGGTAAACCCAAGTCTTTGCAGTTCAACTACTAAATTTAAAGTCGAAATCAAGTGGTTTTGTTTCGATACCCCTCCACAAGTACCTTACAAGTAAAATCGTGCAGGGGTGAAGCCCACGCCCGATCATATCATGTAACAACGACCTCGCTTTCTTTGCATCATCCCTCTTTACAATAACCGAAATAAGTGTGTTTTAAAAAAAAGTCATAATATCCGGTTGTAACCCTCTCGTATCATTTCAAAGCAAAAACCTTATGAGCATCTCCGAGGCTTCCTCGTTTGCAAAGACCATTTATCACATAGTACATGTAACCACATCCGCCTCGATGCCCCTTCTAAACATAATATGATACGAGTAAATCACATCCTTCAACCTACCTTTTTTGCAGTGAGTTATCGACCAACATATTATAAGTAAAAATATCAGGATCAAATCCTTCCTCTTCCATTTTTTTCTAAGAATTCATCCACCTTATCCATATCTCTCTCCTCCGGATCCTTACAAACAACATGAGTCAGTATATTAAAAGTGCACGGATTCGGATGCTCCACAATCCTCCCCATCTCTTCATAAACTTCCCAACATTTCCTACTATACTTGGACTTAGAAAGCCCATTCAAAAGACAATTAATCGTAATAACATGAGGAACAAAATCCAGCTTTAGCATCTGCCTAAAACCTCTAGAACTTTCTTTAAGCTTACCAAATTTCAAATAAGCATTAATTAACATGTCAAACACAACAGGATCCCACTTACACTCATTACTACACACCATTAAACTTTTTAAAAAACATCCACATTCTTCCCCACATCCTTATTCAAATCTACCAATATATGAACAAGAAAACTTCTTAGACCACACCAATATATGAACAAGAAAGCAATGATTTTGAGAATTTAGCTTAAAACCCACATAAAATTTGACCCAATTAAAGAAAATAAGAGCAGTGTGAGAGTCAGATTGACATCTTAACAGAACCCTTGAGATTTCTTGGGTGCCCAGATGACTAATTAGCCCCTGCTCTTGCATAACTTTCTTGAGAAGTGGAAGGGCTAAATTGGCAGCATCTTTTTTTAACTTCAAAGCTGAGCATATTAGATTAACTATATTGTTGGGGTTTTGAATTTCCGAGAGGAGATGGAAAAACGGGTTTGAGATTATTGATTTGGTGGTTTCTTCATAAAAGTCTGTAACTTTGTGCAAACATGATGATGAGTAGTTTTTTAGGTTCCGAGGCAAAATAACATTTGGAGTTGAAGATTTCTCGTCGATGAAATGATGATTTTGCGTTGATTGTGTGAATATTTCTACCCATTCGTGGCAAATTTGAAAAGGTACAAAGATGCTCGAGAGAGAGATTTGTACGAGAATGTTAATCAATGAATAAAGTAGTGTGAAAGAGTCGTGCAGGTCGCCATTGCTAATGCTTTTAAGAACACTGAAATGCCGCGCCGTTGGATCAATTTCTGCTACTGCCGTTCCAACAAAATTAATGATCTGTAGAATTCCCTCCATTGACCAAAGTAATGATCTAAACAAAATTTTGTTCCAACAAAATTACTAGTTCCATTGACCAAAGTAATGATCTGTAGAATTCCCTCCAAAATGACTCTATGGATGGAGGCAGCTGATCAGAAAAAAGCGACTGAATGGAAGAATTTTTGAGATCAGAATTAATAGACATTTTGGTCATCAACTTAGTTTTGTTTAGTCATTTTGGTCACTTTTCACTTATTTTAAAAACTTTTTCCATCATTAATGTTTTTACGGACAGCCATTTTCATAATTCCGTCAAATAATTGAATAAATTTCGTCCAATTTGATGACGTGGCCTAACAGGCTTGAACTTTCTCTCTCCTTCAAGGGCAAAATGGGAAGAAATATTCTTCTTTTTCTCCTCAAACTTCTTCTTCCTCAATTCTTCTTTATCAAATCCAATTATTTGACAGAATGATGAAAATTGCAGCTCGTAAAAACATTGGTAATGAAAAAAGTTAAAAAAAGTTAAAACCAAAGTGGTTAAACGAAAATAAGTTGATGAACAAAATAGCTATTAATTCAGAAGATAAAAGATGGAGGCGGATAGGGTTATTTTTTATTTTTTATTTTATGTTTACTATATATTATTAAATTATTTAAAAAATCAATTCGAATTCGGTCAGACCAAATTCAAAATTAGTCCTACTGAATTCGACCAAATCGAATTCATACCGAATTACCGAAACCGAATTACCAAATTGAATTCGAATTCGGCTGGAATTTGGTAAAAACCGAATTTGCTCACCCTTGCTTTAGTGTCACACTTAATTCAGTCGGTTTTTTGAGGTATGGAAAAAAATGAAATAACAAATTCAAATGACCGAATTGGCAAATTCGAATTCGGTGCTCACCCTAGTTCAACATAGTTTAATCAGAGTCGGCGAATTCAAAATGTATGACTTTATGTTTTATTCTTTTCATAGCCATAGTAGGAAGGGAGTGGTACTTGCGTGGACGAGAAAAAATGACCCATCTGCTTTTTACGACAAAAAAAAATTGTTTGTCGTTATATATGTCCCATGTCCTGTCCTCAACCACTTATAATTTGTCTTGTGTATATAAAATTGAAAGAAATGACCACATAACAAATTCTAAGTTGTGGGGTCAAATGATTTCCCCCGTTTTTTTACCCTTTGTGTATGACATTTTTCATATTTGTTTTCTTCAGATATTGCATTTGGTCACTGAAAGTTTTACATGTGAATTTTTATTATGGAGGATTATGTTGATAGTGTATTTCATTTGTTTTGTTTTGTATTTTTGGAAGGGAGGTTGGTACTATTCAAAATGTATATATAAATTTCTCCGTGCATAGCATGGGTCATATATAACTTTAAAAAACGTTTTATGCATGTAAAAAAATTTATATACACAAATTATTGAAATATTAAGAACTTATACAATAGAAATAATTAAATAGTCTATCTAATATATAATGAGTGATGGGGTCAGGCCCAAAGTAACAATATGGGTTTAAGCAATTTGGACCCAACAAAGAAGCCCTTACCTAAAGTTCACGAAATGGTCATACAGGTCATGGACTCGAATAAGGGACATACACTAAGGCCGAGCTCTTTGCGGGGCCCAATCATCGCAAATCTACGTACCTTGACAGACAAATGAGGCACGTTTGTTTCACAGTGACGTTTCCGTAATAAAGGCTAGGGTCTACGCTACCTATGGTCGTACACTGTATGACTCGAATCCATAGGGGAAGGTCCTCTATAAATACAGTCATTCCCACTTCATTTTTACCCCAAATCATTTATAACTCTCAAATTGCGTACTAAGTTCTTTTATAATCTTGGTATCTGGACTAACATAAGTATCATAGCAGGGTTGAGGTATTCTCTTACCCTCTCTAACTTTGCTCGTCTTGCAGGGACGAATACATGGCTCGGATTAGAAGCAAAGTCTCTCGTCCGAGCCTCAACCATCTCCCACAAGCTCGGCGAGCTCCACTCCAAGGCAGGTAGCTCGGCTAACCCTTTGGTTTCGGCCCATGCTCCTCCTACTTCCTTAGCCTACAACAAAGAACTTAGCTACCTCCTACTCAGGAACATATCATTTGGCGCCCACCGTGGTAGTAGATGAACATTAACTATCAAAATATCCCCATAACACTATTTTCAATGATTGATGACATAGAAGCCCCAATACAAGAGATATAAACAACTTCCCTCCTCCCGAGGTCTCATCCGAAACAATGGGCCTAGGCAATTAGGGTATAATAGCTCGGGTACGAACGTCATCACAATTGATTACTTCTACACTACTTCAAATGAAGTCGGCCTTGGCAACACTCACAAAGGCATTTACGTCAAGCAACTCCTAAAAAATCCAAATTCCCGATAGACTCTTCGTCTTCCGAGCCCACAAGAAATTCATGATGAGACTCGGTGTCTCCAGGTACGACAAAGTCTCGAGGAGACTCTGCGTTTCCCGGGGTAGACAATCCCTAGAGAAATTCTTCGTTTCCGAAGCAACAAAGACCCGAGGACACTATTCGTTTCCCGGGTAGACAAAGACTCGCGGAGACTCTTCGCCACCTACATAAAAAAACAGGTATAGGAAATCTCAGATAGGGACAAGCAAGGGGAAAACCTCGTGGAAGACTTCCCCCACAAACAAATCGCTGATGGGCCGAGACATAGGTCAATCTTCAGCAGGACAACTTGTAGAGGTCTTGGTTGAAAAGCCAAACACCCAGCAATACGTTTTTTTCACTCAAGCACAATGTCATGGAATTTCATACTCCACGACCCTTTAGCTGTGTATCTACAAACAACATGAGTCTTAGCAAAATACAACACGATGAGAATTGGGACGTATGATGGAAGCCCAGATACCTAACACCATTTGGAATCATACAAGGCTGCCATGTACGTACACCAACCACACAATGTTATACTTTGCAGAATGTTTTAGAAGGTTTCCTTCGATCCCAAACTAGAGAATCAACTCCTTTGAGAAACTACAACAATGCTTCTTGGAGCAGCTTCCTGGTCATACAATATTCATGCATACGTCATACCACCTGCTCATAATCATGAAAAACAATGATGAAACAGTGAAAGAGTACACTCATAGAAAACAGCCATGCTTGTACAAAATATTGCACAATCCGAATACATCCAAGCGTACAAATACAGTCAGAGAAACCTGGCTTTCGTAAAAAAGATAGTCGAGGATATGCCCGGAGAGGTACATAATCCCTTAAGGATGGCATCCGAATTCTCGGAAGGCGAAGAGTTCAGAATAACCTTGAAAACAATTGACAAACCTGAATCCCACTCCTTATATAGAAAACATAAATGGGGGGAAAGGCAGCGTCAAAAGAGCCAAATCACGAATGAAAAAATGAAATATTCAGCGGAGACACCCCTCAAGGTATTCCGCACACAACTATTGTACCAAATAGAGACAATAGAGATATTGACACCACCAAAGAAGATGAGCTCCCCAACTGATAAAAGGAATCACCAAAAATTATGTGCATTGCACAAAGACCATGGACATGATAAAGAAAACTGCTTCGAATTACGAAAGGAGATAGATGCAGCCATTAAAAAAGGTTTCTTGAAGGATTTCATCTCTAACGCCTCGGGGTGAATGTAGGAAGGTAGCCGACACGATCCAAGTAACGAGCACAAGGAAATTGGCTAGGCAGCCACAAATGAGGGAAAAGTTGTGGTGAGCTTCCCATTAACAGGACCCAAGAAGCCAAAACTTGCTGAGGATGACCCATTGATAACCCAAATCATCATAGGACAATGCCTTGTTAGAAGAGTCATGGTGGATACAAAAAGCTCGATCAAGATTATATTCGAATCAATCAAGAATGGGCATACCATGAGCAAAGGTCACACCATAAGATCAAATAATAGTCGGGATTGTGGGAAAGGCAGCCCGAGCAACATGATATATCATCTTGGCAACTTCGATTGAAGGGAAGAAAGTCACAACCAAACCCATGTCGGACTACACATTGGACACATACTTGCATTACACAATGTCATCCTGGGACGGCCAAGACTCAATGCATGGCAAGCCAACACAATAACATACAACAAACACTACAAGAAAATCGTAGTAATGATGACGGACATTTCCGTCGCTAAACCCGATTAACGACCGAATGACGTGGTCGTGTATTTTTTCGTCGCTAAGAAAATTACCGACCGAATTCAGACGGAAAAGTTAGCGATCGAATATTGGGTCGCTATGTACCAACCGAATACCGACCGAATGGTCAACATTGTTGACTTTTGACTTTGACTAGTTAACGACCGAATACCGACGGAAAAAGTTAGAGACCGAATATTGGGTCGCTGTTTACCGACCGAATCCTGACTGAATGGTCAACATTGTTGACTTTTGACTTTGACTGAGTAATGACCGAATACTGACGGAAAATTTAGCGATCGAATATTCGGTCGGTAAATAGCGACCGAATACCGACCGAATGCTCAACGCCCGTTGACTTTTGACTTGTCCCGAGAACAGCTGAAATAGCTGACGGATAATTAGCAACGGAAAAGAGGGTCACCATATAGCGACTCGAATACAAACGGTATTTACCGTCGCTAAATTGTTGTTATTTAAAAAAATAAAAATTTAATTTAATTAAATCCCTATTACGTAACACAAGAAAGTAATAATAAAGCAATAACCAAAATGCTCACAACCAAAATGCTAATAACCAAAATGCTCACAACCAAAATGCTCACAATCAAAATGCTCACAATCAATTCTCATTACATTAAATACTCACAATCAAAGTGCAAACTTCTTATTACAACACTCACAATCAAAGTGCACATTTTGAATAACAACACTCACAAACATAGTGTGCACCTTACATTACAACTCACAATCAAAGTGTACACATTACATTACAAAGCTCACATTCAAAGTGCACACTTTGAATTATCAAAACTCACAATCAAAGTGTGCACATTACATTGCAACACTCACGTTCAAAGTAATTTATTTCATCGAAGGCATGGTAGCCCAGTGGGTAGCATCCACTGCCTGTGACCGAGAGGTCCAAGGTTCGATACCTCCCTCACACAAGGGGGAATGATTTAATTGTCATTTATTTGGGTTCCCTTGTGAGAGGTCTTATACACCCCTCACGGGGCACCCGCTCAACGGGACTTCTACTACTCCTCACGGGGCACCCGCTCAACGGGAACATCCGCTCAACGAGGTCATCTACTTCTCCCCTCACGGGGTCTTCTACTTCTCCTCCTCTGGTGAGGTCTTATATTAATAAATTGTAATAAACTAGACCATACTTATAAATGGTCTAGTTTTTTTTAAAAAGTAATTTATTTCATTTATCAAAACTTACAATCAAAGTGTGCATTTCTCATAAACTCCTTGATGTCATTCATATGCATATCCTTGAAAATGCATAAGTTGCAATCTGCAAAATTTAAGAATCAAATTATTATGACAATAAAATTTCTACTTTGAATTATGTTAAAAAGTTATACAATATGACAATTAATTTATTGTAATAAAGTACAAAAAAAACAACAAATATGACTCACTTTCAATATGTGGAATTCCAAGAGAAGCGAGAAATCTTAATCATTCTAAATCATCATCGGTCATTAATTCATCCTCTTCTTCAGAATTGTCATCTCCCGACATAATTTCATCATCGTCATCGTCATCATCTTCATAACCACGACTCGTACCGGCCACAAGTACAACTTCAATTTCCCCTGACCGGTGTGCAAGTTGACCAACTTCAGTAATAGTTGGATCAATGCGACTGGTCTCCTCCTCGCGTACTTCGTCCTGATACGGTACCGGAACACCAGGAACGTCAAATAGACGTGGTTTGGAACGACATACAGCCAACCAATCAGCCCTAGATGATGTCTTACTACCCGGATAAGGTGTGTAGTAGACTTGTTGACATTGGGAAGCAAATACAAATGGATCGTAACCCTGGTAGGTTCTTTTCCTATGGATTTCTACAAGTTTATATTGAGGATGCACTCTTAAACCTCGATTTGGAGTAGAATCAAACCAGTCGCATTTGAAAAGAATAATTTTTTGGTCAGGTATTCCAGCAAGTTCAACCTCAATTACTTGCTTCAACTCACCGTAATAATCTCATTTAACCCATACCCCATCTGTTTGTCGTACCTTTTCCATCGCTGTGGGCTTTGGTGTGAAATCTATAACCGCTAACAAAGTAAATCGGTGTATGACATCACTCTCCTCGACGGGCCCCAAGACAGAGTTTTTCAACAAAATTTCGGAATCTTCCTCGAAGGCTATGTATCCCATTGAGCAATAAAAGTTAAATTATTTTAATTATGCATTCTTATTAGTTATTACAAGTACATTTCTACACAATAGTACCAACTTACATGAGTTCCAAACCATTTGGAAAAATCATTATAAACCCGACTTTGAAGTTCTTCCTCCGTTATCTGCGGGGTTTGTTCATTTACTTGACTAACAAATTTCCCGAGTTACAAATTAAATGACAATATTATTATTTGGCCACTTTTAATTATATAACAAAAATGAAGCAAATAGATAAGTTTACTTATCGAAGATATGGTTCGACCTCTTCACAATTCATTAGGATATAATTCATTGCTATTTTATAATCTTTATCGCTTAATAAAATCCTTTCTTTTTTTTCCAAATGATCTTCCGGGTAAGTTGCAAATTGATAATACATCTGGTCCACTAATCTCGTCTTCACCATCATTTCGCCCTAATGGTTGTAACTCTCGTTTTCACGTGGGGTTCGAAATAATAGCTAAAAAACGTAGCAGCCTTCTTCGACCAAGTATGCATTGCAAATTGACCCCTCAACTCTAGCCTTGTTCTTTATCTTCTTTTTCGATGGTGCAGGGTATCTAATTAAAACATATGTAGTTAATCACATTGTAAATACGTACATGAAAAATATAATACAAAGATGAGATAACTTAAGACAATGGTCGTTACCTCTCGAATGGGTACATCCACCTAAACCCTGCATCGGGCCACCAACCTCGCTTCGCACGGAAGGTGAATCGGCAAGTGTTCCATCACATCAAAAAATCCCGGAGGAAAAATTCTCTCTAACTTGCATAATAAAATAGCGATAGTGTCCTCCAATTCTTGCATATGCGCCACACTCAACTTTGGGGGAACACAAATCTCTATAGAACATGACTAAGTTCAGCCAAGGGTCCCCAAACATTTGCTGGTAGTACTTCTCTAAGTGCTATAGGGGATAAGTCTCTCCATGAATACATGAGAATCGTGACTCTTCATTCCGGACATTTTCAACTCTTTTCATATCAACGCATCGCGCCAAATTCGATGCATATCCATCCCGGGAGCCTTAATTCTTTAACCCACCGCAAAACCATTTCTTTTTTTAGGCTTGGTAAGAGTGAAACATGCCTTCGGTTTTGTTGCTTTACCTCGGCCATCGTGTTTAATATTCAATTCGGACGATTGCAATACCTTTCAACATCCGCTCTAGCTTTAACATTGTCTTTAGTTTTACCTTTCACGCCTAGCACGGTGTTAAAGACATTATCAAACACGTTTTTTTCATTATGCATGACATCAATGTTGTGTCTTATCAAAAGTGTCCGCCAATAAGGTAAGTCCCAAAATATACTACGTTTAGCCCAACTATGATCCCGTCCCCTCGCCTTTGCTCTTTACCGATCTCTTCAGTCTGTATCGGTAATTTTTTGATAATCTCTAACTCTAAGGAACATTTCATGACCACTAAGGCGAAGTTGGTGGGTCCGCTCTCTCTTGTCGCCGGTCCCTTTCTGAATCCCTTTGCATCTCTTCTAAAAGGATGATCGAGTGACAAGAAGCATCTGTGGCAATCGAACCACGATTGTTTCCCTCCGCATCGCAAATAGAACGCTTGTGTTTCCTCCATACAATATGGACAAGCGTGAATGCCACTCGTACTCCATCCACTCAACATTCCATATGCTCGGAAATCACTAATTGTCCAAAGTAATGAAGCCCTCAATTTAAAATTTTGTTTTTTTTGAGATATCATAAGTTTCCTCTCCATCAGCCCTCACGCTTGATTCAATTCATCGATTAAAGGTCGCAAGTACACATCGATCTTGTGTTTTGGATTTTGGGGGTCCGGGTACAATGATAGTTAAGAAGATTACATTGTTCTTCATACACATCCAAGGGGGGAGATTATAAGGTGTTAGAAGAACTGGCCAAGAAGAATAGTTCTTCCCTGACATGCCGAAAGGTGCAAAACCATCTGTGCATAACCCAAGCCTTACATTCCGAGGTTCCGCTGCAAAATCGGTGTGTGTTCTGTCAAAATGTTGCCAATCTTCTCCATCCCGTGGGTGATTCATTATTCCCTCTTCCCTCTCACTGTTTGAGTGCCATGTCATGTGTCTTGCAGTTTTCTCAGATGCATACAATCTTTGTAATCTTGGAGTAATCGGAAAATAATACATCTTTTTGCAAGCAATCTCTTTTAATCGTGTATTTTTTGATTTCTTTTTCTTAATGTATCTAGCATGGCCACAAAACTTGCATTCTCTACTCTCAACATCATCTTTCCAATACAACATACAACCGTTAACACAAACATCAATCTTTTGCACCGGTAATCCAAGGCCTTTAACCAATTTCTTCATTTTGTAAAAATCGTCTAAAGCATTATTATTTGGAGGAAGTGCCTCTTTCATCAACTGCGCAAATTTATCTATTGTAGTTTCAGATAAGTTGTCTTCGGACTTAATGCTCAACATCCTGGCAGTCATTGAAAGCTGTGAATGGTTTGTACAACCATTGTACAGTGGGCTATCAACAGCTTTCAACATGTCATAGAATTTTTGTGCCTCTGGATTGGGAGGTTCTTCCACGTCCCTATTTTGCTGCTCATTAAAACTTGGTTCCGCAGCATCAATAATCATATCTCAATAATTGTTCGGTATCGTGTGTCTTTTATAATTATCCATTTCATGAACAAACGGGATTTGAGGCATGGGAATGAATGCCTCACCATGACATGTCCAATTATAATAGTTAGACACGAATCCGTTCATAACAAGGTGATACTTCACAGTATCAGGCATATGAAAATACTTATTCCTACAAACCCCACAAGGACATCTAATCCCATCTATTTGTACATTAGCAGACGAACTAACTGCGAAAGTCACAAATCGTTTCAATCCCGCTATAAATTCTTGACTATTCGAATCCATATACATCCAACTACGGTCTTCCATTACAAACACAATATCTGCGTATACAAAGACTTAATAATTAAATGCATATTAACTTTGAATGTTATTTTGATTATTTGTCACCCTTATTTCAAAGTAATTATTAACGTGTGATAATGGCATCTTGTCTACTATTATTAACGTGTGATTATTTTCAACATTAGGTTGTTTGTTTGTCTGAACAAAGATATAAAATAATGAGAGATAATACAAAGACATAAAATCATGGGAGATAATACAAAGAAAGAAAATGATGGGAGATAATACAAAGAAATAAATTCATGGGAGATAATACAAAGAAATAAATTAATTGGGAGATAATACAAAGCAATAAAATCATGGGAGATAATACAAAGAAAAAAATAAATTGGGAGATAATACAAAGAAATAAAATCATTGGGATAATACGAAGAAGCATAAAATTTTGCGACTTTCATATCATCATTTAATATCCAAAAAATAAATGGTATGTTGTAAACCTAATAAAAGGTAAATTGCCCTAAAATTTGATTCTTTGTGAACAATTTTTGCTCTCATGATTTTTTTTTTTATCCCTTATACCACATTTTGATTACGCTAAAAATAAATGATATAAAAGAGCATAAATATTGACATTAATAACATTATAATAAATAGAGATGAAGAGATTCTCACCAAATACCCAATTGAAATTGGAAGTGTTGGGGAAGTCTTGCGGATGCCGGAGGTGGTGATGGGAGGAGGGTGGAGATTCAAGGTTGATTTTGGAATAAATCACTAGAGGAGATGGTGGTAGAGTAAGAAATCGCGGCTGCAAAATATGTAAAGGGGAGGGTTGAAAATAAAGATCCCACGCACTGGAAATACGACGCCGTTTCGGCATGACGTATAACGACCGAATACCAACCGCTCTGGCATATTCGGTCGCTATTCGGTCGCCCAAAAGAGAGTCTGAACACTTGTAAATTTTTGAAAATAAATATCTTACTCACTGGGAAAGATGACGCCGTTTCGGCATTCTTCTAGGCGACCGAATAGCGACCGTCCTGGCATTTTCGGTCGCCCAAAAGAATGTCTGAACACCTGTAAATTTTTTAAAATAAAGATCCCGCGCACTGGACAAGACAATGTCGTTTCTACATTTCTATTTAGCGACCGAATTGCGACCGATTATGTCGGATCATCCGAACTTTCCTCGGATCGACCGAACCGAAACAGAGAGTTGAAGCTTTTGGAACTAGCTGATTTCGGTCGACCGATGGTTAAGTTCGGTCGACCTAAGCATATTCGGTCGCCCAAAAGAAAGTCTGAACACTTGCCAATTTTTGAAAATAAAGATCCCACGCACTAGAAAGACGACGCCGTTTCGGCATGACGTATAACGACCGAATAGCGACCGTTCTGGTATATTCGGTCGCCTAGAAGAAAATCTGAACACTTATACATTTTTGAAAATAAAGATCCAACGCACTGGACAAGATGACGCCATTTCGCATGTAACATTAGCGACCGAATAGCGACCCTTTCGGCATATTCGGTCGCTATTATTTTCCCGGATTCCGTTTTTTATAATATAGCGAGGTTTTTAAAGATATATAGAAACCTTTTGCCTATTTTATTTCATCATTAATGAGCATTTATTAAAATTTTAGTTACACTACTGTATACCTCACGTAAATGTCAACACAAATGTATTACTTGAATTGTTCTGCTTCAGGTCTATACAGGTATTTTGTCAAAAGGTATAAGTTTACTTGTTTCACTATTCAGGTTAATGTGTACATACGTCTAAGTATACGTTTTACTTGTTTCACTATTCAGGTTTTTATATATCTTTAAAAACCTTGCTATTGTATAAAAAAACAGAATCCGGGAGAATTTACCGACCGAAGTACGACCGATATATCCGTTACTTTAAATAGCGACGGAAAAGAATTTTTCGGTCGCAACTAAGCCCCAATCTAAATCCGTCGCTACTCCGTCTCTAAACCCTAACCCTAAACCCTAAGACGGTCGCTATTCGGTCGCCCGTCGATCGGTATGAAGCCAATTTTCCAGTAGCAGAACAGGGTAACTATATAACATACCCCCCGCACAGAAAACAATCAGCTATCTTCCATTCAAAAGAAAACATAAACCAATCAGCTCTCTTCCATTTCAACAGAAAACATAAACCAAAATGTCCAAAATAATCACAAAACTTAACTTAAAAAAAATCATTAAAAGCTAACAATAGTTACAAATTGATACAAAAATTAACTAAATACTCTATTGACTCCCAAAAACATCATCGATAGAGTTAAAGGGTCATCGTCATAGTCCGATTCTAACTCATCGTCTAAAATACTACTTCAATTTGGCCTCTATCTCAGAGGCACTTAATACAACCTGGTCCTTATTTGTTAAAATTTAAGCTAACATACTAGCTAGACCCTTGTTTCTCTTCTTTTCCGTCATCTTGAATTCTCATTTTTGGTCGGCTAGCTGTTTCTGAAACTTTGATTCCATTTCGCTCCGCATTTGTTCCATGTCTGAATGCGACACCGCCTGACTGCCTCGCCTCATTGTCTTTACCACATCACTAAAGGAACCGAGTCCTTGGACACGTCCCTTTCTTAGCCCACCCGCAGCCTCAGCAGACAACTCAATCTGAGTCGGCAAATCCGGAAGAGGCAGTCCGGCTTGAGTTGCTTTGTTGGCGGCGTCGTCATAAACCTCGTGGAACACCCGCTGTCAAAAAAATTGTCATTAGGATATTACATTAAATAACTAATATCAAAAAAGGAAAAACTGTAATTAAATACTTACAGACAACTATCTAGAATCTTCATCAACCCATTCGCCTTTCTTTGGCCCGAGATGGTGTTGATGAACATGATCGTAACTGGCCGAGAATGGGATTGCATGTCCGGTCTCCTTTTCCTGTTAAACAAATTCATTAAATACGAACAAAAAACACATACAATATAAGAGTACGTCAATTAATAAAGATCCCGTACCAGTTTAATGTGGTGCTCAATGTGGCTGAGCAAACCTCCAGTGTGTTTCATCGGGCCTTTGCCACCCCTCCCTTCTTTCCCGTTTTTTGCTGCTTGTGCCGACTTGGCTTTAAATTCCGGAGTCTTCCAGTACTCTTCAAGTCGCGCCCAATCCGTCTCAAAAACCCATTTCGGTTTCTTATTTTTTTTCCCGGGCGTCGCTCATAATGCCACTTAGTCTCCTCGTCAGTATGGTACGCCAACCTGTCTTGACGCCATCCTCATGCTCAGGAGCCCAACGATACTTTTTTTGCAATTTGAAATAATGTTAGATAACTAAATTCGAATACTTCTAAATTTAAAGACTTCTAAATTCAAACTTATTTTCTAATTTACTTACCTTGAACTCGTCCCACCACAATTTTTCTTCTTCCTGGGGAACATCCTTGATGGTGCTATATGCCCCCTTGAAACGATCTTGAAAAATTGTAGTAATTGCGGCGGAACAGCTGGATGCCAACCTGAAACTATAATAGCAAACAAAAAATTTGATTAGTTACTATAATGACGACAAGTAGTATAATTAGCTTAAATGAAATAAATTAGTTACTTACGTGCAGGTGGTAGGTCGAAGGAGAATACACGTATCTCATCGTAGACGCAACTCCGCTGGGAATCGGACGCTGCTCGTGGGACGGTCGATCGGGTGAGTCGCCGATCTCAGCTACGGGCATAGACTCGGGCCGCGTGTACTACCGCAAACGCATCCCGAGATGTCTCGTGCATCATCATCTTGTGATGGAGGTGTCGTAACGGGCACGAGAGCAGATCGCGGTGTCTCCACCAAATCTGGTGATGAACCAGGCTGGGAGGTGGAGGCCGGAGCAGACGTGGCTGGCGAACCAAATGGTAAGGCTACTCGTATACCTTTCCTTGGCGGCATCTCTGAAATACACGGAAAGAATAAAAACTTATGTGTTACAATATTAATATTAATACATAATTGGTCAATTCACACATATCATTGCACATATCATCGCACACTATCAATTCGCACATAAGATATTCCCTATGTCTCAAATCAAATATTCACACTGACATTTAATTTTGGATGGAGGGAGTATTAACTTTTATCCCAAGAGAAATTAATAGTAAAGATCCAAGAAATTATAATACTTACTACTTCATCCGTTTCATAATAGAAGCCTTTTTTAACATCTTCATCTTTTTCCAAAATGGAAAATTCTGTTATAAACCTTGTTCGATTGTTTCAGGATCGTGTACAAAACAAGAAGAGAAACAAACTTGTAATGATGTTAACAGTCATGTTCCAAAATACATGCCATTTTCCAATATTTAAGGATACTTTACTAACTTTTCCCTTACTCATATTATGGAATATAGAGAAAAAATGGTAGGTTATGATTGAGACAAGGATATATTAATAAAAACTCTTATTGTCTACTAAAATATAAAGCATGCTATGAATGTATAATATTCTCTCCAAATAAAGCTCGATCTTACAAATAAAACACGTTACTACAAAAAATCAAAGGTTCTATTATCTTACAAATTTCACCTAAATCGCTCATCTTTTATTTACCTCCCCCAAAGTAAAAAAATCAATCAAGAAAAGTTCCCTTATTCACAAAAAACCCCCAATTCCCCTCATTTCTCTTCTCCCCTTTCCTCTTTTCAATTTCTTATTCTCTGTCTTTCTATTCACACCCAACAACACAGAGGGAGAAAGAAACACTAAAAACACACACACACACACAAAGTCACAATCTTTGAAACCCCAAGACAACATTCTTATCTATGTTTAAGATTCTTCTTACATCGTCTGATGGTTCTCTCTAGTTTCATCTTCTTCTTTCTTTTCTTGAACAAGATTTTTTCTTACAAGTGGTGGTGAAATTCCTGAAAACCCTCAACTCTAATTTCAATGCAAGTTCACGATCTCCCATGTAATTACTCTTTAGCCCATCCTCACTCCGATCCCTCTTTCTCTACAAACCATGTCCGACCACTCTCAACAACCCTCTTCTCCGATCCATTCCCCCTATACATAATTTCAAGAATTCCCGAGAAAAACCGCGAAGAAGCCCAAAATAACCACAGCCCACCTCCTAAAAATAGTGTTCAAAATGATTATAATAGTAACCATAACAACAATAATAATACTGTAGTAGTTAGAAGAGAAAGGCCTTCGAAGGCGTGTACTCAACGAGCCGCGGCGAGGATGCAGGCTACTGCTGCAGCAGAGGCGGCGACTGCTGCGGGTGATAAGAAGCGAAAGAAAGCTGCTTTGAGGAAAGAAAAGTTGACTGCCCGGTTGGTGAGGGAGGAAGTGGAGAAAGAGGAGGAAGAGGAGTATATCGGTGAAGAAGAGGAAGAGGGCGGTTCGGGTTCGCCTCCGGGTCATCCGAAATAATCAGCAATGTAGTAAGATTGTTACTCCTTTAGTTGGGACACTTTTGTAAAACACGAAATCGTTACTTGACTGCTATAAAAGAAAGAACAGATGCCCATATAAAGCATGCTATGAATCTATAATATTCTCTCCAAATAACTACCTAACAGATGAACAAGTCTTAAAAAACATCAATGCCAACAAAACTTAAACCACAAACCACCTAAAATAGGAGAATTCATAAAGAATCTAATCTCAAATTAATAAACTGGCCAGAAATACAAATTTCAGAAAAGTGACAGCAACCTTCAAATCAATCTCCCTTGCCTTCAACCTTGAAAACAAAACAGAGAAACAAAAAATTTAATTTTCATTATCTAAGTTAAAATTCAGCCTCTTCTTCCAAATGAACTTAAACCACAAAAGAAGTTAATAACATCAAATATTAATTTAAACTTCTCCGATTTCGAAAAAAAAATTGATTTTAGAAAAATATTAATTTTGAAAAAAAATATTTGAAAGAGATGGAACAACTTACACGTAATCGTCGAATGACGGTGGGGGACGAAGGAGATGGTGGCGTCGGAGATAGCGGTGAGGCGGAATGGCGGTGGCGTAATCGAACACCGAAACGGAATGGAACCTTCTCACTTTTTATTTTGAGATTTCGAGTGGCGGTGGCGAGTTGACTGAAAAAAGGGATTTGAAGAAGAAGATGGTGGTAGCAAGGTTGCGGGATGGCGCTCACCGCAGATGGGAATTTGGGGGGGGGGATTTTTTTTAGGGTATCGTGATGAAGAAGAAGAAGAAGACTCGTCTCGATTCTTTTTTTGTATAATTTTTTTTCAATCATCAAGACTTAAAACGACGCCGTTTTGCCATTTAATCATAGCGACTGATGAACACCCAAAGTCGGTCACTATTCGGTCGCCCAATAGAATGCCTAACACTTGTACAATTTTCAAATACATGAGGCCGCGAAGTGGCAAAACGACGTCATTTTGTGTCATTCATATGCAAATAAACACCGTTATGTTTTCCGTAGCTATTCGGTCGTTAAAGTCCGTCGGTATTCGGTCGCTATATAATCCGTCTGTAAACGGTCGTTAATATACGTCGTAAATCCGTCGTTAAGGGTGTACAAAACAACGGCGTTTCAATTTGGTCAACGGGACCGATGTGGCCGACGGATGGGCGACAGAATAACGACCGATTGTTGTTCGGTTTCTATTCGGTCGGTATTCCGTCGTTAAATTTGTGACCAAAAACTTCGGTCGCTAAAATCGGTCGCTATTTAACTGTTTTCTTGTAGTGAAAACACTGAAAATGATGTCATGAGGAGAATTGATCAAGGCGCGAGGCCAGATTTCCCCGCTAGAGGAATGCCACTCTTGCGAGCTACTCGAAAAATGGTGGTTCGATAAAACATCAAGAAACGTTAAAGCCAATCCCTCGAACTATATTGTCCGAGGGCGAGTTCGAGCCGCTCTAACCTGGATGAAAGGTATTCGGATAGATCTATGAAGATAAGAAAGGAATTGGCCCCGTGGATCAAGCGACAAGTAAAAGAGATCCTAATAGCATACAAAGGTATCTTTGCCTTCGAACCAAAAGACCTTGGGATGATACCTCGGGCAATAGGCGGGGGAAATGCTCAGACTGACTATGTTTTTATACTTTAATCCGCACAGGCATATTTTTTAGTTGGCAAGATTATTTTTTAGCCAAGACGGATTTGGGAAATCAAGAAATTCTTCATTGACGAGGGACGAATTCGTCCCTCAATTCCCTAAAACGTTAGCCTATGGCATGTTTTTTGGGTGGCAATATTTGTTTTAGCCATGATGGATTTGGAAAATCCCTCATGGGCTGACGTGGACAAATTTTACGCGTCAACCCATTACGAATTCAGGAAATCCGTCTTGGACGAGGATGTATCCGTCCTCAATGCCCTAAAACGTCTCCATCCTCATTTCAGCCAAAGCCTCACAATAACAAGAAGAAAAAGCCTCCCAACAACACCGCCGCTCCTCCTCCTCATCTCCTCTACATTTAAATGTTCATTTTCACCTTTTTTCTCTTTTGTTTTTAGTTTTTTTATGAATTTATTTTTCTGATTTCTTGTAATTTCCACCCACGTTTAGAACAAGATTTCAGCTAGCCGATGTGACAAATCATCTTTGAGACATTTTGGTGTAACGGTCATAAAATTCGATATATAAATTCAATGGAGTTAATTCAAGATATATTGGAAAGCTAAGAGATAGATATGCAACTTTCATGAGACCACAAGATCAAAATATGTCGTTTTGGAGTCCTAAATCATCCGCAAAGTGGCTAAAACCATTTTCTGGATTTTTAGGTGAATTTTAAGCTTGCTGAAATTTAAATTCTTTCTTGTATCATTTTATTATGCTTTAATGTTTTATTTCATTTTTAAGAACTTCATGAACATGTTGTGAATTATTAGCCACTTTGATCATCAACATATTTTCGTCTAGCCACTTTGGTCAAAATTCAAGTTTTTGAACTTATTTCATCACTAAAGTTTTTTCGGCCTGCCATTTTGGTCACTAAATTTTTTTTTTAAAACTTTTTTCATCACTAAAGTTTTTTAGGCCTGCCATTTTGGTCATTAAAGTTTTTTCGGTCTGCCATTTTGGTCACTAAAGTTTTTTTATTCTTCCATTTTGATCAAAGTTTTTTAGTGACCAAAATGACAAAATGAAAAAACTTTTGTGACCAAAATGGCAGACCGAAAAAATTTTAGTAACCAAAATGGAAGGTCTAAACAACTTTAGTGATGAAAAAAGTTAAAAAAACTTTAGTGACCAAAATGGCAGGCCGGAAAAAACTTTAGTGATGAAATAAGTTAAAAAACTTGAATTTTGACCAAAGTGGCTAGACGAAAATATGTTGATGATCAAAGTGGCTAATTATTCCATGTTGTCCACTAGATTTAATACTTGGGCCATAATTAGTAATTAGGTATTCGACAGTTACTTAGCAATTTCGATCCAACACAAATTAGACTTTGAATATAACTTGTTTCCTAATCCCTTATGGATTCTTGGAAAATAAGTTAGTTGAATCCTACATGGATTCTTAGGTCTATTGGATACGAATTCTCCTCTATATATATGAGCAATTCACAACTATATATATATATATATATATATATATATATATATATATATATATATATATATATATATATTCACCTTCGTTTGTAGCGTTCAAATTGACTTATCATACGAATTATTCACATTTGTTGGTGGCGTCTTCCTTATACCGAGGTTGCCCGAATGTAAGAGGTCTTGTGAACATCGTTGGCGAAGGTTCACATCATTTGGTATCAAACCCGAGTTTCATCCAGTTATGACTATCTTTACTGCTTTATTTTTGTTTCTCCATTCGTTAAGGATTTCAGTATTTTACTCCTATTAGTTTGACTAAAATTTCTTTCTTTGAATCCGAATTGGATAGGGATTTCTGTGTTTTACTTTGTCTAAAATTCTTTTCTGCAAATTCGAGTTTTTGCTGAATCCATATTGTAAAGAAAAAGTTGAAGCAAAAAAATCAAGTTTTTATTTTATTTTATATTTTGGGTAGCAACATACCTGTGCAGGCATATCAAATTCCTAGGCAGGAATATTTCTGAAAAAAATGGGCAACACAAGTTGCATGTAATTTCTATCATGGCGCGCAATCAAGAGAGAAACGCACGCAAAGAAGTTCCTCCACCAATTGTTCTAGATCTCCAAATGCAAGCATTTCTAGAGGAGATGAAACATATAATGTGAGAAGAGTTTGAGAGGGGAAGAGAGAGGTGGGATAAGTCATCTCAACTCAAGAAGGGAAATACACGGCCTAAACCTGCCTTACAAAAAACGAGTGCAACATCTTGGAGGTCGAACTATCAAACCATGGAGCTTGCGTTGAATCTAGCACTACATCCACACCGTTTCAAGGTAAAGCAGCCCCTATTTCATCTCATTCTAGTGGCATTTAGAGCTGAAAATGTCAGGGAAGAGGACAAATAGCTAGTCAATGTCCAAACAAGCGTGTTATGGTCATCCGGGAAGATGGTGAAATAGAATCTGAGGATGAAGAAGATCCTATGGAAGAGGAGGAGTTTGAGGCTGAAAATGGTGAACTGTTGTCACTAGTCCCATGCCGAAATAAAGAAGATAAAGAAGAATAGCAACGGGAGGGCGATTTACACACTTGTGATCATGTGAAAGACAAGGTTGTTGTGCCAATCCATATTGGCCAATATGAAGATCAACTGAGGCTGAAAATATATGAGGATTGGGATTTGAGGGCAAATCCTTCTCAAGAAGTGGGAATGATGTGAATATCAATGTCATATATGTAAACCCTAGGGGGCTAATGTGATCAATCTTTGGGTAGTCACAATGTCCTGCTAGGGACCGCTTGTGATTTATGAACTCACACTACTACTAAGTGTGTCATTGCCATTGTGATATGAACCTACAAGGTCACACGCATAGACGAGCTAACGAGTTTCATGTCCAGATTCAATGAATCTAGAATGTGTCTAAGTTCATTGTATCTGACATTCATTTTTCTGAGAATAATAAAGCTTTATTATTTCGAATTAGAGATAAGGGGCATTATCGGTATAGCTGGGATTACGTGGGAGTTATTATCCGATAAGGACTCCCACTACTAGTAGAAGTCTAGGGGACGTGGGAGTTAAAGACTCCCACTGCCAGAAGAGGTTGAGTAGACGTGGGAGTTGTTCTGGAAACAACCTCTCACTCCCTATAAAAGCCTCTCTTGGCCGAAACCCTAGGGTCAGACATTTTTAGCCGAAATACTAAGAAATCTAGAAAACTGTTTTCTGCCTCCCTTTCTCCCTAATTCTCGAAATTCAGAAAAACTCAGAGCTAGCACTCGCTCCCCGTTTCATCACGTGGATACCGGTAGGGAGTAATTCCGCAAAGGGAATTCCGTTGGTGGCAGCAAAGCATCCAAGAAACAGGATCTTCCATTCAAGAATCGGATTCTTGAGCCAAAAATTGTAAGTCCTTTTCTCGGTTTTTAGATTCGTTTACGTATGAGCGGATCCTTCAGGGGAGGACTCATGGGTGTTTGGAACGAGTTTCCGCCCATGAATCCCTTCTGTGGTATCAGAGCCAGGCTCATACAATTCGAATTCGATATTGTTAATCACATCTTAACATATATCAAATTCGATTTGGTATGTGTGTTTGTGAAAAACAGAAAAGATTGTTTCTTTGACTGCCTGTCATATGTTTCTGTGATTATGATATTTGCATAAACTGTTTTGGTTAATCTGCTATGTATATTTTAATCGATTAATATTGCAAGCGATTAATCAACGTCAATAACTGATTATACCGCATAAACGCTTTATGATTCTCAATAATCGAATATACCGCATAAATCGTTTATGATTCTCATCAATAATCTGATTATACCGCATAAACTGTTTATGAATCTGTCTTTAATTCGATTATAACGCATAAACTATTTATGTTATCGGTTAATTATGTTATGATTCCCTGCCGTTAATTCGATTAACCAATGCATAATATGATTATGTAAGTAAGGCAATTGAGGGGTAAACCGGGGACGGAAAAGCTCATTCGTCGCGCAGATTCGTCGTTCCCCTGAATTAAGACTTTGTGTATATACTCGTTGTTAATTTCATTGTGCTTTATGTGATTTTAGCATGGTGAATAGCATGGCCTACTATACCGCTTGTTTTACATATTTTGGTTGTAATTTTATAATACGGCCTGCGAGCCGTTTTTCAATGATGTAAAATTGTAATCACTTTCTTAGATTAGCTTTATTGCTTCACATTGAAGGCTAGGTATGCCCATGCAAATATGTAACAAGGCTGGGAAGCTACTTGGATCGAAGACTTTATCCATGAGATGGATACTCGACTTTGATTGACCCTTAGCTCCCACAAGGCTCAGTGGGAGTCATCATAGGATTAGGCCATGCTATCTCACGTTTAATTTTTATGCTTTATATATTGCATGAGATGCTTGTATACTTGTATTACGCGTTTTAATGTCTTATTCAAACCGAAGGTTTTAACTAAGTCTTAAAATGTCTACCATACTCTAAGCACTCATTGAGCTTGGATCATCATTTTGTCTGCTTGCCAAAGCAATGGACAAGTGGTTATCTAAGCAAAGAGAGATGATGGTTCAACTTAGCTAGGCCATCAAAATAGTTTTTGGGCCTAGGGCATAAAATGGGAAAAAAGTCGAGACATATAGATGTCAATCCCATTAGACAATTTTACTTTAATTATGGGTGTTAAGCCAAAGCTTTCCTATAACTATTGTAAAATGTTTTTCCCCACTACTTATCAAGTGTTGAAATTGTGGAAAATGTTTTTTGCTCAAAAACTAATGACTTTGCAAATAACTTAATGTAGATAATGGCAACCAATACATCACACAATTCATTGCGATCCGTCATTGAGAAGGAAAAACTAAGCGGGACCAATTTCCTTGATTGGGCCCGCAACTTGAGGATTGTCCTTAAGCAGGAAAGAAAGTTGTACCTTCTTGATACGGACATTCCTGAACAGCCTGCAAACAACGCCCCTAGAGCTGAAAGAGAGCTTGGAAGAAGCATTTCGATGACTCTAACGATGTGACTTGTCTCATGTTAGTCACAATGAGCACTGACCTTCAAAAACAGTTTGAAGGAGTTGAGGCTTTCCAGATGATGGGCCAGCTCAAGGAAATGTTCCAAGAGCAAGCTCGTCATGAAAGATTCCTCACTACTAAGGCGTTGAATAGTTTCAAAATGGCCCCTGGCACCTCTGTAAGTGCCCATGTTCTAAAGATGAAGGGTTATTTTGACCAACTTGAGAAACTTGGGGCTCCCGTAGGTCATGACATGACCACAGATATGATCTTGGGCTCACTCCCACCGAAGTATGACCAATTCGTTATGAACTTCAACATGCATGCCATGGAGAAGACCATACATGAAATACACGGGATGCTCAAGCAGTCGAACCGAACATTAAGAAGACCCCCGAAGTCTTAATGGTTCAAAAAGGGAATTTCAAGAAGAAAGAAAGGGAAAGCCCATGGCCAAGAGAGGCAAAGGCAAAGGCAATGACAAGCCCAAGCCCCAGCCCAAAGCCAAGGCACTAAAGGAGAGAGTTTGCTTCCCATTGCAATGAACCGAGTCATTGGAAACGGAACTCGCAAGCTCTATTTGGAAGAGAAGAAAAAAGGGAAAGGCCAGTTTGACTGCCTCTCCGTGTATTTATGTTATTGAAAATTAACATGTCTGCTCCTACTTCATGGGTATTAGATACCGGTTGTGGATCTCACATTTGTGCATATGTGCGGGGGGTCAAAAGGAGTAGATCACCGCAAAAGGAGAAGTGGACTCGAGAGTAGCGAACGGAGCAAGAGTTGTTCGTTTGTAGCTACCGGACATTTAATTTAGTTTTGCCAAGTGGCCTTATTATAGAACTCGAATAATTGTCTTTATGTTCCAACTTTGAGTAGGAATATTATTTCAGCTTTCTTGTTTGGATATCGAAGGTTTTGAATTAAATATTATGAATAAAATTTGCACCATTCATAAGGATCGTATCTTTTATGGAGATGCCTCTTTGATGAATGGGCTTTATGTTCTTAACCTCGATGATTCCATTAAAAGGCCCATCTATAACATTAATACTAAGAGGTTTAAATCAAATGACTTAAACCAAACCTACTTTTGGCACTCGTCGTTTGGGGCCACATAAATGAGAAACGCATATCAAAGCTCCATTCAGATGGAATTTTGACATCATTTGACTTAGAGTCTTATGAGACTTGTGATTCTTGTTGTTAGGCAAAATGACTAAAGCTCCCTTTACTGGACAAAGTTAGAGAGCTTCCGATTTATTGGGCTTCATACATACAGATGTTTGTGGACCAATAAACACTAGTGCTAGAAGAGGGTTTCAGTAATTCATCACATTCACAAACGATTTCAGTAGATATGGCTACGTCTATCTAATAAAACATAAATCAGAATCTTTTGGAAGATTCAAAGAATTTCAAAATGAAGTACAAAATCCACTTGGTAAAAGTATTAAGATACTTCGATCAGATCGAGGTGGCGAATACCTAAACCAAGAGTTTGACAAACATCTTAGCGGTTGTGGAATTGTTTCACAATTAACTCCTCCTGGCACACCACAATGGAATGGCGTGTCGAATGGAGGAATCACACCTTATTAGATATGGTTCGATCTATGATGAGTCAAACAAGTCTTCCACTTTCCTTTTGGGGGCTACGCCCTAGAAACTCGCTGCATTTATATTAAATAGAGTTCCTTCTAAAGCGGTTTAGAAAAACTCCATATGAGATATGGATCGGGAAACGACCTAGTTTGTCATTTCTCAAAATTTGGGGGATGCGAGGCGTACGTAAAACGCTTGTTATCCGATAAACTCGCCCCTAAATCGACAAGTGTTTGTTTGTGGGATATCCTAAAGAAACTAAAGGATATTACTTCTATCTTCCATCGTGAGAACAAAGTGTTTGTTGCTCGTAATGGTTTATTCCTTGAAAGGGAATTTATTTCCAAAGAGGATAGTGGGAGTAAGATCCATCTTGAGGAAATTCAAGATCCCCAAACAACATCTCGAACCAACTTTGGAAGTTCAAGCAAGCTCACGTGCCGATCATCGAACTTCAATCTTTGACACAAGGCCCAAGGAGGTCGAGTCGGGTACATCAACGACTCGAGAGATATGGATTTCTCGGGATCGATGATCATCGAGTTGAACCGATTGATCAAGATGAACCCACTACCTACAAAGAGGCAATTCGTAGTTCTGAGTCAGATAAGTGGCTAGAGGCTATGAAGTCTGAGATGCAATCCATGTACGACAACCAAGTATGGACTTTGGTTGACCCACCCGAAGGGTGCAAGGTCATTGATAACAAATGGTGTTACAAAAAGAAGACCGACATGGATGGTAATGTACACACTTTTAAATCTCGACTAGTAGTTAAAGGTTATAGACAAGTTCATGGTATTGACTATGACGAAACCTTTTCCCCCGTCGTGATGATAAAGTCAATTAGGATTTTACTTGCCATAGCCGCATATTATGACTATGAGATATGGTAAATGGATGTTAAGACTGCGTTTCTTAATGGAAACCTTCTCGAGGATGTGTATATGACACAACCTGAGGGGTTTGTTGATCCAACAAATCCTAGCAAAGTGTGTAAGCTTCAAAGGTCCATTTATGGATTGAAGCAAGCATCTCGAGTTAGAATCGTCGCTTTGATGAACGTATTAAAGAATTCGGTTTCATCAAAAAGCGAAGACGAGCCTTGTGTTTATAAGAAAGTAACTAATAATGCAGTAGTGTTCCTTGTGCTTTATGTGGACGACATCTTACCGATTGGAAATGACATCCCCACATTACAAAGCGTAAAAAGCTTGGTTGGGGAAAGTGCTTTTCCATGAAAGACTTAGGCGAGGCTACATACATTTTGGGTATTAGAATGTATAGAGATAGATCTAACAAAATGATTGGCCTAAGCCAGAGTGGATACATTGACAAGTGACTGAAACGGTTCAGTTTGCAAGACTCCAAAAAGGGATTCTTGCCCATGTCACATGGCATTAAACTCAGCAGAACTCAAGGAACTTCTACAAGGGAGGAGCAAGAGCGCATGAGTAAGATCCCATATTCTTCAGCCATTGGGTCTATTATGTACGCCATGATATGCACTCGCCCAGATGTCTCATTTGCTTTAAGTATGACTAGCGAGATATCAATCTGACCTTGGAGAGTCACATTGGGACTGCAGTCAAGAGAATTCTTAAGTACTTGAGAAGGACTAAAGATATGTTCTTAGTTTACTGGGGGTCGGGGAAGGAAGTCCGGTTGTAAATGGTTACACAGACGCAAGCTTCCAGACCGACGTAGATGATTATAGATCGCAATCTAGTTTGTGTTTTGTTTGAATGGAGGTGTTGTGAGCTGGAAGAGCTCAAAGCAAGAAACCGTGGCCGACTCTACAACAGAATCCCGAGTATCTAGCCGCCTCTAAAGCGACTAAAGAAGTCTGTTTGGATCGGGAAGTTTGTTGATGAACTAGGTGTCGTCCCCTAGCATTGTGAACCCAGCTGGACCTCTATTGTGATAGTATCGGTGCCATTTCACAAGCTAAGGAACGTAGATCTCACCAACGATCCAAACACATTCTCCGGCGTTTCCATCTGATTGAGAGATCATCGACGGAGGAGACGTTAGTATTTGCAAAGTTCATACAGACGACAACATTGCAGATCCATTGACTCAAGCCACTCCCACTCGCCTAAACATGAGAGTCATACTAGGTCAATGGGATTGAGGATCATGTATGATTGGACCTAGGGCAAGTGGGAGATTGTTAGTAGTGCTCTAGGACAATTAGCATATGTTGTACATTTTATATCTTTTTGAGCATTTCATATGAATAGTTAATTTTGCTTATGAACATCAAATGCGTGATTTGATAGTAAAACTCATTTGCTTATGTAATTACTATTCTAGTTGTCCTGTTTGATTGATGATTACGTTTTACTAATCATGTGTAATGAATACAAATCATATCATAGATGCAATATATAGGGATACATTGTATTGGACGTGATCCGTTAGAGAAGTAATACTTCATGGTCCTTAGTCATAAGTATTACTTCCTCAATACTATTTTAGAATCCTTAGACCTTATGTCTCCATTTGATTCTAGCATGAATGGAGCCACGTTTTGACTCAGTCGTACGTTGCTTTTAATCGAGTAATCAATGCGACTGATGATCGGATGTAGTGTCCTATCATGGCTTGAATGTGAGAGGCATTGTAAGGAATTTGTCCCTCTCTATTATAATAGAGAGATATCCATGGGCCCCTCGATAGGGAAAGACTGTTTAAATGCATGGCCGTGCTCAAATGGATTTAATAAAGTGGTTATTAAATATTGTTTGTTGGAACAGTCTACCTAGAGATCGAGCATAAATATAATTAAAGCTTAATAAGGGTGACGACTACCATGCCTTATGCTTAATTAGGATATCGCGAGACAAAAGGATTAAATAGTGGATTGATATTAGGTTCCACCGTAAATTCATTCACTTTGGGTAGTCACAATGTCCTGCTAGGGACCGCTTGTGATTTATGAACTCACACTACTAATAAGTGTGTTTTCATTGCCATTGTGATATGAACCTACAGGGTCACACGCATAGACGAGCTAACGAGTTTCATGTCCAGATTCAATGAATCTAGAATGTGTCTAGGTTCATTGTATCTGACATTCATTTTTCTGAGAATAATAAAGCGTTATTATTCGAATTAGAGATAAGGGGCATTATCGGTATAACTGGGATTACGTGGGAGTTATTATCCGATAAGGACTCCCACTACCAGTAGAAGTCTAGGGGACGTGGGAGTTAAAGACTCCCACTGCCAGAAGAGGTTGAGTATAAGTGGGAGTTGTTTTGGAAACAACCTCTCACTCCCTATAAAAGCCTCTCTTGGCCGAAACCCTAGGGTCAGACATTTTCAGCCGAAATACTACGAAATCTAGAAAACTGTTTTCTGCCTCCCTTTCTCCCTAATTCCCGAAATTCAGAAAAACTCAGAGCTAGCACTCGCTGCCCGTTTCGTCGCGTGGATACCGGTAGGGAGTAATTCCGCAAAGGGAATTCTGTTGGTGGCAGCAAAGCATCAAAGAAACAGGATCTTCCATTCAAGAATCGGATTCTTGAGCCAAAAATTGTAAGTCCTTCTCTCGGTTTTTATATTCGTTTACGTATGAGCGGATCCTTCAGGGGAGGACTCATGGGTGTTTGGAACGAGTTTCTGCCCATGAATCCCTTCATCCGGCTTCTTTAATGTTGAAGGTAGTTGGATTGGTAATTCTCATTGTAATTTTTCGGCTACACTATCCAATAAATGGTCATTGTCGTATTTTTCTAGCTTTTCATATTAGCATAGATTAAACTGTATCACCCTTATGCATATTATAAATGCTTAAGGCTGCATTTTATTTTGCTAACATTTATGTACTGGGAGGTTTTGGTTTAAGTCGCCCTCCTTAATTTTTCCTGCCAAATTTTGGCTATTTTAATAAACGGGGGACCACCCACCACGCTGGTGGATTTTCTAAAAAGAAAAAAAAAGAGGAGAAGTTGAAGTGGTAGAGCCAAATGTGGAACTTCAAGAATTGGGGACTAAATCATGTGAAGAAGAAATCGTATGTCAAACTTCAATGAGCTCAAATGTCAATCTACAAATTGAGCCTTCACATGATGAGAATCTTGAAGAAGAAGAGATGGAGGAAGCACAAGATGATGATCTTCACAAGGATGATGGAGACCATGAAGATTAAACATCTTGCAAAAGGAAGAGAAATATATTGCTACAAAACTTCAAAGAAAAAGATTAAAAAAGAAATGGCAATAAGCTTTGCCATTCCATGGAGAATGAAGATATTGAAAGGAGATGCTTCAAAAGAAGAAAATCACAAAAAAACTCCTTAGCACCATCACAAGTGATAAAAAGAGCTACAATGCAAATCATCAACCTTCATCAATTGGTAAGGTTACAAAGGTATCAACTTCACTTTCTCAGAGTTCTTTAATAATGATATAACGACTCTAAAAGTGATTTTGACCTTTATGCTTGTAAACTTGTTGATATTGCATCCCTTCCTTTAAAATATCATCTTCATATAGATAACTTGAAGCATGATTTACATATGTTATATGTTTCTCTTGACAAGTTATCTATGAGATGCAATATCACAAACTTGGAGGATTCTTTTTTCTTGTTTACATAACTCTCTTAAGAATCATTATTGTCGCTTTTAATATTGATCCTTGCGCACACACATGCCACTTGAGAAATAACATTGATAATGAAGGACCTTTACAAAAGGTACCAAGCACTTCTCAAGTTTCCTTTGTAGGTTCCAAAAGATCTAAGATTCACAATGAAGAGATGAACCACAAGGAAGGGCATAGACAAGCTATGACTCCAAGAAAAGAGTCGAGTACCAAGGTTTGCAAGATTGTAGAGGAATCATCTAGAAAGGAAATTTATTGTACAAAAGATGACTCTACAAAAGACTACTCAAGGGGCCTCATTGGACTAATTGATGATGAATATTAACGTGAAATCCAAAGTCCAAATTCCTTGAGTAATGAGGTAAAAAGCTTAAATTCAACTCTAGACAACGATCATGATATTGATGATGATCCTTATGTGCTTCGTTTGATTTATATGATGAGCTGAAAGATATTGCCAAGAAGAACAGGATAATATGTGAAAACTTGCTTGCTCAATAAAAGAAAGATCTTGTATACAAGTAAAGTATAATGAACTTCTTGCCTCTTACACTAGCTAAAAAATGAACAAGAGAATGAGTTTTTATCGCTTGAAAACCAAGATTTGCTGGACAAGATGCTTATTGTTAAACCTAAATATGTTGAGTATGATATCTTGAAGCACAAACTTGATATTCTTATTTCTTATGTTGTTAAGTGTACATGTGCTAGAGGTATCCATGTTAGTGTGCTTATTGCTCAATGTGCTTCTCTTGATAATACTTGCTTATAGCACAAACACACACGCACACACAAACACACACAAGTTTGTACACTCAACCAGGGACGAAGCCGAGAATTTGGCGTTGGGGGGAGGGGGGATAGAGGGGGCACAACCGCAATGAGATGTCGAACTACTTTTAAAAAATAGCAAAAAAAATCTTTAGTGGACGAAACTGATAAAATATTCCGAACTATGTATAAAATTTACTATAACTAGTAGTATTTTTAAAAATCCCTGCACTCTACCTCTTTTGATGCTAGAATTACACATTCCACCATGTTTAAAGTTGTTTGCTCTTATTGTGGAATATGTGGCCATAACGCTAATCTTTGCATCATTGAGAAAAAGATTGATAGAGGTGCCAAGTCAATTTGGGTTGAGAAGACCCTAAGAACTAACCCCCAAGGACCGAAAAGAGTTTGGGTACCATAATTGAATTTTATTGTAGGAGACAGGGAATTCCGGTCGACCATACAAAGCACCGGTTGACCGATGAAATTGTCAAGTTTGCAGGATATCCCGGTCGATCGCACAAAACTCTTTGTTGACAGACATAAAAGGATTAGTCAGAAGCAGGGTATCCCGATCGACCGAACCCCATCCCCGGTCAACTGAAATCAAGACAGAAAGAAATTGAATTTATTTAGGACGAGGGTTGGATGACCGAATAGGACCTCCAGACGACCGAGGTGTCGTGATACATCAGTTTTAAATGGGTTTTCAATTTTAAGTTTTCAAATTCCTAAAACTCCTCCAAACTCCCAAAACCCTCCATAGTTCTCCTTCAAATTCAAAGTCTATATACACCCATACATCAATTCCTTCCACATATCTTCTATTCAAACAACCATGGACCCAAATCAAAACCAAAATCCTTCATCAAATCCTTCCAAAGACAAAATCGATCAAAACCCTTCCAAAAGGAAAGCAAGAATGCAAAGACCTCTTGAGAAGTCTCTAAGGATTAGAGAATCCATTGAGCCTGCTCCCAAGAAGGCAAAAACGAAGAAGATGGCTGATAAAAGCAAAGGAAAATCAAAAGCAATGAATCGCTCCGATGAAGAAATGGAGTCCGATGAAGATTATCCAATTCTACCTCCGTCTCCGAGATTCCAAGGAGAATCCTCATCCTACACTACAAAGAAGGTATCCTCTAGATTTTACTCTGATGATGCTAGGAAGTTATATGAAAATCTAATAAAGGATAAGAGATGAATCATACATGGATATAGTAAAACAAAGAGATTTTACTTTGAATAGTGAATTTTGCTTTAGAACATCAAATATGTGATTTGATAGTAAAACTCATTAGCTTATACAATTACTATTCTAATTGTCCCTATTTTTATGAAATGTTATATACTAGAAATAAAACCAGTATGATGTCTGATTGATGGTCATGTTTTACTGATCATGTGTAATGGATACAAATCATATCATATATACATATTGGAATATATAGTATCGAGCTTGATTCGGAAAAAATAAGTAATACTCCATGGTTCTATAAGTCATAAGTATTTCTTCCTGAATACTATTCGGAATCCTTAGACCTTATGTTTTCATTGTTTCCAGCATGAATAGAGCTATGTTTTGATACAGTCAAACATTACTTTTAATCGAGTGATTAATACGAATGATGATCGGATGTAATATTCTAACATGGCTTGAATGTGAGAGACATTGTAAGGGATTTGTCCCTCTTTTATTGGAGAGAGATATCCATGGGCCCCTCGATAAGGAAGAATATTTAAATGTATGTTCGTGCTCGAATATATTTAATAAAGTGGTTATTAAATATTAGTTGTTGGAGCAGTCTAACTAGAGATCGAGCACAAATACAATTAATCCTTATAAGGGTGACAACGTTCATGCATGCCTTATGCTTAATTAGGATATCATGTGACAAAAAAGATTAAATAGTAGATTGAGATTAGGTAATCGCTCCACCGATTATTCATTTACTCTGGGAAGTCATAGTGCATTGCTAGGGACCGCTTGTGAATTATGGATACATACTCTACTAAGTATATTTTATTACCAGTGTGAAATGAACCAACATGGTCACACGCATAGACTAGTTAACAAGCTTTGTGTCCATATTCAATTAATCTAGAAAGTATCTAAATTCATTGTATCTGACATATATTTTCTGAGAATAATAAAATGTTATTATTCGAATTAGAGAAAACAAACCGATGGGATAATGATTTTGGTTGTGATTACGTGGGAGTTATTATGGGATAAAAACTCCCACTACCAAAAGAAGTTAGGATTACGTGGGAGTTTGTATCCGAGATAAACTCTCACGGCCTTTTTTATACATCTTTTGGACGAAACCTATGTAAAGGTTTTTCAGCCGCACAAAATCAATCACTATCAAATAATTCTTTAGTCCCTTTTCTCTCAGATGTTTTTGTATCTCAGAAAAATACAAGAGCTAACACTCACTGCTCGTGTCGTCGCGTGGATACCGGTAGTGAACTAATCTGCGAGGGACAAGTTGTGGTGGTTTCTTTGGTCATTAAATCAAACTCGAAAAAAAATTGTAAGCTTATTTTCATTGTATTCGGTTCTTATGCTATGGACTGATCCTTCCGAAGACGATTCATAGGTTTTATTGTATGTTTCTGCCTATGAATCCCTTCAATACATTGATGTATTACTTGCTTTTGGTTTTGATTTTGATGATCTTATATAAGCATGTTGTTTAGAAGAGCTTAATGATTTTATCATTTTGATGAAAGCTCATGGTTTAACCCTTCCCCTCTATTCTTTTTGCTATATACCTTAGGGGAGATTTAAATGTTATGCTAAGGATTTAACTTTACATGTATATCATGGGGTAGTTTTATGTTTATCTACATATCTTAAGTATGTGTTTATGTGGTTGATAATCTAGAAGCTTAAGAATGATGTATAAACTGTGTATGTGGCATTGTATATGCCTTGTTTGTGCTTGTGTATGTTTTTGGAATTGTTTTATATTAAAAACTGCAGGTTTTCTGGTTTTTGCCATAAGTCCGATCGAACGGACAATGGGGCCTCGGTTAATCGAAGCTGTGCGGTTGACACGAGGCTTCCATGTGGTCGACCGAAACATTTAAAATTCAGCAAAACTTCACCTCAACTATTCTGTAAGTTTTGATATTATTTTCATATGTGCACAACCTTAGGGGGGAGCATTTATATGTTTTCATCTTATACCCCTCATTTATGTGATATATTCTTACTTGTCATATCTTACACATCATAAGTTGGCTTTGTCTTCATCTTTTCACCTCCTATAACCAACTTGTTAATCTATTTGGGAGTGTATAATCTTATATGTTCATTTTATGTATCTACCCCCTTATAACTTTTGGGATCTTCTTCTTTATTTACATATCTCTTGATCTCATGTAGTTCTTGGTTAGCCTTATTCTTAAGAGTTGTTATACTCATTTAGCTAACCATTAACTTGAAGAGGAATGTGCTTTAAAGTATTATCTTATAATTCCTCTTAGTTTTTGTCCTGTGATATATATACTCGTCTTTTATATACATGGTATCACATCCATTTTATTTGTTAGGTATGATTTCAAACTTGTTTTCATCTTAATATAGCTAACATTGTTTTTGGTAAACGGGGAGATTGCGATTTAAGGTTTTATTCCTTTATCTTCTTTTATCTTAGCTTAGGTTGATAAATCATTTTTGAGCCATAGACCATCTTTGATTTTTTGTGTCATTATGTGCTTCCTTTATTTTGAAATCAACCAAGTCTATTCAAAAGTTTTCCTTCTTTGATTCTTTTTGGTCTTTAGATATGATCATTTGGTTTTATCTTTTATCAATCTATTTGACCAACAAGCTTCTTCATGTTTTAAACTTAATATCTCCTTAAAAAATATTTTTTTTTATCCCTTGAATCTCTATTTTCAACAAAAATGAGGAGAACGTGCTTTTCTTATTGGCGCTCTGATGACCCTTTTTATTTAGACAAAAAGGGGGGAAAACCTAGCCTTGCAAATATGCCAAGAAAAGTAAATTTTACAAAGGGAGAAATCTAAAGAACTTTTCAAAATGTGAGAGATAAGAGATTCTTTAAAATAGGGGAGTAGAATATTTTTTTCAAAACATCTACTTGCCTAGATCCTATACACCCGTATCTCAAGCATGGATTTTTTGTGCTTAATTGCTTTATCATTTTCATATATTATTCTCATTTGCATCAATATTTTTTCATCATAAAAAAGGGGGAGATTGTAAGAACTAAGGGCTATTGTGATCAATCTTGTTTTGATGATAGCAAACAATTGGTAGTTCTAACTTAGCTGATTGTGTGCATCAAAGGTATCATCATACACACAAGAGGAAACTACATTTTGGAAGACTCCATGACACAAGCTTGAGGTCAATCCACATGCCTTGGAAGTATTTGCAAAGTCAAGAAGAATGAAGATCAACAAGGTTAAGAGCTACTAAATACAACAATAAAGAATCAAGTGGTATGCTCCCTGAACCAAGAAGAAGTGTTGAAGTCCAATACTATACAACTACAAGATTGCTATAGGACTTCATCACTCAAAGAATAGGTTGATCAAAAGGCTCCAAGTAAAAGCTCCAAGAAGAACACAACTACAAGACTTGAAGACCTAGGAAGATTAGTCTTATGCTTTATAAGTAAATCCTTGTGACTAATCTTACTTTTGAGAATACTAGGATATAGAAATGTTTAAAGCTCCCTCTTGCATGTTTTCAAAACCTCATGTTTACATTGTTTCAATCTTTGAAAAGGTTTTTGAAAACTCGATAAGTGTTGGTTAATGCATAAGTTCTTTAAAAATGTGTTTATATCCTTACAAAACACTTAGTCATGAGTTTGAGAATATTTGGAATGTGACTAAGTGGAAAAACCACTTTAGGACTTCACTTGGTCGACCTAACATTGGCTCGAGCGACCTGATGAAGTTTGGTCTACCGACATATGTTGTCCGGTCGACTGGGGTTGTTTTTGTCATTAGTCAAATTTTGAATGTTCCAAAGCTCCAACGGCTATATTCTTTCGGATGACCTTGCTATAGGTCGGTCGAGCGAGCTATGCTTCGGGCGACTGGACCCCCATCTTGCGAGCGATCGAGATGAGACCAGAGGCTTTTTAATATTTACTTGAAGACACTTCGACGACTTGTTCCCTAGTCCGGTCGACCGAAATGTCACAAATCCGGAAAACAAAATATAGTCGTTGTAACTCATTTTGCTTGTGTTGTTTTGGCCCTATATAAAGCTTCTAAAGCTGATTTTTCAAAACTAACGAAGCTATAAGAGGGCATACGCTATATACTTCATAAACAAGCAAACAAACACTTCAAGAGCTTTAATCTCTAAATCATATTCCTCAAAATATATCATTTTGAGTTGAGCTTAAATATATCCTATATCTTATATTCTCAAGAGTGATTAGAATTTTCATTTGTATATCCAATCCATTTGAGGGATTATTGTAAGTGAGCTAAAATTGTAAAGTCTCATTTGAAAGAGACTAGTTACCCTTTCTCTTTTTGAGAACTAGCTCTTTGTGAGTTAGGAAAGCTCTTTGTGAGCTAAGTCCTCTTTGTGAAGCAAGTGAGGCTCTTTGTGAGCTAAGTCCTCTTTGTGAGGCAAGTGTATCTCATGTGTGAGATTGGTTCTTTGTGAGCTAGAAAAACACTCTTTGTGAGTGGAGTCTTCTCAGTGAAGCAAAATTTCTTATTGTTGAGGCATTTGTAAAAGGTTGATCCCACCTTACATTTGTTGTGAAGGGAACTTCATTAGTGAAGTGTTGAAATCCTTAGGTATGTCCAAAGGTAGTGGATTTAGATCTTTGTGATCGAACCACTATAAATCCCTGTGTTAGTTTTCTATATCCCTTACTCCTTTACTTTATTGGTCATGAATTTCTTTATCTTGCTTACATGATTATGTGAACATATTTGTTTAAGGTTTAATTGTAAAACTATCACATGCTTTCTTGCTTTATACATTGCTTCACTTAGTCATCTAAGTTGCCTCAACATAATTAACATGCTTGTTAAGGTGATCTCTTTAGGCAAAGAAGTTTTAGAAAAGTTAAAATGTTTTAGAACCTAAATCACCTTCTCTTAGGTTCAAACCCTACTCGGGTCTTTCACTATATCTAGTTCAAATTTTAGTTGTTCTAGTGACAAAGGCTCGAGCTAAGAGGTTCAAAGATAAACTTAACAACTGGGTCCAAGAGAGTCCTACGACCGAAGGGAGTATATTCACAATTGAAGGTAAACCAAGATTGGTTTCCTTTAACAAGGTTTACGTGGATGATAGCATGGGTGCATTTCCAAGCAACGTGCATGATAGCATGGGCATAATTTCCATCCACGTTTAGAACAAGATTTTCAAACTAGCCGATGTGACAAATCAGCCTTGTTTACAATTACTTTAGAAAAGGAATTCCGGAAAAGGTTATTTCTAAAAAAAATAGTTTCTTCATATATGTATTCTTGAAATGTATCTTTGAAAAAGTAAATGAATGACTTTCCTGATATGTTACTAGATTTCAGAAAAGTATCTCATTAAAGTAAATAAATCATTTCACCTGTAAAGTCTTTGGATTGGGGGTTTACATTGCACGAGGGTATCCCCTTGTCCTACCATTAGGGGGCTTGCACAGTGTGGGTCTTGTCACCCCCTACAAGGGGCATCCCGGATCTTTGATTTTGGACTTATGAATATTTATGAAAGATATCTCCGGCCCGGTTGGAAAAGGTGGGGCAAAGGAAAGCATCGAGATGACTGGTCCCTTTTGTAAGTATTTTCGGTGTCTTGTAATTTTCGGTTGAATGTCTCTTAGGTTAGGGAGGTTTCACTCCCGGAGCTTTAGACCGTGGACTCGGAATGGCGGGTACCCCAGCTTTTGACGCCTCACACTTAATGTATGGTCATGTGGTTGAAAGTCGTGTGCATGTGTGGTGTAAGACCGATATTGACTAAAGGGTTTGTGACTTGGCAGCTCATATACCGTTTGGCTCTAAATCGATATCCGAATGACTTTCTTATTTTGAAAAGTTACATATGAATTAAATCAAAGAAATATTATTTCCGCTAAAGAAATTTTTTTCTGAAAAGAAAGTATTCTTTAACTGTTTTGAAAATAAAAGTATTATTTATTAAAGAAGGGTTCTATGTGTCTTTTAAAGAAAATGTTTGGGAAATAAAATTATTTTCAATCCACTGACACTCACTTCATTAGGGACTCACTAGGTTATTTATAACTCACTCTTTTCCTATTTTCTATTTTAGTTTTTGCAAGATTTAGCAGAATAGAACAAGAAGTTCCTAAGGCATAGCTTGAAGTCATCCAGAAGAGTCAAATCTAGACTAGTGATGTTTTGAGTTTAGAATACTTTTAAGTTCAACTGAAGATTATAGATGTCCTACCGGATATTAGAATATATTATTTTCTTAGACGTCGTATCCATTTGTATTTTATAAATGTAAGGACGTCTTGTAATAAAATACAATATTGAGAGACAATCGGCATTCTCGGTCCGAAAGGGTACAATTGTCACAGACTCGAGCTTTGTTTTTGCTCAAAATAAGTTTGAAAGTTCGAAAGCTTAAATTATTAAATTATTTTCCTAATAAAATATATATCATATAAAACAACTTATTTAAACATATAATCATGTGTGTTCGTGACTCCAACAATTGGATATTTGAATTTAATTCTTCTATAAATTCAAGTATCATGTTATTGTCCTCGAAAAAAGAAAAGAAAAAACCTTCGTCAATGAATTTTTTATTCTTTATATACTTGAGCAACCCTTCATCTTTTAAGATACGAATTAGACTTAAGTTAATTTCTTAAAGCTTAAAAAAACATTTAGTTGGAATTAGACTCGAGCCCTTTTTTTTAACATATTCAAATCGACACTCATTCCATTGTAGCTCATTGTAGATGTCAATAGACAATAAGTTGGCATTAGCAATGACCTTCTAATCAATCACCTTATCACAAACAATTCACCTATGATACGTAAAATTTCAAACCATATCCAAATATGTGAAGAACAGCTTGACAAACAAAATGAGATAGTTATGACTAGAAAGGCTAACATTTAGAACCAATAGATAAAACTAACTCTGGTGGTAAATATGACAATATCAACCAAAGTTGTTTACAAGATTTACATTAAATACAATTACAAGAGAAACGATTCATATATAGTCAAATGAAAAGTATTAGACTTTTGTTTCTTCAATAATTAGTGCACCAATTTTTTTTTCTATATTACAAATTCATAAAGCTGAAGCTTCATATTTTTTCAGTGCTATCATTGCATCTCTAATGTTGATCCTTTCTCTAGGAGAATCGAACGACGAACACAAAGCCAATTCCATGATTGATTTTACAAATCGAAGTTTTTCACCGAAATCTCCATCTTCCGGAGTTAACAAGTTTGTATCTACAACCCGCATTATCGAATCGGGAAGACAATCGAGCTACCAATCTGCTTTTAGGCTGAAATCTCCATCAAATATTTCATCACATGGTTTTCTTCTCGAGAAGGTCTCCATCGACAAAAAAACCAAAGCTATATACGTCGCTCTTCGGTGATACCATTCCACCGGGTTCCATATTCCGTAATTAAAACAATTGGCTTATAAATTTTCTTTTAATTAAAGATCATTTTATGTTTATTTTCTATAACGCACAAATTGTTTAGGATTCTTGCGGTGCATGTTTTCATTCTCTCAAAAGTTGAATGACTCTCTAGTCTCCCTCAACAACTGACATTAACTATTTTTTTTTTTCATTTTGAAGATTTTCCTTCAAAACAAATTGGTGAAGAAAATTCGATTTTCTTCTTAATAAAATAAAGCATAAAATATCAATATCTTTCAAAGAGAAAAAGAAATTTCAAAAGAGGAGAATAAGAGCATAACCTGGTGCCATATAGCCAAAAGTTGCAAGGGTCTTGGTACGAGCAAAGCTGTTTCCATCATCACCCAAGAGTTTAGCAAGTCCGAAGTCACTGACATGGGCAACCATATCTTCGTCAAACAAAATGTTACTAGGTTTTAAATCACAGTGAACTACAGTGTATCGAATAACCGTGATGGAGATACTCTAATGCGTAAGAAACATCGATCATTGCGTTTAATCGTTTCATCATATCTAATGTATGGTCTTCCCGAGTGAAGCCACTTCTCAAGACTTCCATTCGGCATGTATTCCAAAGTATCAAGGCCTTGAAGTCATTGTTAGAGCAACTGCTAAGGATTTTTTGTAAGATTTCTATGACGAAGATTACGTAGAACTTCACATTCTCTCGTCAAAACTTTTGAATGCGTCTTCTTCCAACCGCAAATTGAAAACCTTAATCGCTATCGACGCCCATTATTTAGAATGCCTTTATACACCGATTAGCTTCACTATACCCTTTGGTTGCTTGTCGAAGTTCATAGTTTGAAAATCTCACTACTTGTATAACCTCAAATTGGTCCTCATGATTTGGACCATTTTGCTTTTGATTTTGCCTTCGAAATAATAGAAATGTTTTGGTCAAAGAAAGAACCAAGATAACAACTCCCATCACCGTGAATAGTACTATTCTAATCACTTTCAATTTTCTTGATTTGTGATTAGAAGTACCAGTGCATAATGGAACATGGAACTTGGGGCTACCACACAATGCTCCATTCGATAAAAAATATTGACTTGTAAACTTTTTGAAAGGGCCTTCAGATGGAATTTGTCCACTCAAATCATTCAAAGAAATATTGAAGTAGGTTAGATATTGAAGTGCCTCTAAGGACTTGGGGATTGAACCGAAAAGATTGTTTTTGGGAGAGATCTAAGGTCTCCAAACCTAACAAGCTACCTATTGACTCGGGAATTAATCCTTGCAGCTTTGTTATGTCTCGGAGAAAGGTAGAGCAATTGCTCGCAGACTTCCAATGATACTCGAACGATGCCCGAGAAGTTATTCACCGATAAATCTAGCATGGTTAGTGCTCCTAGATATGAAATTTCAAGGCAGAGACCCGGAAAAGGAATTTGAGGATAAGTTGAGCTCCAATAGACCATGTAGCTTCCACAAGCCTATGGGCACACCAGAGTTCAAGTTGTTTTCCTGTAGGTGAAGATGCCTCAAGGTAGTGATATTTTCAAAGCATTTTGGAATCGAACTTGAAAGTAGATTTTTCGTTAAATTTAGTAATCCTAAGTTTCGAAGCTTACAGAAGCCGCTTGGTATTGATCTTGTGAGTTTGTTATTATCGAACCATAATCGTTGTATATTTTGTAACCCTTGGATGGTTGGTGCGATAATCCCAGTTAATTCATTGTTTGATAGATTGAGATCTATCAAACTACTCAAATTGCCAATTTCTTCGGTATGCTTCCTTTTTATTCCACAACCAAAGGTCATCAACCTCTTTAGAGAACTCAAAAGCATCCCAATAGTATTTGGAATTACACCATTAAGAGGATTGGAACTTACTAAGAAGAAAGACAAACTTTTACAGTTTTTTAGGGAAGTGAAGAAGCTCAATTCTGCACATATACAAAAATTATTTCATTAAACACCGATAAGTTTAAGTAGAAAATATTACAAATAAATTTGCTAATAAATGTTGCAGGGTATGATAATTATATACCGTGGGAGTTGAGAAGAGTCCGAGGTAGAGTCGGGATCAATTGCAGTAAATTATTTGAAGCAAGGTGAAGGATTTCAAGATTTGGTAGTCCATACCCCATACTTGATGGAAGATTTCTGAGAGATGATTATTGTAAAATTGTATTATCCTTAGCGATGAAATGTTGAAGATCCCAATTGGTATTTTGCCGATAAAATTATTATATGCTAGGTCCAGATCCACTAACTGTGAAAGGTTGGTGATTTGCTCTAGTATTACACTTGCAGATGATATCATAATACATGAGAGATGACTGGAAGAAAGAATGAACAATTATTTTACTTCATATACTTATAAAGAAAATATTTTCTAACTATCGAAAAGGAAAATGCGAGAGGATTGAATTAGTGGAGCAAATATCAGGATATCGATGAAGAAAGAAATAATGTGTTCTCGACCTTTAATGAACTATATGCCACTTATCATTTTTCTTCTTACCATGAAGTTCAGGTTTGTATACTCCAAAAGTTTAAGGTTGGAGTAAATGAGCCAAGGGTAGGTCTTAGCAAGATAAAATGTAAATGTGATTATAATATTGTGTCTGATGTACGACTCGAAATCAATAGATAAGAGCCGAGAAAACTTAATACTTTTGTACATATTTAATCTAAGGTTAACTTACTCTCAGATCTAAGAGATCACAAAGAAAGTAAATGAAATTTCACTCGCTTGGCTTAAGAGAACTTTATTCGAGTGGAGGCACTTATTCCTTATATGTTTTCTTGATCATCTTTAACCATTAAATGTTGAAAAGTAGGAAACTCGAATGAAGTAATTAATCACGTAAAAACAAAAAAGCAAATGTAGAAAGAATGAATGCATTTAGGGAGGCCATTTTACCCAAAGACCCGCCCTAAGTTTAGATCCAACAAATCGATATGAGTACAAACCTATTTCTTTTATACCTAGATTCAATCGAGCCCCCACCCATAGAGTGTTAAAGTAAATAATAATGAGTCCAAAAGACTCACTAAGATCCATTCATGTTCACTAGGACTTAAGGATACCTACACATACCTCATAATTTTTTCATTCTAATAAAACAATACTTGTGCAAAATCATCATTATTGATCTCCCCTCTTCTTTATTTCAAAATTTCTCAGTCTTTTTCCTTTACAAAATCGATCTTCTAGGGCATCACATTCGGGTTTCTCACTATACACATCTAATTGGTTGGCGGTGGCCGTAGTCGGACGGCAGTGGTCGATCGTGAGTGAACTCGTTAATGATGTTTGCTAGAAAGATTATGGGATAGATCTAGACTCATCCATACAATATAGTTGGATCTCGAATCTTAAGTGAAAATGCCTAGATACAAAACATAGTAGAAATTTGGACACAATTTGTTTTGGCAAGTTTGGGTCTAAACCCAATATTATAGGCTCAATCGACAGTGCCTAATTGTATCGTGAGGCATGCATATGACTCTCCTAAAGGATTTTTCTCCTTGTACACTTGGTATTTGTTAAATTGTTTAACGAATTATGTATAAGATACAACAAGAATATTTGAGAAATAAGTTGGCAAATATTTTTCATAATAATGATCAAGACTGTAATGATTTTCACTAAATTCAACCACCTTTAATTAGACACCTCTCGGTAGAAAGTAAATAATTCCAAAGAGTGTTGCTAACACTTCATGAATTTACAACATGAAATATGCAGTCATTCACAAGCTGAAAGGACGTCATCATTCACAAACTTACTCTAGCTTTAAAACGGAAAGAATTCTAGACTACAATTTAAATTTTAAAAAATAAAAAGAGATGGAAAAAAGCCACCTAATAGTGAGGGATTTTCGATTTGGCTTCATTGTGTAACTATTTTGTTTTTTGTGCAGGTAATAAAACTAATGCCTTGAGTTGGCTAGGAGGCATAGCATATTGATACTGTGAATCTGGAGAATGGAAGATGATAACATTATTCTTTTGGCAGTTAACTTGTGACTAACATATAAGAATGGACTAATGAAAAAAAATGAGCATAACCATAAATGGTCGACCTCCTCCGGAGAGTGTCTAATAATATATAATTAGTACTTAAAACTCGGACCATACTTATAAATGGTCTAGTTTTAAAAAGGGGATCAAATGCATTTAAAGTACCGTTTAAATTGTTTCCTCCAAGAGATAGCATCTGAAGATTCTCTAATTTTCCAATGTCTCTTGGAACTGATCCGAAGAAGCGGTTTTTAGATAAATACAAAGTTTGTAGCCTTGAGCACTGAGATAAATTTGGTGGAATTCGACCATCAAGCAGATTTTCAGACAAATACAGTCCATTGAGATTTGGAAGATGAGAGCATATATCAGCGGGTAAATTACCGGACAAACTGTTGCTCGAGAAGCCCATTTTTTCAACCGTGGTTATGTTGAATATAGCTGATGGAAGAGGCCCTGTAAGTTTGTTGTCCTCTAGATTCAAAATCCTCAAACTGCGAAAATCACCAAACTCTTCAGGGATCATCCCTTCAATAGAATTATATGCTAAATCTAACTTCTCGAGCTTTGATGCATTGGAGAGAGAAGTCGGTAAATAACCTGTAAAGCTGTTGTTTCTAAGATTCAAGAACTGAAGATTTGGTAAGGATCCAAACCATGAGGGAACCTCTCCAGTAAATTTATTTACGGCTAACCTTACGAATCTTAACCGGCGCAAATGAACAAGATCCTTAGGCAAATATCCCTGAAAATTGTTGCGACTCATATCCAGAGAAACAAGAAATGAGAGATTTCCCAACTGGGGTGGGATGCGACCGCTTAAGGCCATGCTTGAAATGTTGAGTGAAGTGACTCTATTGTGACGGGAAGTGCAAGCGACTCCAATCCAATTACAAGGAGAGGTTGCAGCAGACTAGTGGCGGATTTAGAGGTACTTCAGGGTATTCAATAAATACCCTGAACAAGAACGAAAATAGTAGAGATGGTATAGTATTTCAACTTTCATACTAGAGGTCTAGGGTTCAATTCTCTCAATGAATATACCCTGAACAAGAACAAATTTTTTTTTTGGATTACAAAATGAATACCCCGTGTTTGAATCCTAAATCCCATGATCGAACAGGCCATGAGAAAATGAATGAGAAGTGCAATGCAAAAGTAGTAGTAAACTCTTTCCATGATAATATGATATCATTCTCTATTTGAGATTGCAGACTTTATAATAACACACAATTTCATATGTTCATCTCATAATTCATCTCTGATAGAGATGTTTTCATTTGTTTAGATTTTTTTTTATGATAACACTAATAGACTTTAAAGTTTAAACAATGATGGCCATTTTGACTTGACTTATTCCACTTAACAGAAGTCTCCTAAGAAATTCTGGGAGTTCATTGTTTTATTGTTTTGTCATTCTTTACAACATTGTTTTGTGCAACTCAGAATAAAGGTTGATCAACTAACACCAAACAATGTTTAGTTTGTCCAAACAATAAAACAAAGTGGTAAATAAGTAATGATTATGCTAACTAAAGAGCTAAATACACCTAACTTCTCAAAGTTCACCCCTCTCTCGCCATTCTTAAATAGATAAATTAAATTACAATATCACATAATTATACTAAATCATAATTTTTATTAATATTGATTATATTAAATCATAATAAAAATTAAGACAATTTTTAGTTTGTTCATCTAGTAAAAGATCTAAGTTACACAACAGATCAAAGTGGTAAATAACTAATGACTTTGCTAAGTAAAGAGCTAAATACACCTAACCTCTCAAAGTTTACCCCTCTCTGGCCATTCTTAAATTGATAGATTAAATTATAATATCCCAGGAGCCCCTGTCACTTTTTAAACGAATAAAACTTTAACTCCCAAAACACGTGGTTACATATGATATACTACTTTCAATCCGTTAGGGGTGGAAGTGAGTCAAGTTGACTCGTGAGTAGCTCACGATTCGATTCGATATTCGGCTTAACCAGCTAAACTCATGAGCTAAATGACCGATACATGAGCTAAGATTTTTGGTTCATCTAAAATATGAGTCAAGCTTGAGTTAGATAGAGTTCGACTCATTTGACTCATGAGTTAGCTCACTCACACACACACACACACACATATATATATATATATATATATATATATATATATATATATATATATATATATATATATATATATATATATATATATATATATATATACGAAATAGTCGTACATACCCCTAAAAAGAAGTAGTCTCACACATCTTCTCAATGAAATAAACCAAGAAACACTTAGAAATCTCTTATAATCTTCTCGGAAGAGTTATTGATTCATATCGAGCTTCATTTGTCTTAAAATAGTTCAATCATTTATTTGTGGAGGGGATTGACTTTGAGTCACTTACTGAAATGAAGAAGAAACTCAAGCTAAATTACTACTTGTCTTTCATTATTGGTGATTAGAGGTGGAAATGAGTCGAAATTTGAGCTAAGCAAGTTTCAAGCTCACTTTCACACTAAATTTGCTTACATTTCATAGCTTTCATATTTGATGTGAGCTAATTTTTCTCAACTCATCAGATAACTTTCACGAAATTTGCTTTCAAATTTCACTTTCATTTATTTACAAATATTTTTGAAAAAATACGATGATTTATAATATGAGTTTAATATCCATATTATACAAAATAAATCAAGAGATTTTATTAGCACAATGACATATAATATACGTTTATATCTTTCTACTAATTATACTATGTAAAGACTCAGGTAAAAAAATAGCTTAGCAAGATATAAAATTAAACCAATGTAAACCAACAAAAAGTCTAGCTACCAAAAATTATAATCCTTATTAATAAATGTCAAAAGCCTTCTTTTATAACCAATTTAATTTTTTGTGGCATGTTTTTCCACCTGAAAAGATAAAAATACAGTATTGTCATAAAAAAGTATTTTGTAGATTAACAATTAATTATTATGAGTAATAAACGACAAGTAGTAATATACTTTGAGTTTCTCTCAATAAAAATGCCATTTTTCCACAAAAATTTGAACAACAACTCATTTCCATTAACATTTGATAAAAATTGAATGAAACCCAATTCATTTTCTTGATTTGGAGAGACCCATTTTCAAGACCCACTAAATCCAAATTTTTTAACCCAAAAAATGCAGAAATACAAGAAGCAACAAAATCTATAACACAAAAATTGGAACATTCAAGAACCAACCAAATCTATAACACAAGAAGCAACCAAATCTGCACAAAAAAATGATGCTCCAACCACTGACCTCTCTAGAAAAAAAGCTGCCAAGGGAAAAGAAAAAAAGCCTCTGAATATGCCGTCAAAACCATTGCCTTTTTTCTTCTTCAATCTTCAGTTTCTATGAAGGAGTTTGTTTAAAGATTTGATTTTAGTGGATGATAATGAGAGCAGATCCTTTATATCCATTTATTTCTTAACTTTCAGGATTTAATGGCGTATATTGGCTTATCTCTTTCTGGGTTTTGAGTATTTATTTTGGAGTGGGTTTGTGCTACTGGGTGGGTAGCCATATTTGTTGTTGGAGTTTTTGAAGGCATTTAAGTTACAGGGGCTTGGAGAGGCATATTTTTGGTCTCCTTGTTGTCGACTTAGGCAGTGTATTTATGGCGTTCATTTTCGAACCCATTTCAGTGGAGGCGGTGGTGGAAGTTATGGTGTTCTTACAGCCTTCAAGCTCCTATTACACAAGGGAAATTAGAAACCCCAAAAAATTAGAAACCTATTTCAGTGGAGGCGGTGGTGGAAGTTATGGAGGTGGCGGCAGTGGTGGGGGTAGCCGTGGTAGCTCGTGACTGCTCACAGGGAGGAGGAGGAGGCTCCAAATCTGAACCCATTTTTTACTTTTTGCTATCTTCAACATTGGGGCTCCAAATCTGGAGAAGAAGAAAATGAAAATGGGGCTAATGGAGTCCAAAACAATCTGGACAAAAATGCCCCCCCACGTGTCGGGCACGTGTGAGATTTTTTTAAAATTTTGGCCGGAATTTGTCACCGGAGCTAATATCCGCAAGTCGTAAATAATTTATGGCTATAACCTGCTAAAATAAAAGCATTTGGTCAGAAAGGGAAATATTGAAATAGTTGGTGGCCATTTAGTGCCTTTTACTCATATATCATTTATCTCAAATATATTACCTTACAGCGTCAGAAAATTTTAATTCCGTCAATGATAAAGTTCTTGTGGTTATTTTATATTGGGAAATTTACATGTTTAGTCTTCAAACTATTTCTCAAATAATCGAGTGATCCTCATTCTTTTTGTACTTCCCATATGGTCCTGGATGTTATTTCACGCTTCCTAACTTGTCTCAGCACCACCATGTTAGTAGTGCCCTAGGACCATTAGCACATGTTGTGCGTTTTGTTATCTTTTGAGCATGTAATTGAATAGTTAATTACGCTTTTGATTATCAAATGTGTGATTTGATAGTAAAACTCATTAGACTTTATGTAATTACTATTCTAGAAGTCCCTAGTTTTATGTAATACTTATTTACTATGAAATAAAACTAGTATGATTGTTGATTGATGATCTTGTTTTATCGATCATGTGTAATGGATACAAATCACATCATAGATGCAATATATATAGGGATACATTGTATTGGGACGTGATCCGTTTGAGAAGTAATACTTCATGGTCTTAAGTCATAAGTATTACTTCGTCAATACTATTTTACAATCCTTAGACCTTATGTCTTCATTGATTCTAGTATGAATGGAGCCACGCTTTTGACTCGACTCGGACGTTACTTGTAACGAGTAATCAATACGATCGATGATCGGATGTAGTGTCCTATCATAGCTTGAATGTGAGAGACATTAGAAGGAATTTGTCCCTCTCTATTATTGGAGAGAGATATCCATGGGCCTCTCGATAGGGAAAGACTCGTTTAAATGCATGGCCGTAGCTCAAATGTATTTGATAAAGTTGTTATCAAATGCTATTTGTCGAAACAATCTACCCGGAGATCGAGCATAAATACAATTAAGCTTAATAAGGGTGACGACCACCACGCCTTATGCTTAATTAGGATATCGCGAGACAAAGGGATTAAATAGTGGATTGACAATAGGTTCCGTTGTAAATTCATTCACCTTGGGTAGTCACAATGTCCTCGCTAGGGGCCGCTAGTGACTTATGAACTCACACTACTACTAAGTGTGTTTTCATTGCTCATTGTGATATGAACTTACTGAGGGTCACACGCATAGACGAGCTAACAAGCTTTTCATGTCCGCATTCAATGAATCTAGAATGTGTCTAGGTTCATTAGTATCCGACATTTGTTTTTCCCGAAAATAATAAAGTGTTTATTATTCGAATTAGAGATAAGGGCAATTTTGGTATTTAACTAAAGCTCGGGATTAAGTGGGAGTTGTTATCCGATAAAGACTCCCACTACCAGCGAAGTCCCAGGGGACGTGGGAGTCGTAGTCTCCCACGACCCGAGAGAAGTTGAGTAGACGCGGGAGTTGTTCCGGGAACAAACTCCCACACTCTATATAACATCTCTTAGCCGAAACCCTAGGTAACTAAGTCATTCAAATTAAATTAAACAAGTAACCCGAAATCGATTTCGATTTCTCACCTCTCCCCTTTTCTCTCTAAATTCCCGAACTTCGTAAAGACGAAGATCTAGCAATCACCGCTTGTTTCGTCGCGTGGATACTGGGTAGAGGGAAATTCCGCAGCGGGAATTCCGTTGGTGAAAAAGAAACTCGATCAAGAAACGTCATCCTCCATTCAAGAAGTAGCTTCTTGAATCCGAAAATTGTAAGTTTTATCACTGCTTTTCGATTCGTTTACGTATGAGCGGATCCTTCAGTGAGGATCCATGGGTGTTTGGAACGAAGTTTCCGCCCATGAATCCCATCACACCACTCACGGTGTTTCCGGCCAAATCCCTCTTTATACAACATTTATACTTCCTGGATGATCCTAGAAGTATATTCGAGCTTCCAAGATGATTCTATCATGATCTTCTTCATCCTCCAAGATCCATCGCCGCCCACCGACCATTTCTCTCCTAAATCCGACCACCAAAGCCGCTCACCCACCATATCTCTCCCAAATTCGACCGCCAAGTCGCCACCAAAATTAGAATAACAGAAAATTCCATACCAAAGAACAGTGATTAGACCTCAAATCCTAGTTGAAAAGCAGTCCTGAAGGGTCTACGTGGGAGGCATTGGTGATCGGATTTGAGAAAGAAATGGTGGGTGGGAGGTGTTGATAGTCTGATTTAGGCGTCAATGGATCTTGGAGGATGAAGAATATGATGCCAGGACCATCTTGGAAGCTCGCAAATACTTATGGGATAATCCATGAAGTATTAATACTACATAGGGGATTTGGTCGGAAACCACGATGGGTGGTGGTGTTGGGACCGGTTAGAAAGCGCGAAATAACATCCAGGACCAAATCAGAAATAAAAAAAGAATGAGGACCACTCGATTATTTGAGAAATAATTTGAGGACCAAACAAGCCAATTTTCATTTTATATTTTACATATCATGCAAAGATTTTTAAGTCGGTTTCCTTTTTTTTAAAAGTAGTTGTTTATAGTTTTGGCACATAATAAATTATTAGTGGTATATATTTTCAATTACTTATTTAGTCAATTTATAATTTCAAATAAGCTTACAAAAAAATAAAGCAGAACAACCCATTATCTTCTCTTCTTCATCTCTCTTTTTTTCCTTCTCCTTTTCCTCAGTGCTTTCCCCACCATTAGGGAGAAAAAAATGGAAAAAAATGAAACCATCTATCAAATATTTGCTCCATAATTATGGAATGGCTAAAAGACCAAATCAAGTATTTTTGTTACTATTTCTTTGTGTTTTTCTTTCAGGAACAGTTCTTTCTGAGTCTAATGAGTTCATCTTTAATGGTTTTAAACATCTGATCAACAACAACTTAAGTTTAAATGGTATTGCCAGAATTGAAAATCATGGGATTCTCCAGCTTACAAATGATACAGGAAGATTATTAGGCCATGCTTTTTATTCAAATCCTTTGAAATTCAAGAACTCCGCCACTGGTAAAGCTTTCTCCTTTTCAACAGCTTTTGCTTTTGCAATTGTTCCTGAGTATGAAAAAATTAGGTGGGCATGGTATGGCTTTTGTTATATCTCCTAATAAAGAGATGAAAGGAGCTTATCCTAGTCAGTATTTAGGGCTAATAAGTCCCAGTTCTAATGGAAATTTTACCAACCATGTTTTTGCTGTTGAATTTGATACTGTTCAAGACTTTGCATTGAATGATATAAGTGATAATCATGTTGGAATTGATATCAATAGTGTGATTTCAAATGCTTCAGTTAATGCTAGTTATTATACTGAAGGAGATTCAAAAAGACAAGACCTTTATCTCAAGAGTGGGAAGACAATTCAAGCTTGGATTGACTATGATTCCACCAGAAATGAACTTAATGTGTCTCTTTCGCCGTCTTCTTCGAAACCCAGTTCTTCAATTCTCTCCTTTCATGTTGATTTATCACCAGTTCTTGAGGATTATATGTATGTGGGGTTTTCAGCTTCTACTGGTTTGCTTTCTGGGTCTCATTATGTTTTTGGTTGGAGCTTTAAGATGAATGGGGAAGCTCAAACTTTAGATCTTTCTTCATTGCCTAAACTTCCAAAACCCAAAAGAAATCAAACAGCTTTGATTTTGGGCACATCTATATCAGCTGTTGTACTTATGGTTGTTGCAATTTTATTGGCCTTTTACATAATCAAGAAAATCAAGAATATGGATGTGATTGAGGCCTGGGAGCTTGATATAGGCCCTCATAGATTCTCCTATAAGGAGCTCAAGAAAGCTACTAGAGGTTTTAGAGATAAGGAGCTTCTCGGATTTGGTGGATTTGGCCGGGTTTACAAAGGGGTTTTGCCTGATAGCAATACAGAAGTCGCGGTTAAGCGGGTAAATCATGAATCGAAACAAGGTTTGCAAGAATTTGTTTCAGAGATTGCTAGTATTGGTCGCCTTAGGCATAGAAATTTGGTTCAATTACTAGGTTGGTGTCGGAGGAGAAGCGATTTGCTACTTGTTTATGACTTCATGCCTAATGGAAGCTTAGATAAGTACATATTTGATAAACCTAAGGTTGTCTTAACATGGGAACAGAGGTTCAAGATTATCAAAGGTGTGGCTTCTGGATTGCTTTATTTACATGAAGGATGGGAACAAACTGTGATTCATAGAGACATTAAAGCAGGGAATGTCTTGTTAGACATGGAGCTAAATGGGAGATTAGGGGACTTTGGGTTGGCTAAGTTGTATGAGCATGGCTCTAATCCCGGCACCACAAGAGTTGTCGGTACATTGGGTTATTTAGCACCTGAACTAACCAAGACTGGCAAGCCCACAACAAGCTCTGATGTATTTGCATTTGGTGCTTTGTTATTGGAAGTTGTATGTGGAAGAAGACCAATTGAGGCGAAAGCATTGCCGGAAGAGTTGATTTTGGTGGATTGGGTTTGGGATAAGTGGAAACAAGGTGCAATTCTTCAAGTAGTAGACCCAAGATTAGGAGGGGACCACAATGAGGTTGAGGTTGTTATGGTCCTTAAACTAGGATTAATGTGTTCTAACAATACCCCAGCTAAGAGACCTACAATGGGGCAAATATTAAGATACTTGGAAGGGGAGAGGCCATTGCCGGAGGTGGTGGTTCCACCGGACGAGAACGACGAGATAGGGGCTCATGGTAGTGTGTTTGAGGACTTTGTTCACTCATATCCACCATCATCATATTTTGAGAAGGTAAGTGGTTGTTCGTCCGGTGATATTGCTGATCTTGATGCTGGTTCGACGTCTCCATTTTCTGGTAGAGGAGAAAGTGGATGGTCATGACAAAAAACCACAAAGATGGAATTTCTGATCTTGAGTTTTTGCTGTTTCCTCTGTTTTCTTTGTGATTTTGTTTCTTTGGCTTCTGCTTATTGTTCCTCTTGAACAATATTGATAGAATATCTAATGTTAGAGGAAGGTCCTAAAGGGCTGAAGTTTTTATCCCTTTTGTCTATCATATAGAAGGCATAAGAGATTAACTATTACTCGTATCTTGTATTTTTCCACAATGTAAGCAAATGTAAATCATGATCATGCTACTGTTGTTTGGATTTATATTTGCTGGGTTAAGTTGCAAGTGGTAATTTGTAAGTCACTGCAGTTAAAAAAATTTGTATATTCTTTTATATTTTTCTCATTTTTTATTAGTTGGTGACTAACAGGTACGTAGAGTTTATCAATTGTCATAGTAATTAAACATAGGTAAGGTATCGGTGAAATAAAATATTTTGGGTATTAGCTTGAGCAAGGAATATTACCTATCAAAATATTAGCTTGGGTAAGGAATATTGCCTACTGTAACAATGAAAGACGTTGGTCGACGTTTTTCTCTGTCGTTTAGGTACATTAAACATTTTAGTTAGTTGCCGATACTTATACACAATGGGAGATTATCTAGTACTCATTTTAATATAATACTTTCAGAACATATAGTGAAAATCAAGGAAGTAAAAAGTAAAATATTTTGCTAATCAAAATACTAATATTACTCAATTAAATATGAGGTACTTTATGTATGCAGATAGTATATTCATACATTAAAAGTTCCTTTAGCCCAAAGTGGGGACAAGAGTCCCACTCACGACCATGAGGTCGTGGGTTCGATACCCTCCCATGCAATGAGCAAGCTTTAATTGTCTTCCTTTCTAGGGGCTATCTTCTCCTCTTGTGAGCGCTTTCTCTCCCCTTATGGGAGTAATCACTCATCCCAGGGCTTCAAAAAAAAATAAAAATAAATGAAGGATAGTATATTTATACTTTATGCATGTAGATAATATATTAATACTTTATGCATCTAGAACACAAGGGTAGTGGGACACTTATTAGTGAAATATATTTAAACGTTATCTTTAAAAAAAATGTTAGTTTTCCTTTTTTTTAGTAAATTTTTATTTTTTTTAATTCATTGGGATCACTTACAAATATTAATGGGGTTCATTTATACAATTTTTAACTTTTAAAATAGTGCATAATTTTTAAAAATATTAATACAACTTATAATTTTTTTTCCAATGGGATCATGTAACCACTGAAACGGCTATGAATCTGCGGTTGCCTACAATAGCTTCATTAGAAGAACAGATGATTTCTGTGAAGGCAAAAACGTTTTCAATCATTGTCTGTTATTTCTATAAACAGTTTCTATGATATGCTTAGTGCTTACTTTATTGGATCTAAAAATTGTCTTAATTTTTATTATGATTTAATATAATTAATATTAATAAAAGTATGATTCCTAGGAAGTACCATTATGTGGTTGCACTTGCTGGGCAAGGGAAATTAGAAAATGACAATTAGACCAGTTTTATAATTTAGGGTCGTTTATTTGGACAAGTTCAAGAATACCATTTTGATGTGCTTAGTGGATCTTTAGACTGCATTTTTTGTTACCTTCTAATAATTAGTTAACGATTTCTAGATTTCTTCTTAGCATGTTCAATAGTTAGATAAAAAATTCAAAACAATATAGTAAACCTCTTTTATACACTTTCTCCTTGAAGAAAGAAAAACTAACTTACATCTCTCTTCAACAAATTAAAATTTTAATTTTAAAATTTTATCTTTTAACGATTTTGATTTTACAACTAAGAAAAATATTTTATCATTTGATGTAGTTATTCTCGTGTAACATAAGTTCAATAAATATATAAAATATATTGCAATGATTAAACTTTCAAAGATTTTTCCAGGGAGACCTGTTGTAATAGATAGGTTCTCTCCCAATAAATTAATTAATTTTTTTTAAAAAGTGTTCTTTAATTTATTTGGAAATTGTTGGGGTAGTTGCCAACTGGTTGTCGTAAATGCCGCTACTACTACTTTTCAAACTAAACAATAAATTTGAGATCAAATTCATAAATGGGAAATGCATTAAAATGCCAATGGGACCTCATTAAATCACAAAGATATTTGAGGTTGTAATTATCCCGTTTGAATTGTAGTGCTATTACTACTTTTCAAACAATCTAAATCTAGGCGAAGAACAGGCCATAACAAGTATATTATGTGGATGCAGTGCTTACAACGGTCCAAGATTATTTCGGGGGAAACCTGTCGTAATTTTAGCACTTGTTACGTAAGACAAATGTTACATGCCTAAGGACGTGTTTATAACGAAAAAACATATGTTGCAGCTTAAACATGTGTCTGTAACAAGAGAATATCTGTCACTTGAAATTTAACACGTGTAAACAATATGCAACACATGTTCCAAAAGTGTTTTATATGTACTTATAAAATGTGTTCAACACTATAGCCATGATCCTAGTTGAAAGAAATCATACCACTTTTAAAAAATTAAAAATAATCTAATTAGACAAATTATTTAGCTAATAGCTTATCCGATAAAAATTCTACTTGAACTAGGCATTCAAGACAAAACAAGAAAACATTGGACTCCAAGAATTTCTTACATCCTTAGGAGACTTCTGTGACCTGTGTAGTTGAATAAGTCAAGTCAAGATGGCCATCACTGTGTAGACTTTAAATAGTTAATTCACAGTATCAATTTAAGCCACATATTTTGCCTTCTCCTGCATGCAATTTGCTATGCCTCCTAGCCATCTCAAGGCATTAGTTTTATTATCCGACAAATATTAGTTACACAATCAAGACAAATCGAAAATCCCTCACTATTAGGTGGCTTTCTTCCATCTCTTTTTCTTTTTTAAAAATTTAAATTGTAGTCCATAATTCTTTCCATTTTAAGGCTGGAGTTAGTTTGTGAATGATGGCGTCCTTTCATATTGTGAATGACTGCATATTTTCTTCTTGTAAATTCATGAAGTGTTACCAATACCCTTTGGAATTATTTACATTCTACTGAGAGGTGTCTAATTAAAGGTGGTGGAATTTAGTGAAAATCATTATTACGAAAAAACATTTGCCAACATATTTCTCAAAATATTCTTGTTGTATCTTATAGGTAATTTGTTAAATAATTTAACAAATACCTAGTGTACAGGGAGAAAAATCCTTAAGGAGAGTCGTATGCATCCCTCACGATACATTTAGGCCTGTTAATTGAGCCCATAATATTGGGTCCATACCCAATCTTGCCAAAAATATTTGGGTCCAAATTTCTACTATGTTGTATTCGGGCATTTTCACTTAAGATTCAGATCCAAATATATTGTATTTGGATGAGTCTGGATCTATCCCATAATCTTTCTAGCAAACATCATTAACAAGTTCACTAACGATCGACCCATCATCGCCCGACTACGGCCACCGCTAGCCAATTAGATGTTTATAGTGAGAAATTTAATGTGATGCCCTACAAGATCGATTTTGTAAAGGAAAATGACTGAGAAATTTTGAAATAAAGAAGAGGAGAGATCAATAATGATGATTTTGCACAAGAATTATTTTATCAAAATGAAAAATTATGAGGTATGTGAAGGTATCCTTAAGTCCTAGTGAGCATGAATGGGTCTTAGTGGGTCTTTTGGACTCATTATTATTTACTTTAACACTCTATGGATCGGACTCAATAGGATCTAGTTATAAAAGAAATAGGTTTATACTCATATCAGATTTGTTACATCTAAACTTAAATGCTTTCATTCTTTCTATATTTTTCTCCTTCTGTGATTAATTTCTTCATTCATAGTTTCCTACTTTTCAACATTTAATGGTTAAAGATGATCAAGAAAACATATATGGAATAAGCGCCTCCACTTGCATGACCTTCTCTTAAGCCAAGCGAGTGAAATTTCATTTACTTTCTTTGTGATCTCTTAGATCTGAGAGTAAGTTAACCTTATATTAAATATGTACAAAAGTACTAAATTTTCTCGGCTCTTATCAATTGATTTTGAGTCGTACACTGGACACAATATTATAATCACATTTACATTTTATATTTACTTAGACCTACCATTGGCTCCTTTACTCCAACCTTAAACTTTTGGAGTATACAAACTTGAACTTCATGGTAAGAAGAAAAATGATAAGTGTCATATAGTTCCTTAACAGTTGATAATAAATTGATTATTTCTTCATTGGTATTCAGATATTTTCTCCACTAATTTAATTCTCTCGTATTTTCCTTTTCGATAGTTAGAAAATATTTGCTTTATAAGTATATGAAGTAAAATACTTGTTCATTATTTCTGCCAGTCATCTCTCATGTATTCTAATATCATCTACATGTGTAATACCAAAACAAATCAGTACAGTTAGTGGATCTGGACCTAGCATCTAATAATTTTATTTGCAAAATACCAATTGGGATCTTCAACATTTCATCGCTAAGGATGATACAATTTTCAAATAATCATCTCTCAGGCAATCTTCCATCAAGTATGGGTTATGGACTACCAAATCTTGAATACCTTCTGATTGCTTTAAATAATTTCGCTGTAATGGATCCCAACTCTACCTCAGACTCTTTTCAACTCCCTGGCATATAATTATCCTACATGCAACATTTATTAGCAAATTTATTTATAATTTGTTCTACTTAAACTTATCAGTGTTTAATGACAAAATCTTTATATATATATGCAGAATTGAGCTTCATCAGTTCCCTAAAAAATTGTAAAAGTTTGTCTCGCTTTGAAGTAAAGGACAATCCTCTTAATGGTGTAATTCCAAATACCGTTGGACTGCTTTCGAGTTCTCTACATAGTTTTTCCGGCCTCTGGTTGTGGAATTAAAGGAAGTATACCAGAAGAAATTGGTAATTTGAGTTGTTTGGTAGATCTCTATCTATCAAACAACGAATTAACTGGGATGATCCCACAAACAATCCAGGGGTTAAAAAATATACAAAGGTTATGGTTAGGTAATAACGAACTCACAGGACCAATTCCGAGTACCTTACGTAAGCTTGAAAGGTGGGATTACTAAATTTAACGAAAAAACCTACTTCCAAGTTCGATTCTAAAATGCTTTGAAAATATCACTACCTTGAGGTATCTTTACCTACAGGGGAAAACCATGCAACTCTTTTTATTATGCGATGATGTATTCTAATTCTTCATTTTTCAATTCCAAATAAGAAATCAAAGATGAATTAATACTCTAGAAAAAATTAATTCAACACAATGAAAACGCATAATAAACATCAAAATAGGGTTCGATATGAATTAATCACAATCCAACAAATCAATACAAAAATATAAGTCTAGGGTTCATCCCATTCAAGTAATAGAAATTTAGATACTCATAACGCTAGAATTAATTAAAGAATTTATTGAAAGCGATAAGGAAAGAAAACTCATTCTCATGAAAGATTCAATCTTCAAGCTGTCTCCGTCTTCAAACCGTTGATGATGGTGAGTTTCCTCTTGTAGAACTTGGTTAAAGAGGGCCCCAATAATTCTCTAACAATAACTCTCGGTTTAGAATAATAGTAATATCTGATATCTGGTTTATTCAATGTGTATTCATAAGGTTCAAAACTTTGTTGTGAAGGGAACTTCTTAGTGAAGTTCTGAAATTCTTGTGTGTGTCTCAAGGTAGTAGGCATAATTCTTTTTAAATTTGACCACACTAAATCTCTTTTCTTTTGATCTTCTTCTTTACAAGATTTCCTTATTATTATTTTTTACACATTTTATCTTCATTTAGAAGGAAGTTTTAAAAGTTTACAAAAAACCTATTCCCCCCCCCAGTGGTTTTAAATTGGTATCAGAGTCTTGTCTTCTCTTTTTGGATTAACATCTTTGAAGTAAAGATCAAATGGTCAGACATTCCGTTTTAGCATATCTTGAGGGGTGTTCTACAAACAGTCCTCCGTTCTTTGACATAACCCATTACAATTGTTGGAAATCCGTTTTCACATTTATGTTTGCTCCAAAAAAAATTGAGTTTTGGAGTGCGATAGAGGATGGACCTTACATTCCTATGAAGGAAGAAAATGGCACAAGAGTTGAAAAATAAAATCATGAATTCAATGACTTTGAGGTCAAGAAAATGACCATGATTTTTCAAGCTACGAACATATTGAGTTGTGCTCTTCACCAAAACGAATGCAGCCGAGAGAATGGTAGTGATACCACTCATGATATGTGGAAGACACTTGAAGGTACTCGTGAAGGTACAATGAAGTGAAAGAATCAAAATTCTACATGCTTGTGAGAGATTACGAGTTGTTCTCAATAAAATCAAATAAGAACATTAGTGACATGAACACTCGTATCACAAATATAATCAATGGGCTCAAGGCCTATTGCAAGAAGTACTCATGTAGAGAAATAAACAACAAAATCCTTAATACTCTCCCAAAGGCATGGGAAGCTAAATCTTTGGCCATTGATGAGACCAAATATTTAAAGGTCTATCCTACCGAGGAGCTCATTGGCTCTCTCCTTACACATGAGATGCAATTAAAAGTCAAACTAGCCTTGAACATGAAAAATCTCCAAAAGGAGTTGCATTGAAGGCTAGTGAACAAAAAAGCTCTCATGAAGTAAAAGAGAGTGATGATGAGGATGATGATGACATGGATTATGAGACCATGTCTATGATGGGTAAGAAGAATGAAGATAGCATTCTATGGTGGAAATGGTAAGAAGCCTTTCCAAGCAAAGAAGGGACAATCTTCCAAAAATTCCTATGGCATCAGATGCTTTTAGCGTGGAAGTAGGGAACACTTTGTTGGGGATTCTCCCAAGACTAAAAGCAAGGACAAAAAAGATGAAAAGAAGAGGAAATTCGTCAATGCAAGAAATGCTAAAAGAATGATTTGCACATGAGATGAAGAAGATAGTGAAGATAAAGAAGACCATCTTAGTACTCAAAATACCAACATGTGCTTTATGGCATTGGAAGATGAAGTACAATCTAACTCTTATTCTTCTTTATACAGTTGCAATGATACATCTGATGAGGAATATCCTCATGATTTGTTTCGTGATATGTATGTTGAATTGAAAAGAATGTTAAAACAAAACAATGAAATGAAAACCAAAATTGAATTTTTGAGTAATGAAAACACAACTTTGGTGTATGAAAACAAAAGACTTAATAAGTCTATGGATTGTGGTATAATGTAAAAGGATATTCTTTTAACTACTATGAGGTCATCCACTTTAAAGAGCCCAAGAACTAACCCCCAAGGTCATCCACTTTAACAACTATGAGGTCATCTACTTTTAACACAAATTGTATGTGTTAAAAAGAGCCCAAGAACTAACACCCAAGGACCCAAATGAAAATGGGTACCGATATTTCATTGTATTGCAAGAAACTGGGGATTTCCGGTCTACTGCACCAGGCACCGGTCGACTGAATAAATTTTCAAAATTCCTCGGGCAAATGCAGAATATCCCGGTCGACCGCATCAAACTTCCGGTCGACCAACAGAAAAGGCTTAGTCAAAAGCAAGGTATCCCGGTCAACCAAAATCAAGACGGAAAGAAAATGAATTTATCTCGGATGAGGTTTGCGATACATCAGTTTTAAAGGGTTTGTCAAGTTCATTTTTTAAATCTATTCATATTCCCTCCTCCAAACTCTCAAAACCCTCATTCTCCTCACACAAAGATCATTGCCCAAACCTCCCCAAACAAAAATTTCTTCTACAAATCATCAACTCATCGAATCATGAATTTCTTCTATAAATCCTTCATTTGGTGCCTTGGCCTTGGGCTTGTCATTGCCTTTGCCTTTGCCCTTCTTGGCCATGGGCTTTCCCTTTCCTTTCTTCTTGAAATTCCCTTTTTGAACCATTAAGACTTCAGGGGTCTTCTTAATGTTCAGTTCAGCCTGCTTGAGCATCGTGTGTATTTCATGTCACTACAACAAAAATACCTTTTTGCGATGTTTTTGTACCAACGCTTTTAGTAAATGTCGCTTAAAACCAAAAAGAGTAAGTTAAAACAACACTTTTGCAAACGTCGCAATATTTAGATTTTATACGACGTTTCATAGCGTCAATTATAGTAATTGTTGTTCATACTGACGTTTTGATGTTGGTTAGCGACATTTACATTAAATGTTGTTATAAATTGTTACTTTTTGTGACTCATATAGCGACATTTATATATTATGTCGTTAGATCTTGTGACTTTTCAGACAAACATCGCTAAGTTTGAATTTTATACGACGTTTCATAGCGTCGGTTATAATAATTGTTGAAAAAATCGACATTTTGATGTTAGTTAGCGACGTGTACATTAAATGCAGTTATAAATTGTTACTTTTTGCGACTCATATAACGACATTTATATACAATAACATTAAATCATGTGACATTTCATACAAATGTCGCTATATTTGGATTTTATACGACGTTTCATAAAGACAGTTATAATATTTTTTATTCTTACAGACGATTTGATGTTAGTTCGTGACATTTACATTACATGTTATAAATTGTTACTTTTTGCGACTAATATAGCGATATTAATATATTATGTCGTTAGATCTCGTGACATTTTCAAACAAACACAAATACAAAGATTATGTTTCTGAAATATATTTTTTAAAGAAAAATTAAAAACATTTAATTATTAAAATTTAATGAGAGTGTATTAATTTTAATTTGATTCATAAAAAATCGAAACACAAAGGTACAAAATTCAAAATCTAAATTCTATTATAATAAATATAATAGGAGGAGAAACAAATAACAAATGATCATTTAGCTTAGCGGCAAATTGCACGACATACATGCAGGAGGTCGCGTGTTCAATTCCCATATCTTTGAATATGAAGAAAGTTTATTATATATTATTCAAAGCTAGCTAAACTCGACGGTTCGACTTGTCTCTAGGCTCTGGCTCCGATTATTCAAAGATAATTAGACTCAACGGCTCGATTTGTCGGGCTCCGACTCGGCTTGGCTCAGTTCTGCCAGCCTGGTTTCAAAATTTACGAATATTGGGATACATATTTTGTTGCGACTATTTAAAAATGTCGGAAAAAATTACTTATTCACAATATTTACAAACGTCGGAATACACGATTTGTTGCGATTATTTACAAATGTTGGAAAAAATACATTTTGAAACACTTTAAAATGACGCAACAAATGTCGTAATAGATAGGTACCGGCGCTTGAAACAAATGTCGTAAAAAACCATAACGACACAGGCAAATGTGACGTTTACGCGACATTTGTAATAAATGTTGGTATAGATCTAAACCGACGTTTTTTTGACTTATTGCAACATATGACAAACGTCGCAATAGACCTTTTTTGTTGTAGTGTGTATGGTATTCTCCATGGCATGCATGTTGAAGTTCATAACAAATTGGTCATACTCCGGTGGGAGTGAGCCCAAGATCATATCTGTGGCCATGTCATGATCTACGGGAGCCCCAAGTTTCTCAAGTTGGTCAAAATAGCCCTTCATCTTAAGAACATGTGCACTTACAGAGGTGCCAGGGGCCATTTTGCAACTATTTAACGCCTTAGTTGTGAGGAATCTTTCATGACGAGCTTGTTCTTGGAACATTTCCTTGAGCTGGCCCATCATCTGGAAAGCCTCAACTCCTTCAAACTGTTTTTGAAGGTCAGTGCTCATTTTGACTAACATGAGACAATTCACATCGTTCGAGTAATCAAAATGCTTCTTCCAAGCATCTCTTTCAGCTCTAGGGGCGTTATTTGTAGGCTGTTCAGGAATGTCCGTATCAAGAACGTATAGCTTTCTTTCCTGCTTAAGGACAATCCTTTAGTTGCGGGCCCAATCAAGGAAATTGGCCCCGCTTAGTTTTTCCTTCTCAATGACGGATCGCAATGAATTGTGTGAAGTATTGGTTGCCATTATCTACATTAAATTATTTGCAAAGTTATTAGTTTTGAGCAAAAACCTTTTCCACAATTTCAACACTTGATAAATAGTGGGGAAAAACATTTTACAATAGTTATAGGAAAGCTTTGGCTTAACACCCATAATTAAAGTAAAATCATCTAATGGGAATGACATCTATATGTCCCGGCTATTTCCCATTTTATGCCCTAGGCCCAAAACTATTTTGATGGCCTAGCTAAGTTGAACCATGTCTAAGCTTATGGAAATCACTATTTTCACATCTCTTTTTGCTTAGATAACCACTTGTCTGTTGCTTTGGCAAGCAGACAAAATGATGATCCAAGCTCAATGAGTGCTTAGAGTATGATAGACATTTTAAGACTTAGTTAAAACGTTCGGTTTGAATAAGGCATTAAAATGTGTAATACAATTATACAAGCATCTCATGCAATATATAAAGCATAAAATTAAACGTGAGATAGCATGGCCTAATCCTATCATGACTCCCACGAGCCTTGTGGGAGCCAAGGGTCAATCTAAGTCTATATCCATCTCATGGATAAAGTCTTCGATCCAGCGTCCTCCAATCTTGTTACATAATTATATGGGCATACCCAACCTTCAATGTAAAGCAGTAAAAATAATCTAAGAAAGCGATTACAATTTTACAACATTGAAAAACGGCTCGCAGGCCGTATTATAAAATTACAACCCAAAAATATGTAAAAACAAGAGGTATAGTAGGCCATGCTATTCACTATGCTAAAAATCACATAAAGCACAATGAAATTAATACCGAGTACATACACAAAGTCTTAAGTCAGCGGAACGACGAATCTGCGCGACAGGAATAACCGAATTAATCCAATTAATTACAGATTCACATAACAGTTTATGCATAATCGAATTCACAGAAACAGTTTATGCAGTCTCGAATTCACAGAAACAGTTTATGCAGTATTAATCTAATTAATAACATACGACAGCAGTTTATGCATTAACAGATTTAATATAAACAGTTTATGCAATATATCACATATATCATGATCAAAGAAACAATCTTTAAACGCACTAAAACAGTTTATATATCATAATCAAAGAAACAATCTTTTCTTTTTTTCACGCATACACATCAAATCGAAATTGATACCTGATATGTTGTGAATAACAATATCGAATTCGTATCGTATGAGCAAGGCTCGGATACCACTGAAGGGATTCATGAGTCCTCCCCTGAAGGATCCGCTCATATAGAACGAATCGAAAACAGCAAGAAAAAGACTTACGAATCGAAAACAGATTCTTGAATGGAAGATGCTGTTTCTTGGATACGTTGCTGCCACCAACAGAATTCCCTTTGCGGGATATCCCTCTACCGGTATCCACGCGATGAAACGAACAGTGATTGCTAACTAACTCTCACGTCCCTCAACTTCTTCTAGCAATGGGAGTCTTTAACTCCCACGTCCCTCTAGACTCTGCTCGGTAGTGGAGTCTTTATCGGATAATAACTCCCACGTAATCCAGCTATAACCAAATACCGAAAATACCCCTTATCTCTAATTTGAATAATAACGCTTTATTATTCTCGGGAAAAAATGAATGTCGGATACAATGAACCTAGACACATTCTAGATTCATTGAATCTGACATGAAGCTCAGTTAGCTCGTCTATGCGTGTGACCTCGTAGAGTTCATATCACAATGGCAATGAAAACACACTTAGTAGTAGTGTGAGTTCATAAATCACAGCGCGCCCTAGCAGGGACATTGTGACTACCCAAAGTGAATGAATTTACAATGGAACCTAATGGCAATCCACTATTTAATCCCTTTGTCTCGTGATATCCTAATTAAAGCATAAGGCATGGTAGTCGTCACCCTTATTAAGCTTAATTATATTTATGCTCGATCTCCCGGGTAGATCTGTTCCAACAAACAATATTTAATAACCACTTTATTAAATACATTTGAGCACGGCCATGCATTTAAACAGTCTTTCCCTATCGAGGGGCCCATGGATATCTCTCTCTAATAAGAGAGGGACAAATTCCTTACAATGCCTCTCACATTCAAGACATGATAGGACACTACATCGGATTATCAGTCGTATTGAATACTCGATTAAAAGCAACGTACGACTGATGCTAGAATCAAATGGAGACATAAGGTCTAAGGATTCTAAAATAGTATTGAGGAAGTAATACTTATGGCTAAGGACCATGAAGTATTACTTCTCTAACGGATCACGTCCGATACGATATATCTCAATACATTGCATCTATGATATGATTTGTAATCATTACACATGATTAGTAAAACGTAATCATCAATCAAACATCATACTAGTAAAACGTAATCATCAATCAAACATCATACTAGTTTTATTTCATTGTAAAATAGATTACATAAAACTAGGGACAACTAGAATAGTAATTACATAAGCAAATGAGTTTTACTTTCAAATCACGCATTTGATGTTCATAAGCAAAATTAACTATTCATATGAAATGCTCAAATAGATATAAAATGTACAACATATGCTAATGGTCCTAGGGCACTACTAACAGTTAATTAATTTTGAGCCATATGACCTGAAGGGAAGAAATTCGGAATACCCACAGAATAGCCGCGAAAATAAAATGGGATTTCGTTCATTTACAGGATCTTTTCACGAGAGAGAACCAATACCTTGTGAATAGGAATATTACCTTTGTAAGTAAATCGAAATAGCCAAAATTTGCTCGGATTTGCTACTTTGAATTACCAACGGCAGCGTGTCAAACTCCCGTCTCTACCGGTGTCCACACAATCAACCTAGTGATTGTTCGTCGAGCCTCTGTTGCTAGCCACGAGTGAATCGAACTTTGAAAACAATCTTCAGGTGCTTTGGTGATATAGGATGGGCAAAGTAAAGCCTGGAAAAATTAGAGACAAGAAAAAAAAATCTTCTGTTTTGTGTTCTTGAAAGGGTGTTTAGAGAGATAGAAAAATTAAGAGAATTTTCCCTATGTTTCTCTCAAAGTGGCTTAGAGAATGGAAGTGAGTTAGAGTTTTGTGTGAATGATGAGCAATTCATCATGTGGTGTTAGTGTAACCACCCAATAACTCCACATCCCCACTTTTCTCTCCCCACTACTCCCTTCACACACACACACCCCTTACACATGTCTTTTGCCATCTTTGACTTGGTCCAGCTAGTTCGGTCGACCAGAGAAATGGTTCTCGGCCGACCGGAGTGAGAAACTAATTTGGTAGACCAAAAAAGGTTCTTGATCGACCGGGTCCGATTTTGCCTAATCCAATTGATTACAGCGCGTGGCCCTTTAGGTATTTCCTATGTTGGTCGTGACAACAATTGTTAACAGTAATGAGAGGTATATAGCAACACATCATTACTCCCAATTCACAAATAGTTCGATGATTCAAGTACTCACAAATATGATATTTTGTACTAATCCCTTTATCTTCGATATCTAGATTGAACACAAGTCATGGAGAATGTCACAATTGTGTAGTTCAATTAATCATTTTCTTGATTCGCGAGTAGACTAATCAAATGACATGAATATCTCATATTAATTCATTTTTCATGGCAATGAACTAGTCTCACTCCATCAAGGGGCCCAAGATATCACTCATGTTACATAGGAGGGACAAATCATCTATCTATCACACCTCATCCTACACATGGTTCATAAATACACCCAACAAAGTATACTATTTGCCATGTAGGAAATCTTGTGTGATTTCAAGTCGAAGGATTCTGAAACAAACAAAATCATTATAAGAACATTGTTGACATTCGTATAGCAAATCATGAAGTGTTCTTATAAGTGGGTCGGTCCAATATCAAATACCCATGTGTTTGACTTAATATCACCCTATTTAATCACAACCCATACTAGTCTCCACACATTATTGATGTCCTTAACATTCCACAATAATGATTGACTAGAAACATTTAGAATAGTTCACTGTAACAATTATATAACTATCTAAGGACGTTATTATGTTTTAATACGTTTACATGGTCGTCAAAAAAACAATAATAATGAAATTCTTGCCTTTAATATTTCATCACATGAAAATATACAACAATCGCCCGCTTGCACTAAAGACAAAAATATTGCCTTTTAGTGCATATTATACATAAGACCTATCTCTAAGACCAGTCCTTTTGGTATCTAACACCCAGTCTGAAGATCATGCTGCTGCTGTGTCAGCAGCTTCGTCCATGGATCGGCGATGTTATCTTCCGTATGTACCTTTCAAATCCTCACATATTCTTGTTGGAGTACATTTAATCTAAGGTGCGCCAATTCGATTAGCAGGGCCGGGCCGGATTGGATTGGGCCCTTAATCGGGTCAGGGCGACCAACCCATTTGGACCGACCTTATGGCTGGAAATATAGGATATATTTTCAGCTCTTATCTCTAAGAAAGGAGGTTGAAGTGGTGGAGAATGTGGAGGAGTAGTTTCTCCATGATCTCCCCACTTCCCCTTTCACTCTCCCCCACTATCTCTTGAATGACTAAGGAAAATGCTGATTTTTTCTTAGCATTCCCGAAGTCATTTTCTCCAGTTTTTGAGAGCTTAGAATAGAGAGAAAAAGTGAGAGCATTCAAGAGAACTCTGAATAGAAAGAAAAGACGACTTTTTCTAAAGACTTATTTTCTAGCTTTGGCTAATAGAAAAGAAGTAAGAAAACTGTTTCTTGTTCTTCGTAAGGTCATATATATACTCCATCTTGAAGAGTGTCTTCAAAACTTCTACGAGGCGTTGGCTAGCACCAAGCAGTAGAGGACCATCCCCGGAAGATCAAGTGGATATCGGGAGAGACGGAGCCTGCGTTGGTGGCGTTCCGTTCGTGACAACTGAAACCGTTTCAGACAGATTCTACATTTCGAAAGGTATAATACTATCCCGTAGTCTAAGGTTCTTACTCGTGAAAGATCCTATTAGTGGCGGGTCATTTTATTTCCGCTGCATAACCTGTTTAGACCCAGTTATTCCTCTAACAGTGGTATCAGAGCCATTCACGAGTACCCTATAGACTTAATGTGCTATAGTATTTTAATATGGATTATGAATCTATATTTTGCATGCCTTAGGATTGCTATAAATGTTTTTGCATCATTTTGTATGTATGAGAGTCGAGAAATTTGGTCAACCGAATTTCCAGTTTCGGTCAACCGTGTACTCTCAGTACTCTGTTCGGTCGACAGAAATGTCTTTTCGGTCAATCGAGTACTCTTTTCGATCGACCGAAATGTATGTTCGGTTAGCCGAGTACTCTCAGTACTTTGTTCGGTCAACCGCAATGTCTGTTCGGTCAACCGAGTACTCTCAGTACTTTGCAATAGTATGCATTTTGCTGGTTGCTCATTTTTCCATAAATTGTTATGTTAGTTGAGCATGATGCATAGTAATCGCTTTTACCCTGTTGGTTTATTTCATAAATACGATCTGCGTATCGTGCGTATCTATTTTTTTTTTATCAAAAGTTGTAATTATCTTCTCATCAAATCCCCTCGAATGTAACTCGAGGTTTCCTTAGAATTATGTAATTCTAGATTAGGAGAAGGTACAACTGTGATGAAGATTTGGAGACAACCACCTGAAGGTCAAGACGGTGTAGAATAGAATGTTTTCTTTTCACACCTTTAGATTGACATCACGTTTTTTCCATTGGTTTGGAAAAACCGAATAGGATATGGCGATTACTACTGCATTTTTATTTTATGTATTGGATGCATATGTATATAAGAATAAACTGTTTTATTTATGCTCTTCTGGTGAGATTGTTAAAAACAAAACCCCTCAATTAAATATTAATTAGAGCCTTCCTAAGTTTAGCCCTCGTCAAGGCCTAGATCGACATTAGTATGGGACATGCCAAAGTCGTACATACGTGTCTATCCCAGGTGAGGCGCGAAGGATAATTTGTGATATCCGCCCAGGCAAAAACTTAGGGTCCTAGTTAACTAGATTATCTCAATAAATGGATTGAGGATCTAGAGGCAAAAGAGTTGAGAAAAGTGTATAATGATACGCTTGAATAAATGTTATTCACTCAACTAACCAAGAATTACATAATTTGATGTAATTGGCAAACATTGCCTACCTAAATAACTAAGTTTTGGGCGATCAGCCAAAGCTGACTCAGAACGAGGTGAAATATGGATCTTGGCACGCTATAAAGTTAACGAACTTTACGAGTTGATAATGAGGGTTATTCACTCGAAGAAAATAGTGGGAGAAATCATTAAAAAAGATAAAAGACCTAATAATGATTTTTTTTTCGGTACTTACTTTGCATATGTATTTTGTTGTAGAAAAATGGCAATTTCAAACCAAACACTATCATCTGCGTTCGTCCCTTGAGAAGGACAAATTAGAGGGAGTTAACTTCCTCGATCGGGTTCGAGAACTTGAGAATCGTTCTCAAGCATGAAAGAAAGTCAGTATGTTCTAGGAAACGACCTATTCCCTGCTACACTGCGAGGCTCGCGCTTCGACCGCTGATAGAAGTGCTTATCGAAGCATTGTAGTGATGCTTTAGATGTGTCTAGCCTCATGCTTGTCACCATGAACTCGAGCTTCGAAGCAACATGAGGACATGGGGGCTTATGAGATCGTCGGCTCACCCGAAGCAACTATATCGGGGACAAGCACGCCGAGAGAGATTCGACGTATCAAAATCTCTCTTTTAGTGCAAAATGTATGAAGGAATGCCAGTAGGAACTCACGTTCTTAAGATGATAGGTTATGTTTAGAACCTTGAAAAATTGGGATTTCTTTTTGGGGGCAAGAGTCGTCGATCGATTTGATCTTTGCAATCGTTGCTCGAGTCATTCGGTCGGGCTTCATTCTCGAATTATCACATGAATGAAATTGACAAGCCATTGCTCGAGTTGTTGAACATGTTGAGGACTCGCCGAGAAGGAAATAGGCAAGTCCAAGCCCAACGCCATACTGATGGTGCAAAAGGGCAAAAGCAAAGGTTTTGTAAAATCCAAAGGCAAACCAAAAGGTAAGTCTAAGGGCAAGCAAACCACTTTCAACAATGCACTGAAAACTAAGGGTGGTGTAGCCAAGGCCTCTATCTGTCATCACTGTGGTGAAAAGGGTCACTAGAAAAGGAACTGCAAAAGCTATATTGCAGGGAAAAGGTTGGAAAAAGAGAAAGCAAATGTTTCTTTGGGCTCAGGTAGTTATGTTGTTGATATTAATGTGATTGATATCAATTTAAATACAACTACTTCTTGGGTACTTGATACCGGATGTGGTTCTTGCAGGGGCTGTAAAGGAGTAGAGAGTTGGCAAAGGGTGAAGTGGAACTACGAGTTGGCAACGTAGCACGTGTTGCAGCCCTAACTGTAGGGACTTGTACTTTTACTTTGCCTTCAGGGCTTGTTTTGGATTTAGAAAACTGTTTCTATGTACCAAGTTTAACTAAGAATATTATTTCAATTTCTTGTTTGGACAAGAAAGGTTTTGTGATTTCAATAAAAAACCAACGATTGTCATTATTTTTGGATAATATTTTTTATGCAAGCGCCTCTTTGATTAATGGTCTATATATTTTAAACCTTGATATGCCAATTTTAAATATAAATACAAAAAGGATTAAGACTAATGATTCTAATCCGACATACCTCTGGCATTGTCGCTTAGGCCACATAAACGAAGACCGCATATCCAAACTGCATAAAGATGGGCTATTGGAATCATTTGACTTCATGTCTTATGATCGATGCGAATCTTGTTTGTTGGGTAAGATGACAGCATCACCTTTCATTAAGCTTGGTGAGAGAGCCGATGCTTTATTAGGACTAATACATAGTGATGTATGTGGCCCTTTTAATATACATGCAAGGGGTGGTTACCTCTACTTCATTACCTTTATCGATGACTTCGATGAGGGTATGGATATGTGTTCTTGACGAAACACAAATCCGAAGCATTTGCTAAGTTTAAAGAGTTTAAACTAGAAGTAGAAAACCAACTTGGCAAGAGTATTAAGGTTTTTCGATCCGATCGAAAAGGAGAATACTTGAGTCAAGAATTCTGTGACTATCTAAAAGATTGTGGAATCGTTTCACAACTTTCTCCTCCGACCTACTCCACAATGGAATGGTGTATTCGAAATGGGGAACGTAACCTTATTAGATATGGTTCGTTCTATGATGAGTCACACGAGCCTCGCCCAATTCCTTTTGGGGGACACGCACTAGAGACAAAGCAGCCTTTAACACTTAACCGCTGCTCCATCTAAATCGGCTGCAAAGACGCCATACGAGTCATGGGACTCGGGAAAGCGTCCCCAGCTTTGTCTTTCCTCAAGATTTAGGCTGTGAGGCTTTTGTAAAACGCTCAGCCTTTCCGATAAGCTGGCTCCAAAATCTGAAAAGTGCATATTTGTAGGTTATTCTAAGGTAACTAAAGGATACTACTTTTTATATCCCTAACGAAAACAAAGTGTTTGTTGCTCGCACGGGAGTCTTTCTACAAAAAGAATTTGTTTCTAGAAACACGAGTGGGAGTAGCGTAGAACTTCATCGAAGTTCCGGACTTTCAAACTAGCACTAATGATACGATGGAAATTGAACAGACTCCACAAGTTGTTGTGCAACGAAAATGCCACAAACAGCTATGCAGACAAGCACTAGCTCAAGAAACACAAGAATTGCGTAGAGTCCGGTAGAGTTCGTCGTCTACCTCCTGAAAAAATTTGGATTTTTTCATAACAGAACATGGTGATGTTATGTTTGTGGATCACGATAACCTTCAACCTACAAACAAGCAATTAATAGCCCGGATTCCCGAGAAATGGCTTGAGGCCATGAGATCCGAAATGGACTCCATGTACACAAACCAAGTCCGGATCTTGGTTGATCCACCTGAAGGGTAACTCCCATAGGGTGCAAATGGGGTTTTAAGATTAAAACCCGACATGGAAGGGGAGAGTGAAAAATCTAGCTTAGGAATTGGTGGCGTTTCGTTCGTGACAATCTGCTTTGCACTCCTATAAAAAGACAGACTTTTTCTAAAGACTTATTTTCTAGCTTTGGCTAATATAAAAGAAGTAAGAAAACTGTTTCTTGTTCTTCGTAAGGTCATATATATACTCCATCTTGAAGAGTGTCTTCAAAACCTCTACGAGGCGTTGGCTAGCACCAAGCAGTAGAGGATCATCCCCGGAAGATCAAGTGGATATCGGGAGAGAAGGAGCCTGCGTTGGTGGCGTTTCGTTCGTGACAACTGAAACCGTTTCAGACAGATTCTGCATTTCGAAAGGTATAATACTATCCCGTAGTCTAAGGTTCTTACTCGTGAAAGATCCTATTAGAGGCGGGTCATTTTATTTCCACTGCATAACCTGTTTAGACCCGGTTATTCCTCTAGCAATTCTCTCTATCAATGATCTCACGGATCAGGTGATACCGCCACAATACATGTTCGGACCTTTGGTGAGACCGTGGTTCCTTTGATTGAGATATGGCCCCATTGTTGTCACAATAGAGATCAATCGCATTCGAAATGCTAGGTACCACACCAAGTTCAGCAATGAACTTTCGAATCCAAACGAGTTCCTTATCAACATCTGATGCAAGTATATACTCGGCTTCAGTTATAGAATCTGCAACGATTGCCTGCTTTGAACTCTTTTTGGCACACAACACCACTGTTTAGGCAAAATACATAACTTGACTGTGATCTAAAGTTGTCTCTATCAGTTTGCAAACTGGCATCAGTGTAACCACTTGCAATGAGCTCGTTTTCCCAACCATAGATTAAGATTGTGTCCTTAGTTCTTCGTAAGTACTTCAGGATGTTCTTGACGGCTATCCAGTGACGTTTACCAAAAGGTGACTGGTATCTGCTTGTTATACTCAAAGCATACGAGACATCTGGGGCGAGTACACAGTATGTCACACATGATAGATCCAATTGCCGAAGCATATGGAATCTCACTCATGCGTTCTTTCTCATCCAGTGTCTTAGTACACTGTTGTCTTGGAAGAACAGTACCAAGTGCTATAGGACAAAGGCCCTTCTTGGACTCTTGCATGCTAAACTGAACTAGCACTTTGTCTATATATGTACTCTGACTTAGGCCAAAGAGTCTACGTGATCTATCTATATAGATCTTGACTCCTAAGATGAAGTTTGCTTCATCTAAGTCCTTCATAGAGAAACATTGCTCCAACCAGACCTTTACAGATTCTAAGGTTAGAATGTCATTCCCTATAAGTAGTATGTCATCTACATACAAAACAAGGAACACAACCGAATTTTCACTAAACTTTTTATAAACACAAGGTTCATCAATATTCTTGATAAAACTGAACTTGTGTACGGCTTCATCAAAACGTCGATTCTAGCTACTAGAAGCTTGCTTTAGTCCATAAATTGACTTCATTAGCTTACATATGTTATTCGCATTATTTGGATTGACAAAACCTTTGGCCTGAATCATATACACGTCCTCATCAAGGTTTCCATCAAGGAAAGCTGTTTGACATCCATTTACCAGATCATACTCATAGTATGCTGCTATTGCAAGCAAGATTCGAATGGATTTGAACATAACTACAGGGAAAAGGTTTCATCATAGTCAATACCATGAATTTTTTTAAAACCTTTGGTGAAAAGTCGACCCTTGTACGATTGAATGTTCCCTGCCATGTCAGTTTATAATTTAAAAACTCACTTGCACCCTATTGGGGTCACCCCCTCAGGTGCATCAACCAAGATACATACTTGGTTAGTGTAATCCATCTCGTATCTCATGGCCTCAAGCCATTTCTCATAATCTGAACTAGTAATTTTTTGTTTGTAGGTTGTAGGCTCATCATGATTGATAAACATAACATCACCATGTTATGTTACGAAAAATCCAAAATTTTCTAGTGATCTACGAGCTCTATTAGACCTACGCAATTCTTGTCTTTCCAGAACTGGCTCAACAAAACCTTGTGTAGCTTGTTCCAATTCCACCTGGTCACTTGTGCTTGGAACTTGACCATGTTCAGGAAATATACCCAATAAATGGTTCAGTTGGTTGTCCTTGGTTGAGTGGTGGTATAACACCACCTACCACACAGCCATTCAAATGACTCCCTTTGAGGCTGTGTATGACCATAAGCTTCATATACTGGCTTTAGGCCCATACAACTTAGGGAAAAATGAGGTTGTTAAGAGTTATATGGAGGAAAGGAAGACAGTTGAGGGTCTGTTACAAGAAAATATTCAAAAGGCTCGGGAGAGAATGAAACAAAATGCTGATAAAAGGGGGTCTGAAAGAGAATTGAAAGTAGGAGATTGGGTTTACTTGAAGTTACAACCCTATAGGCAAACTTCAGCAGCCATGAGAAGGAACTTGAAACTATCAGCTAAGTACTGTGGACCTTATAAAGTATTGCAAAGAATTGGGAAGGTAGCTTACAAGCTGGATTTACCATCTCAATCACAGATACATCCTGTATTTCATGTTAGCCTCTTGAAGAAAAAGATTGGGGATTATCAAGTAGTAAGGACTGAGCTGGCATACTTGGGCAAGAAAGGGCAACTCAAAATTACCCCTGCAGCAGTGTTAGAAAATAAGGATTTTTAAGAAGATGAACTAGCCTGCAATGAAGTGGTTGGTTCAATGAGAGAATTTACCTCTTGAGGAAGCTACTTGGGAGGAGCCTGAGTTTATGAAGGAGCATTTTCCATAATTTTATCCTTGAGGTCAAGGCTGTGCTGAATGAGATGGAAATGTCAGGTTTGACAAGGAAGAAGTGAGTGTCATAGCTTTTGGAGGGAAAATCCATTCAAAAAGTGGGAAGAGTAATTAAAAGATTTAGGGCTAAGTAATTAGGATCCTATTATTGACCTAAAACGATATTGTTCCTTTAAGTGAATTGTGTCCCCAAAACGATGTCGTTTTGGGCTCTCTATTAGATCTGTTATGAGCAAAAGAGGGAAGAGGTTGCAATGCCTTTCTCTCATTCATTTCGCTAATGAAGTCCAAGGCTCACAATTCACTGTTCATTCTCTGGCTTGTCAAAGGTAGAGCTGATGTGGAGGGACTAGATCGACATTGGGAAAGTTACCCGAAGTATATAAAGGGAAACTTGCCCAATGTGAAGGAATCCAGAACATATTCAAAGTGGCTGCTGCCATCTATCTCCCTTGTAAGTTCTTGAACTTTCTTTCCTCCCCAGAAATATATTCTTCTCCTTCTTTTTCTTGCTTGGAGCTGATCAAAATCCTTTCTCTTCCTGGGATACAATGGTGTGCAATGCAGCTTTGGAAGGCTTCTGAGTTTCCTCTTCGCTCTTGCTATTTCAATGAGTAGTTAGTTATCTTATATTATAGACTAGTGAACTGGGGACAGTGATCTAAGACTTATTATTGATATTCAGTTGATTAGGGGAGCCCTGACTCTAATATATTCCATATTATTAAGTTTTGATTATTTGTTCTTGCAAGCATGATGGTTGTTAGCTTTTTTGAGTTGGTTATTAGCTTTTCTGTTTGTAGATAAGTCTAGGATATCACAAGAGAGAGGCAGAAAGAGAAATAGAGGAACAAACCTGCAGCAGCGACGGGGCGATGATGACGGCGATGGTGGGTTGTGACCGATGGGAGAAATGGTGGAGGCAGTGATGTGTTTAGGGGGGCGGCGTCAGAATTGAGGGAGGAGGAAGAGGGAGATGGAGGCGCATGTTGAAATAGATTTGGGGGTGGTTTTTGCGGGAGAATGAGGAATGGGCTAGAGTGCGATGGTGATGAGGTTGGTGGAGGAGAAGCGGCAAGGATGGAATGGGGCGTCGACACCGCTGAAGAAGAAGAGAAGAGTCTAGAGTTAGGGTTTTCTTCTCTTAGGATTAGGGATTAGGAAATATATATAGTAAGGACTAAAAGGGAAAATAAATATTATTACATAAACCCTATAAAATATTTATATTACAAACAAATCTTAAATTGTCTACTTTGTATTTTTAAAATTTAGTCAGATATAAAAATAAAAAGAAACATTTACGGGAATGGGTAAAAATAAAATATATCAGAAATAACTCAGATTCGAAGTCACAAAATAACTTTTAGAAATTTCGTTTTAGTCCCCACCACTTTATAATTTACTTTTATGACCTATAAGGTTTATTAACTATTTTGGACAATTTATAAGAGTAATAACAATATATACAATATATTTATATCGTTAATATATTGAAAAAGTCATAGGATAAATATTTTTGCATTTTTGTCCTTAAACTTTAGAGAATTGCATTAAGTGCCAAGATTGTCGAAATCGATCTATAGATTATTTTTTAAAAGATCTTTCATGTTATAAAATAACTATAGGCATAGGATAGAGTCTTTAATAACCTTTACGCTAATTTTTAACTAATTGCACTTTAGTTAATGTTATATAAAATAATTATTACTATGAAAATGATATAAAAATAAATATGTGAATGAATAAAGTTTATAAGTTTTGATATTTTTGACACTTTACACGAAATTGCAGTTTGATCCCTAAACCTTAAGAATTTACACAAAGGATTCCTAATATCCTAGAAACGTCTTCTTATGAGGATTAGGCATACATATAATTAATAAGATATTTTTATAAGTATTTCCTAAAGATTTGATATTTGCAAAATAGGTACAGTGCCGAGAGGGTTGGGGTGTACTTTATATTGTAAAAGCTACAACCCAGTGTCGAGTGGCACGCGGCATTCCCGACTCGAGAGGGTTGGGGTGTCACACATAGGTAAGTGTGATTATTGGAAAAACTAAAGTATTAAGTTAAGTTGAATAAGGGTAAAGTTTGAAGAAATATGACAAATGTTCATCAAATTTTGAAATGTATTAAATAATTTGGAACATACAAAAAAGTGAAAATGTATCAATTATTTAGGAATGGAGGTAGTAATTTATAACTATGTTATATAAATACATATATTTAATGTATATAATAAAAGTTCTTGCGGTCTGTTGGTTTATTGTTTTAACTTTTATTTTCCCAATGAAGACAGGTTGTGTTCAAATCCTGCCAATTCATAATATACAACTTTAGAGTAAATATTTTTTTAAAGTAATTATTTTAGGGGATGCAACGAGAAAATCTACCACAAAAAATAATAATAAAATTTTGATCATATGCAACAACTTTCTATGTGACAGGAGAATTCCATCGCAATTTTTGGTTATTTGGGGCGAAACCTTTTGCATCGAACGAAGCCCGTCACAAATATGGTCATTTACATCAACTCCATATGTGATGGGAGAATCCCGTCGCAAATTTTTTTTATTTGTGGTGAAACGTTTTGCGGTGACTGAAGCCCATCGCATATAATCCCATATTCACGACGAATTAATTTGCTGACACAAATAGTTATTAGCGGTCATAAATGCATATCACTAAGCGACGTCGTAACGTTATTTGCGTTGATGTGTCATTCTTGACGCAAATGATAGTTATTTGTAACGGTAAACGCTCGACGCAAAAAGTCTCGTCACAACAACCTATATTTCTAGTAGTAAAACCAATAAAGACAATTTATTATCGCGACCCAATCGTTTAAAACGTGCAAATTATTTGTCGTTCGCAAAACCACGAATATTCCAAATTATGTAATCCATTAAAAGTAAAAAGAGACATAAATCAAGGTAAAACTAACCCTTAAAGGGGTTGTCTTCCTTTCAAAGCAAGGCGTTGGGACTTCCAGATTTTGCCATATATCACCCCTTTTTTCTTCGTCCTAGTTTTTTATTTTGTTCTTACCTCGTCAATGTTGTATATGAGATCAAGAACCAAAGACTGCTCGACCTCAATCGGGTCCAAATCCTAAGCACTTCTTGACTGAGTCACCGATTCCTCGGCAAAAATCAAACTCTTCGCGAAGACAAAAGTCTAAAACCAATCACAAGACAAAGGATTTATAGTGGTTCGACTCACTCAAAATCTACATTCACTACCTTGAGCCGCACCCAAGGATTTTCAACAACTTCACTAAGAAGACTTTTTACACTTGTGACTAACTCACAAAGAGTTTTACAACACAACCACAATACAAAAACTCACTAAGAGTTACTTGCCCACACTAAGTAGGACTTTTACAAGATTGACCCTATCACTAAGAAAGGGAATAAGATGGATAAAAAACAAGGTTGTTCACTCTTCTAAGTGAAAGATAGATACCTTTTAAGTACATCAATTTCAGCTCTTTAGAACATATGAAGCACACTCTTTGTCTTGCTTTTGAAATTCACCTTTGAATGATTTAGATCATGGCAATGAAGTGCATTTTACTTTGAAAGTGTTTAGACTTGATAAGAAATCAATGTATCTTTGAAGTGCAAGTCTTGTAGTCATTCTCTAGCTTTGGAGTATTTATACATTTCAAAATAGGCTGAAAAACGACTCTGCAACGGTCAAATAACGGCTAGTTCTCGCAGAGTTCGGTTGACCGAGCAAAAGACCTCGGATGACCGACCTTGACTTCGGTTGAGCCGAACCTAACATCGGTCGACCGAGATGCCCATCCGACCATAGTTCGGTCGACCGAACCCATACATAGGTCGACCGAAGCCCAGTGTATCAACTCTCTGTTTGTGCTCGGTTGATCCGAGGCAAGCTCGGATGATCCGACCTTCTGAGCTTTGAGAGATGTTGATTTTTCACACGTTTTGAAATCTATTGAAGTCTAAAAGGTTTTCTCAATATGTAACAAGTAAGAACATTTGGAAAACTTTTCTAAAAGACTTAGACTTTGAAATCAAAGGCTTTTTGGATAAGAACATTTGTAAGAATGATTTTGAAACTTTAGCCTTTTTTAAAAACGTATTTATGAGCATGCAAGACTAGAGTGATGTACGTTTATGTTCATGAGAGCATTAGTTAGAGCTTACAGGATAAAGACCATTAAAGACAAAGCTATTCTAACCAAACCTAAGTCTTCAATCTTCAATCTCAACGAGATGTGCCTTTAAGTATAACTTTGAATCTTGAACATGGCTTGATTGAAGTACTTAGAGCTTCCATTATGAGTTCCGATATTCTAACACAAAGATTAAGATCATTAGACACAACATCAAATGTTTGTCCATTATCAAAAACTGAGTTCGTTCGCCCTTAGGGCTTACAATCTCCCCCTTTTTTATTATGACAAACTTTGATGTAATAAGATAGAATATGGACATAATTAAGAACAAGGAAGCATGGCAAAAAGATCTAAGAACAAATAAGAACAAAGACTAGTGCTTAAAAGATAAAACCAATGAAGACTAAAGCACTAGCATGATAACTTCTTTTTGCCATATGCATCTAAGGACTCTTAGAAGAGCCCTATTTCCCAACCAACCTCCTTTCCTCTTTCCTTCCATCCAATGAGTAGCATTCTTGTGTGTAATATACATACCTTAGTTTACACAAGACGCTAACTTACCATTTTCATCAATGTTGATGTGAGTGCTAAGGATCCTATTATAAAGAACATGCTCACACAAACATTAGAACTATCAATGGTTTGTTATCATCGGAACAACATAGGATATTTTGCCCTTCAGGGCTAACAATTACACTTTCGCTCCCTTGTCAATTGAGCAACACCTGGTCGATTGTACTAAAATTGGGGGTATATAAAGAACATTAAACAAAGTAATGTCATCGTTGAGAATAACAGAACCCCCGTGAGTGGCAATAATAATTGTTTCATTTAGAAGATGCATATTTACTGGATACTTCAGTTGGGATAAATTAACAAGCGAATTTTTATCGCAAGAAATATGATGACTGGCTCAGCTATCAAGGACTCAACAAATATGAGCAAAAGGTTTTATCTAAGAAATTGAAAGTGCTAGACTTGTCATAATTTATAAGACCCTTTAACTCCAAATCCAATGTCCTAAGTTGGGATTGACTTAGGCCCACATGTCCATTACGGCCCATAGTCAAGAGAGTTGTGACCATATTTGCGACCGCATAAAGGACTGATCGCACTTTTCCACCGCATGTTGTGACCATATTTTCAACCCGGATTGACTTAAAGAGCGACCCATATTTTCAACCCATATTTTTTAACCAAAAAGAGCGACCACGTTGCGATCAAAACCCTTTACCGAGCGGTTTTGCGACCACCGATTGACTCGAGGTTGACATCATAGTTGCGACCAATTTCGACCGTAATTTAGCAACCACTTATTAACGACGAGTTTCGGGAGGAAATCTTTGGATAACTACATATTAGCGATCGGTTTGCGTCGCAATTTTTACGATGATGTTATGACCATTTTTTGGCGAACAACTTTGCGACCATCGTTTGACTTCGTTGACCATATTTTGGCGACCACTTTACAACCGCTCTATACCAACCACATTGCGACTTCTCCGAACCCGACCACATTGCGATCACTATTTGATCTTAGTTTGACTAGATAGCGACGACTATGTTGCGACGACATTGGTAGGGGACGACACGACTACCACATTTTTTGAGCGAATGTGTGACAAATTGTTTTAATAATTTTTTGGAAAATTGTTAAAAGCTGGGTCAGTCGCTAATATACAAAAATTTTAAAATAAAAAATTGAAATTTCAAAATAGCTCCCTCGCCAAATGCACAAATCCAAAATCCAAAATCCAAAATCACAATTTCACAAATCCAAAAAAGTAAAATAAAATTCAAAAATCAAAATTGCAAAACCAAATTCACAAATATATTCGAATTCCTTCCAAAAAACAAAAAAAACATAAATCGACTACCATGTGGACCATCTTCGTCATTAGAGTCATCTTCATCAATCATAGGGCTCGCGATATAATATATGGGCCATCAAATATCTGTCTTAGTTTCCCTTAAAGCAAAAAGGAGATGTTCAAGAAACCAATTCATTTCCAAAATAAACAATAAATCAAAGTCACAGTGATGCTTCACAAATGACGTCAAGTTAAAATAACATTAACCACAGTGAAGATTCACAAACGACATCAAGTTAATTATTATCATAGATTTTTAACTAAATCAATTAAAGTACACGACAGGATTACATTGTTTGGCGAGCATCCTTAACTTTCTATACGGTTATTATGTCAAGTTCGGGAGAAAAATAATTTTGACTTAATTCACGGTGATTAAAAAAGGTCATTCAATATTTTATCTATGATATTTTTATTAAATGTATCATAACCGTTGATGGAACTTATTCTTAAACAACAATTGTCATCTATCATCGTAACAAAAGCAAGTACATAATTTGGCATAATATGTCAAGATTAATTACATCACTCAAAGATATATGATATTCAAAATTCGAAATTCAAGAAAGACATAATAGAAAAGAGATGCATGACTTGCCGAGAACACTCTACCGTCCTCGTCTACTAAATCCGAGTCCCCAAACGATATCGCGTTTACTCCAAATATCCCGGATGGATCCATCCCGGTCTAATTCGATAATTTCTATGGTCTCCCGTAATTCCAACCAGCCTCCTCCTCGTTAATTTTCTCCATTGGACCATGATGGCTCCCTCGTGTTTGGGATCCAATCTAAAAAATTTCTACAAAAAAACAAAAAAAGAAAAAATGATACAAATAAGTAAAAAAGTGTTAGCAAGCATATATATCAACTTATTAACGAATGACATAAATAAACTTAATATTTTATCTCGAAAATCCTCCCACCACAAGTTCAAAACATCATCGGGTACATCATCAAAGCTTTTGTACGGACCTAAATAATGCCTATAAACAATACTCGTTTGTATTTGGAGCACGTCACTAGTGAATCTGCAATATTAATTCAAACTTATTAAATTTATCTTTTTAGATTTATCTCGAATTTACATATGAATGAAATCAAAATTTTATAGAAATGTTCACTTACGTGTCCACGCTAGGGGTAATGACCACATGGGAGTCTGCCTCAATCGGTGATGATAAAGTTGATACGCCCGGTTCTGATCTATGAACATGGCTCCGTACAAACTCTAAGTGTAGGAGGATTTTCGGTGGCATCCTGAAATCACTTTTTTATTGATAAAGATATATATTTTGCAAAAAAAAAATGTAATTTGTAAGTGTATTATCTTTTTCTAACCCCCTTTTCCGTTATAATGTAAGTAATTAAGTTTGAATCAATTTATTAAACATCAGATGTTTGGCTACATACAATAACTTAATTAACAACTAATTACGCTATTAATGTATTGAGGAAATAAGTGAGGAGACAAATGCGCTTATCAAACAAAAAAGACAATTAAGCTTCTATATTTGGGAATCATTCTCAAACACCATTTCCTCATCTTCTATGGAGCTATCACCATCTCGAGTCCTAATATGATTCCTCATCATTCAAATGAATGTCCCCGGTATTTTCATAAATATTTCTTGAATCTTAAACATTAACAAATTCCGCTTCAACGGAGTTGTGTGTTAGAGATCCAACCTCAACAATGGAGGTGACAATGCGACTTGTCTCGTCTTCTCGAAGTTCTTGTTGAAATGGTTTCGGTTCATTAGGAGTATTAGGAACCCGCGGCTTAGAACAACACGGATCCCACGAATGCAACATGTTTCTCTTACGGAATAGATAAGGAGTGTAATAGACTTGATAGGCTTAGTGAGCAAATATGAATGGATCGTATCTCTGATGTTTTTTCATGTGATTGATCTCAACCACCTTGTATTGAGGATGCACCCGCAATCCCCCTATTTTGAGTAACTTCGGAATGGTAACCCAACAAGCTAAAACTCAATGGCATGTGTTAGCTCACCGTAGTAATCACCTTCCACCTGCAGACAACACTATTTGTAGTTCTTTTCCCATCACTATGAACTTTTTGTGTGAAATCTATAGTCGTTAGCATTATAGTATCCGGAGTATGTCATTGTGTCCATTGGCGAGTCCCAAGATAAATTTTTCAACAACCGTATGCTATGATGGTCAGGAAGAGCACTAACCTGAGAAAATAGCTTTCATTATATTACCACTTTGTCAAACATAGAACATTATCATAAGAAATTAATACTTACATGATCTCTAAACCATAGTGCGAAATCACGATCAATCCACACGTTAAGCTCACCATCTGTTAACTCTGGTTCTACAAGCCTTATGTCCTTAGCAAATTTCCTATGTTGCAAATCTAATGATAATGAGTATCAATGAGATACAACTTTAATTATTTCCTATAAATATGCATTACCCGAGTTACTTACTCCACGTATGGTTCAACCTCTTCACAGTTCAAAACGATGTAAATCATTTCTAGTTTCAAATCTTGATCGGAAACTAATATCTTCTTCTTCTTGAAATCTCTCACGAGCACATTGCATATGGATAAAAGATGTTTTCCATTCGTTGGCTCTTCAACACTCTTGTTTCCACCAATCGTTGTAACTCGCGTTCTTACGTGTGGTTCAAAGTAATAGCTGAAAAAAGGTAGCCGCTTCTTCCACCAAATATGCATTGAAAATGGACCCCTCCACCTCTAGCCTTGTTCTTTATCTTCTTCTTTAAGTGATGCTTGTATCTTAAAAAATAGTCAAAAAGTAGTTAGTGATGTACTCGGTAATATATGAAAAAAATAAAAATATTACTTCTAAACACATGTTGTTAAATCTCAAAGGGATACATCCACCTAAATTGTGCTAGCCCACCAACCCTTTCTTCGTGACGGGAGGTGAATCGGCAAATGCTCCATGACATCAAAGATCCTCAAAGGAAAAAATTCTTTCAAGCTTGCATAACAACATGTCAATGTTGTCTTCTAATTCTTTTATGTGGGCCAGACTCAACTTAGGGGAACACAAATCTCTGTAAAACATACTTAATTCAGCCGAGTTGTCCCCACACATTTTTTCGGGTGTACTTCTAAGGGAAATGGGTAGGGCCTTTCCATAAAAACGTGATGAGTCATTGCTTTTCATGCCCGACATCTTCGACTCTTTCATATCAACGTATCGTCCCGTGTTTGAAGCATAACCATTAGGAAGCCTTAGTTCCTTCACCCACTTCAACACGACCTATTTTTGTGCCTTGGTTAGGGTAAAACGTGCCTTTGTCTTCGATGTCTTACCCTGCTCATCTTGATTAATATTAATTCAACTCATGCCTAGAGCAGTACTTTCGTAAATCCTCCCTCGCCTTAACATTGTCTTTGGTCTTTCCCTTCACGTCTATCACAGTGTTGAAGATGTTATCTAAGAATATTTTTCATTATGCATCACGTCAAGGTTATGCCTACGTATAAGTGTTCGCCAACATGGTAAATCCCAAAATATACTACGCTTTGTCCAACTATGATTCACACATCTAACATGTTCCCTTTTTAATTTTTCGGTTGTATCTACAATTTTTGGGTAACCTTGAACTCTTCTCCACACTTCATCACCTGTCAAGCGAGCGGGAGGTTCGACTCTCTCATGTCGTCGATCCTTACGAAATCCCTTCGCATATATTCTAAATGAATGATTTGAAGGCAAGAAGCACCTATGACAGCCTAACCATGACTGTTTACCCCCTGACTCTAGATGAAATACTTTTGTTTCTTCCATACAATAACGACAAGTGTGAATGCCAGTCGTAATCCATCAGCTAAGCATTCAATATGTTGGGAAATCACTAACTGTCCAAACGAGTGAAGCCCTCATTTTGAAATTATGTTTCTTGGGGATGTCATAAGTTAGTGCGCCTTCACCCCACAACTGATTCAATTATTCAATCAAAGGCTGCAAGTAAACATCAGTCTTATGCTTAAGATTTTGGGGATCGGGCACGATGATCGTTAAGAACATTACGTTGTTCTCCATTCACATATCCAAGGAGCTAGAATATATGGTGTCAGTATCACAGACCAAGATGAATATTGCTTCCCTGACATCCCGAACGGTGCAAACCTATCTGTACACAACCCAAGCCTGACATTTTGAGGCGCCACTGCAAAATCAGGGTATGTCCTATCAAAATGATGTCTCGCCTCCCCGTCACGCAAGTGATTCATTATTCGCTCTTCTCTCTCACTATTTGAATTCCATGTCATGTGGTTTGCAGTCTTTTGAGATGCATACAATCTCTGCAATCTCGGAGTTATTCGAAAGTAGTACATCTTCTTGTATGTGATGTCCTTTGTTTTTTACCATTAAATTTCTTCTTCTTAGTGTAGCTCGGTTGCCCACAAAAGCATTCTTTCATCTCAACATTATTTTTCCAGTACAACATACAACCATTATAACAAGCATCGATTTTTACCACAGGCTATCTAAGCCCTTTCACCAATTTTTTTATCTTGTAAAATTCATCTAAACATTCATTCTCTTGGGACAAGGCCTCTTTAAGCAACTCCGCGAACTTGTCTATAGCACTTTCAGATAAGTTGTACTCTGACTTAATGCTGAACATTCTGGCGATGATTGATAGTTTTGAATGGTTTGTACAACATTCCCACAACGATGTGTCACCCGTCGCTAACATGTCGTAGAACTTTTGTGCCTCATGATTAGGCGGTTCTTCAAAATTCATAATATCCAGTGCGAGGGATAAAAACTAGCTCCATCTCGCATCTAGAACCATCTCCCGATACTGATTATGTGAATCGTCATGTCTTATCGAAGTCGTGGTAACTAGAACTCGCAGCACTTTGGGAATGTATCTTTCATCGTGACAAGTCCAAGGAAAATAGTTAGCCATAAATCCATCATCAACAAGATGAAGCCTAACGACGTCTTGGTTATGATAAACCTTGTTATCACAAATCTTACATGAACATATGATACCATGATATCTATCATCATGAGGCTCACATATGGTCCAATCCACAAATCGGTTAACTCCCGATGCAAATTCAGAAGTTAGACGAGTTACATCTTCCGATTCGAAACATCTATACATCTAACTATAATCCTCCATGATCCTTCAAGTACCTTCATGCAACAAGTCTTATTGTACATTACGAACTATTGTTAACATATTGAGGTATAGGTAGTTTAATGATTCTAGTCAAATGACCAGTATTGAATTTCATATCCCTGTACAATTTTTTTTAACATTATGACATTGCTAAACAGTTTACAGTACATAAGTTCAATTTCATTCTTTACCATTGCACATATAAGTACTATAACTAGTGCAAAATCCATAAACAAAGTCATTTGCAAAAAAAAAATAAAAAAAATAAACATACCAATTACATAATAGCCTAAAATCCCAAATTGAAACCATTGTAACTAAAAGAACAAGAAATTTTCAAACTTAATGTTTTTGCAAAGGTAACAGTAAGTCAAAATGTTCAAATGTGAGAGAGTGCACATCCAAATGTTTGAAAGGTGCTTTGCTGCGAAGCTCCAAATTTAAAAAAAAAAAAAAAATAGGGAATTAAAATCAGAAATTATTTTTGCAACGTAAAAAAAAGAGGGAGTGAGAGAGGGTAACAAACCGGTAAGAGATTATGCCAATAATCGAAATGTAGGCCGGAGGATGTGCAAATCGTCCAATGTTGGCTGTCAGATATTAATTAGTCAGTTAAGTTAAATTCGGCATCGGTGGTGGAAAGAGATACACATGCTTGTTTCTTGCTATGCCAAGACACAAGAGCATGACCAAGAAATTGACAATGACCACTTGTTCTGTTTCACTTGACTCTACATCTGGCATAGTCGGCATTGGTATATCCGATTAGGTGACAAGACCCAGTTCTAGGATACCAAATACCATAATCATATGTGCCTATAAGATATCTAAGAATACGGTTAACGACAACTAAATGTGATTCTTTAGGACAAGATTGAAAGCGTAAACATACCGCAAATATTAATTATATCGGGTCTACTAGAGGTTAAATCAAGCAAGCTACCAATCATACCTCTATACCTTGACTCATCCACTTTCCTACCCTTTTCATCTTTGTCAAGCTTTAAGGTTGAGCTCATGGGAGTTTTGATTTCCTTAGAATCTTGCATCCCAAATCTCTTGAGTAGTTCCTTTGTGTACTTAGCTTGATTGATGAAGATTTCCTCATTGGTTTGATTGATTTGAAGTCCAATGAAAAAGTTGAGTTTACCTATCATGCTCATCTCAAATTCATCGTGCATCAACTTAGCTCATTGGTTTGGCTTTGTACTTTGAGCTAAGTGATCTTACATGCTATATATATATATATATATATATATATATATATATATATATATATATATATCTTGCTTAGTCTTAGCTGGGATGACATGTGTTGATCTACAAGCTTTGCATATAGGAACCTTGACTTATTCATCATTTTTTATCATCTTAAGTTCCTATGTGTTGCATCTTAACACACTAGTCATCGAAGTTGTATATCCTTTAACTCACCTTATGTGCTTAATCAACATACTTGTTGTTAAGGTCACTTAGGAAAAGTATTTGTTAGAAAAGCGAACAAGCTTGAGAACCTAATTCACCCCTCCTCCTCAGGTTCTCCCCTTCGGGTATTACAATTAGTATCTGATCCTAATTTCCTTTTTTTTAAGCTTTACATCCTAAGAGGATACATGTCTTCTTCCTTTTCTACGTATTCCTTAGGGGAACCCTCCCCATCTAGACTACCATTGTTTGATGGCTCCAACTTCTCCTGTTGGCAATCTATGTTTAAATTATTTTATCTACTAATGATTCAACCTCGTTGAGCATTATATAAGAAGGACCATATTGTTAGTAGTGCCCTAGGACCATTAGCATATGTTGTACGTTTTATATCTTTTTGAGCATTTCATATGAATAGTAAATTTTGCTTATGAACATGAAATGCGTGATTTGATAATAAAACTCATTTGCTTATGTAATTACTATTCTAGTTGTCCCTAGTTTTATGTAATCTATTTTACAATGAAATAAAACTAGTATGATGTTTGGTTGATGATTATGTTTTACTAATCATGCGTAATGAAGTACAAATCATATCATAAATGCAATGTATTGAGATATATCGTATCGGACGTGATCCGTTAGAGAAGTAATACTTCATGGTCCTTAGTCATAAGTATTACTTCCTCAATACTATTTTAGAATCCTTAGACCTTATGTCTCCATTGATTCTAGCATGAATGGAGCCACGTTTTGACTCGGCCGTACGTTGCTTTTAATCGAGTAATCAATACGACCGATGATCGGATGTAGCGTCCCTATCATGGCTTGAATGTGAGAGGCATTGTAAGGGAATTTGTCCTCTCTATTATTAGAGAGATATCCATGGGCCCCTCGATAGGGAAAGACTGTCTAAATGCATGGCCGTGCTCAAATGTATTTGATAAAGTGGTTATCGGGATACTATTTGTTGGAACAGATCTACCTAGAGATCGAGCATAAATATAATTAAGCTTAATAAGGGTGACGACTACCATGCCTTATGCTTAATTAGGATATCGCGAGACAAAGGGATTAAATAGTGGATTGATATTAGGTTCCGTTGTATATTCATTCACTTTGGGTAGTCACAATGTCCTACTTGGGGACCGCTTGTGATTTATGAGCTCACACTACTACTAAGTGTGTTTTCATTGCCATTGTGATATGAACCTACGTGGGTCACACGCATAGACGAGCTAACGAGCTTCATGTCAGCATTCAATGAATCTAGAATGTGTCTAGGTTCATTGTATCCGACATTCACTTTTCTCGAGAATAATAAAGTGTTATTATTCGAATTAGAGATAAGGGGCATTTTCGGTATAGTCGGGATTACGTGGGAGTTATTATCAGATAAAGACTCCCACTACCAGCAGAAGTCTAGAGGACGTGGGAGTTGAGGACTCACATTGCCGAGAGAAGTTGAGGGACGTGAGAGTTAGTTCCGGGAACAAACTCTCACACCCTATATAAAGATCTCTTGGTTGAAACCACTAGACAACTAATGCTTTTCAGCCGAAATACCTTGATACCCAGAAAACAGTTTTTCGCCTCTCCCTTTCTCTCAAATTCCCGAATCTCGAGAAAAAGCGAAGAGCTAGCAATCGCTGCTCGTTTCAGTCAGCGTGGATACCAGTAGAGGGACTTTCCGCAGAGGAGATCAATCGGTGGCGACATCCGATCCAAGAAATAGCTTCTTCCATTCAAGAATCCGATTCTTGAACCCAAAACGTAAGTCTTTTTCTTGTTGTTTTCGATTCGCTTTTGTATGAGCAGATCCTTGAGGAGGACTCATGGGTGTTTGGAGCGAGTTTCCGCCCATGAATCCCCTCGATGGTATCGAGCCGGGCTCATACGATTCGATTCGATATTGTTAATCACACCATAACACTATCAATTCCGATTTGGTATGTGTATATGTGAAAACAGAAAAGATTGCATCTTTTGTTGAATATATGTGATATAGGCATAAACTGTTTTCGGTTTATCATGTTTATACGATTTTTTGAGCTGCTGTTGTATAAACTATTTTCGGTTTCATGATTCTGCATGAATTGCCTTAGCATGATTCGGTTTGAAATTTAATTCAATTAATTTGCATAAACTGTGAATCTGTAATTAATTAGATTAATTCGGTAATATGCATAAACTGTATATGATTATGAATCTGTTTATGAATCTAATTATATGCATAAATTGTTTATGAATCGGTTATCAATTTGGTTAATTCGATTAACCAATGCATAATCCGATTATGTAAGTTAGGAAATTGAGGGGTAAATCGGAATGGAAAAAACTCATTTGATGAGTGATGTAGAATCGATTTTTATGCGTCGCCTCGATTCAGTCGTTCCCCGAATTAAGACTTTGTGTATGTACTCGTTGTTGATATTCATTGAGCTTTATGTGGTTTTGGCATGGTGAATAGCATGGCCTACTATACCCCTTGTTTTCCATATTTTGGTTGTAATTTTATAATACGGCCTGCGAGCTATTTTCAATGTTGTAAAATTGTAATCGCTTTCTTAGATTAGCTTTACTTCTTTACATTGAAGGCTGGATATGCCCATGCAACTATGTAACAAAGGTCGGTGGATCTTGGATCGAAGACTTTGTCCATGAGATGGATACGGACTTAGATTGACCCTTGGCTCCCACAAGGCTCGTGGGAGTCATCATAGGATTAGGCCATGCTATCTCACGTTTAATTTTTATGCTTTATATATTGCATGAGATGCTTGTATGAATGTATTACGCGTTTTATTGTCTTATTCAAACCGAACGTTTGAACTAAGTCTTAAAATGCCTACCATACTCTAAGCACTCATTGAGTTTGGATCATCATTTTGTCTGCTTGCCAAAGCAATACACAAGTGGTTATCTAAGCAAAGAGAGATGGGAAAATAGTGATTTCCATAAGCTTAAACATGCTTCAACTTAGCTAGGCCATCAAAATAGTTTTGGGCCTAGGGCATAAAATGGTGTTAGAGTACATTTAATCTAAGGTGCGCCAATTCGATTGGGCCGGGCCGGGATTGGATTGGGCCCTTAATCGGGTTGGGCCGACCAATATGATTGGGCCGACCTTATGGCTGGACAATTGGATATATTTTCCAGCCCTTTATCTCTTTGAAAGGAGGTTGAAATGGTAGAGAAAGTGGAGGAGTGGTTTCCTCCATGATCTTCCACTTTCCCCTTTTTCCCTCCCCACTCTCCCTTGAATGACTAGGAAGAATACTGATTTTTCCTAGCATTCTAAGTTTTTTTTTCTCCAGCTTTTGGAAGCTGAGAGAAGAGAGAAAAGAGAGAACATTTAGTAAGAAAAGAAAAGACAGCTTTTCATATACTTGTTTTCTAGCTTTGGCTAATAGAAAAGAAGTAAGAAAATTGTTTCTTGTCATATACTTCTAAAAGGTCATACATACATACTCCATCTTGAAGAGTGTCTTCAAGACTTCTACGAGGCGTTGGCTAGCACCAAGCGGTAGAAGACCATCCCCAGAAGATCGAGTGGATATTGGGAGAGACGGAGCTGCGTTGGTGGCGTTCCGTTCGTGACAACAAAGCTGCAGTGAAACCCCTGTTTCAGCTATCCTTGCACTTCTAAAGGTATAATACTATCCCATAGTCTTAGGTTCTTACTCGTGATAGATCCCTATTAGAGGCGGGTCACTTTATTTTCGCAGACAAACTTGTTTTGACCCTAGGTTATTCCTCTAACGAGTGGTATCGAGCCACTCACGAGTACCCTATAGACTTAATGTGCTATAGTATTTAATATGGATTATGAATCTATATTTTGCATGCCTTAGGATTGCTAGAAATGTTGTATATCATGTATGACATGTTTTTTTGCATCATTTTGTATGTATGAGAGTCAAGTTTTACTCTTAGTATCTCTGTTCGGATTGGTATTCGATCGACCGCACTTTGCTGTTTTGGTCAACCGAGTACTCTCGATATCTGTTTGGTCGACCGCAATATCTCTTCGGTCAACCGAGTACTCTTTTCGGTCGACCGAAATATCTATTCGGTCATTGAGTACTCTCGATACTTTGTTCGATCGACCATGATATCTGTTTCGGTCAACCAAGTACTCTCAGTACTTTGCAATAGTATGCATTTTGCTGGTTGCTCATTTTTCATAAATTGTTATGTTAGTTGAGCATGATGCATAGTAATCGCCTTTACCCAGTTGGTTTAATTTTAAAATACGATCTGCGTGTCGTGCCTATCTATTTATTATCAAAAGTTGTAATTCTCTTCTCATCAAATCCCCCTTGAATGTAACTCGAGGTTTCCTTAGAATTATGTAATTCTAGATTAGGAGAAGGTACAGTTTGTGATGAAGATTTAGCGGCAACCACTGAAGGTCAAGGCGGTGTAGAATAGAATGTTTTCTTTTCACACCTTTAGTTTGACTTCACGGTTTTTCCATTGGCTTGGAAAAACCCCGAATAGGATATGGCGATTACTATTGCATTTTTTATTTTATGTATTGGATGCATATGTATATAAGCATAAAGCTGTTTTATTTATGCTTTTACGGGTGAGATTGTTAAAAAACAAAACCCCTCCATTAAATATTAATTAGTGCCTTCCTAAGTTTGGCCCTCGTCAAGGCCTAGATCGACATTAGTATGGGACATGCCAAAGTCGTACATACGTGTCTATCCCAGGGTGAGGCGCGAAGGATAATTGTGATATCCGTGGCAAAAACTTAGGGTCCTAGTTAACTAGATTATCTCAATAAATGGATTGAGGATCTAGAGGCAAAAGAGTTGAGAAAAGTGTATAATGATACGCTTGAATAAATGTTATTCACTCAACTAACCAAGAATTACATAATTTGATGTAATTGGCAAACGTTGCCTACCTAAATAACTAAGTTTTGGGCGATCAGCCAAAGCTGACTCAGAACGAGGTGAAATATGGATCTTGGCACGCTATAAAGTTAACGAACTTTACGAGTTGATAATGAGGGTTATTCACTCGAAGAAAATAGTGGGAGAAATCATTAAAAACATAAAAGACCTAATAATGATTTTTATCGGTACTTACTTTGCATATATATTTTGTTGTAGAAAAATGGCAAATTCAAACCAAACACTATCACTGCGTTCTGTCCTTGAGAAGGACAAATTAGAGGGAGTTAACTTCCTCGACTGGTTCAGGAACTTGAGAATCGTTCTCAAGCATGAAAGAAAGCTGTATGTTCTAGAACGACCTATTCTCGCTACACTGGGAGGCTCGCGCTTGACGGCTGATAGAAGTGCTTATCGAAGCATTGTAGTGATGCTTTAGATGTGTCTAGCCTCATGCTTGTCACCATGAACTCTGAGCTTCAGAAGCAATATGAGGACATGGGGGCTTATGAGATGCTTGGGCTCACTGAAGCAACTATATCGAGGGCAAGCACGCCAGGAGAGATTCGACGTATCAAAATCTCTCTTTTAGCGCAAAATGTCTGAAGGAATGCCAGTAGGAACTCACATTCTTAAGATGATAGGTTATGTTCAGAACCTTGAAAAACTGGGATTTCCTTTGGGACAAGAGTCGTTGGTCGATTTGATCTTTGCAATCGTTGCATCGAATCATACAGATCAGTTCATTCTGAATTATCAAGCCATTGCCTGAGTTGTTGAATATGCTGAGGACTGCCGAGAAGGAAATAGGCAAGTCCAAGCCCAACACCATACTGATGGTGCAAAAGGGCAAAGGCAAAGGTTTTGTGAAACCCAAAGGCAAACCGAAAGGTAAGCCCAAGGGCAAGCAAACCACTTTCAACAATGCACTGAAACCTAAGGGTGGTGTAGCCAAGGACTCTATTTGTCATCATTGTGGTGAGAAGGGTCACTGGAAAAGGAACTGTAAAAGCAATCTTGCAGGGAAAAGGCTGGAAAAGGAGAAAGCAAATGTTGCTTCGGGCTCAGGTATTTATGTTGTAGATATTAATATGATTGATATCAATTTAAATACAACTACTTCTTGGGTATTTGATACCGAATGTGGTTCTCACATTTGTACTAATGTGCAGGGGACCGCAAAGGAGTAGAGAGTTGGCAAAGGGTGAAGTGGAACTACGAGTTGGCAACGGAGCACGTGTTGCGACCACTAGTCGTAGGGACTTGTACTTTTACTTTGCCTTCAGGGCTTGTTTTGGGTTTAGAAAACTGTTTCTATGTACCTAGTTTAATTAAGAATATTATTTCAGTTTCTTGTTTGGACAAGAAAGGTTTTGAGATTTCGATAAAAAACCAACGATTGTCGTTATTTCTGGATAATATGTTTTATGCAAGCGCCTCTTTGATTAATGGTCTATATGTTTTAGACCTTGATATGCCAATTTTAAATATAAATACCAAAAGGATTAAGACTAATGATTCTAATCCGACATACCTCTGGCATTGTCGCTTAGGCCATATAAACAAAGACCGCATATCCAAACTCCATAAAGATGGGTTGTTGGAATCATTTGACTTCATGTCTTATGATCGATGTGAATCTTGTTTGTAGGTTAAGATGACAGCATCACTTTTCACTAAGCTAGGTGAGAGAGCCGATGCTTTATTAGGACTAATACATAGTGATGTATGTGGCCCTTTTAATATACATGCAAGGGGTGGTTACCTCTACTTCATTACCTTTACTGATGACTTCAGTAGGTATGGATATGTGTTCTTGATGAAACACAAATCTGAAGCATTTGCTACGTTTAAAGAGTTTAAACTAGAAGTAGAAAACCAACTTGGCAAGAGTATTAAGGTTCTTCGATCTGATCGATGAGGAGAATACTTGAGTCAAGAATTATGTGACTATCTAAAAGATTGTGGAATCGTTTCACAACTTTCTCCTCCAGCTACTCCTCAATGGAATGGTGTATCTGAAAGGAGGAACAAAACCTTATTAGATATGGTTCGTTCTATGATGAGTCACACGAGCTTGCCCAATTCCTTTTGGGGACACGCACTAGAGACAAGCAGCTTTAACACTTGACCGCGCTCCATCTAAATCGATTGCAAAGACGCCATACGTTATGGGATCGGGAAGCGTCCCCAGTTTGTCTTTCCTCAAGATTTGGGGGTCGTGATGCTTTTGTAAAACGCTCGACCTTCGATAAGTCGGCTCCAAAATCTGAAAAGTGCATATTTGTAGGTTATCCTAACGAGAACAAAGTGTTTGTTGCTCAGATGCGGGAGTCTTTCTAGAAAAAGAATTTTTTTCTAGAAACACGAGTGGGAGTAGTGTAGAACTTTCTGAAGTTCCAGACTCTCAAACTAGCACTAACGATGAGATGGAAATTGAACAGACTCCACAAGTTGTTGTGCAGCGAGTGCCACAAACAATTGTGCAGCACAGCACTGATTCAAGAAACACAAGAATTGCGTAGGTCTAGTAGAGTTCGTCGTCCCACCTCCGGAAAAAATTTGGATTTTTCATAACAGTAACATGGTGATGTTATGTTTGTGGATCACGATGAACCTTCAACTTACAAACAGGCAATTAATAGCCCGGATTCCGAGAAATGGCTTGAGGCCATGAGATCCCGAAATGGACTCCATGTACAAAAAACCAAGTCTGGATCTTGGTTGATCCACCTGAAGGGGTAACTCCCATAGGGTGCAAATGGGTTTTTAAGATTAAAACCGACATGGAAGGGAATGTACAAACATACAAGGGGCGACTGGTCGCGAAAGGTTTCAAACAAGTTCATGGTATTGACTATGACGAGACCTTTTCCCCTGTAGTTATGTTCAAGTCCATTCGGATTTTACTTGCTATTGCAGCTTACTATGACTATGAAATCGGCAAATGGATGTCAAAACCGCTTTCCTTAATGGAAAACTTGAAGATGATGTGTATATGACACGGCTGAAGGTTTTGTCACTCCAGAGAATGCTTTGGGAAAAGTATGTAAGCTTCAGAGATCCATTTATGGACTCAATCAAGCTTCTCGAAGCTAGAACATCCGATTTAATGATGCCGTCCAGTGAGTTTGGCTTCATTAGAAATGAGAATGAGCCTTGTGTTTACAAGAAGGTTAGTGGGAGCTCAATCGTATTCTGGTTTTGTATGTAGATGACATACTACTCATTGGAAACGACATACCAACCTTAAAAGTCTGTAAAGGCTTGGTTGAGTACGTGTTTCTCTATGAAAGACTTAGGCGATGCCGACTATATTCAGGGGAGTCAAGATCTATAGAGATAGATCCAGGGAGACTCATTGGCCTAAGTCGGAGTACATATATAGTTTGTGTCGGAGTACATATAAAGCGGTTTAGCATGCAAGAGTCTAAGAAGGGACTTTGTCCTATGGCACATGAGTACTGTTTTGTCGAACAAACGAGTGTTCTAAAACGCTTTGCCGAATTAGAACGCATGAAAGAGATCCCTTATGCTTACGCCATAGGATCCATCATGTACGCCATGTTATGTACTCGTCCCGGATGTCTCGTTTTCCTTAAGCCCTTACGAGCGAGATACCCGAGTCTAATTACGGTGAACGTCACTAGATCTCGATCAAGAATATCCTTAAGTACTTGCGAAGGACTAAGGATACATTCTTGATTTATGGAGAGGCGGATGAGCTCGTTGTAAGTGGTTACACCGATGCTAGTTTCCAAACCGAAAGAGATGATTTCCGATCGCAATCGGGATATGTGTTTAACTTGAATGGAGGTGTTGTCACTGCGCAGCTTCAAAGCAATCGACCATCGCAGATTCTACGACAGAGGCCGAGTACATAGCATCTTGTGAAGCAGACTAAGGAGGCAGTTTGGATCAGGATATTTATTTCCGACCTCGATGTGGTTCCTAGTATTGCGAACCCGATAGACCTCTATTGTGACAACAATGGGGCTATTTCACAATCTAGGGAACCTAGATCTCACCGAGAGGTCCAAACATGTACTACGGCGTTTTCACCTAATCCGTGAGATTATAGAGAGAGGTGATGTGCATATATGTAGAGTAGATTCGGCGGACAATGTCGCCGATCCACCGACGAAGCCACTGTCGCAGCAGCGAGCATGATCGTCACACTAGCTCCATGGGTATCCAATATCCGGAGGGCTGATCTTTAGAGACAGATCATTAGTATGCCCTAAAGACCATTTATTGTAATTTGGGTCTTTAGTGCAAGTGGGAGATTATTGTAATTGTAGCGTATTTATGTAATTTTCAGTTTGATGAATAAAAAGGCATTAATTCCGATGATTATTCATTATGTTTCTGCGTTCTTAACAACATAAATAAATAATATGTCCTTAGAATAGTATTCATAATTGTTATGAGATACTTATGAGATACTATTCGAAACATCCCTAGTCGAACATTAGTATGGAATCTTCGAGGACAATAATAATGCGTAAGACTAGTATGTGCAAGTGATTGATATAAGATATCGGATCGTCACATAGGTATATATGATTAGAGAATCATTATCATTTGGGACAGACACGTACATGAGAAACACACCATGGGTTGTTATATAATAGTCAACGGTGTTTCTCAATTGTTGACTCGGGTTGTATAAAAGATCCTTCGACTTGAGGTCTCACAAGAGTTCTTGCATGGCTAGTGTTATGCTTTTATAATGTTAAACGCTATCCGTAATGAGGTGAGCAATAAAGGCATTTATTGGGTATATCACGAATCTTGTTCGGGATGAGTGGGATGCAGAAAGGATTTGTCCCTCCTGTATAGCAGGAGCGATATCTTGGGCCTCTTGATGGAGTGTGACTAATTCATGGCCATGAACAAATGAATCGAGTATATGATATTGATGTCATTTGATTAGTCTACTCGCGAATCAAGAAACTAAATGATTGGACAATACAAGTGTGACTTTTTCCATGACTTGTGTTCAATCTAGATATCGAGGATAAAAGGATTTAAATACAAATGTCAAATGGTGTGACTATGATAGTCACTAGATATTTATGAATTGGGGGTAATGATGCGTTGCTAGATACCTCTCATTACCTGTGACATATGATGTCACGGCCAACATCATAGATACCTCCTGGGTCGCACTCATAGATCAACTGGATTGGGCTTGTTGGAGTACATTTAATCTAAGGTGTGCCAATTCGATTGGGCCGGGCCGGGCCAGGATTGGATTGGGCCCTTAATCGGGTTGGGCCGACCAATATGATTGGGCCGACCAACCCATTTGGACCGACCTTATGGCTGGACAATTGGATATATTTTCCAGCCCTTTATCTCTTTGAAAGGAGGTTGAAATGGTAGAGAAAGTGGAGGAGTGGTTTCTCCATGATCTCCCACTTTCCCTTTTTCCCTCCCCCACTCTCCCCTTGAATGACTAGGAAGAATACTGATTTTTCCTAGCATTCTAAGTTTTTTTTTCTCCAACTTTTTGGAAGTCGAGAGAAGAGAGAAAAGAGAGAACATTTAGTAAGAAAAGAAAAGACAACTTTTCATATACTTGTTTTCTAGCTTTGGCTAATAGAAAAGAAGTAAGAAAATTGTTTCTTGTTCTTCTAAAAGGTCATACATACATACTACATCTTGAAGAGTGTCTTCAAGACTTCTACGAGGCGTTGGCTAGCACCAAGCGGTAGAAGACCATCCCCGGAAGATCGAGTGGATATTGGGAGAGACGGAGCCTGCGTTGGTGGCGTTCCGTTCGTGACAACAAACTGCAGCTGAAACCGTTTCAGCTATCCTAGCACTTCTAAAGGTATAATACTATCCCATAGTCTTAGGTTCTTACTCGTGATAGATCCTATTAGAGGCGGGTCACTTTATTTCCATTGCACAAACTATTTTGACCGGTTATTCCTCTAACAAGAAAAAGCCGGGACATATAGATGTCAATCCCGTTAGATAATTTTACTTTAATTATGGGTGTTAAGCCAAAGCTTTCCTATAACTATTGTAAAAATGTTTTTCCCCACTACTTATCAAGTGTTGAAATTGTGCAAAATGTTTTTGCTCAAAAAAACTAATGACTTTGCAAATAACTTAATGTAGGTAATGGCAACCAATACATCAAACAATTCATTGCGATCCGTCCCTTGAGAAGGAAAAACTAAGCGGGACCAATTTCCTTGATTGGGCCCGCAACTTAAGGATTGTCCTAAGCGGGGAAAGAAAGTCATGACGTTCTTGATACTGGATATTCTCGAACGACCTGCAAACAACGCCCATAGAGCTGAAAGAGATGCTTGGAAGAAGCATTTGATGACTCTAACGATGTGACTTGTCTCATGTTAGTCACTATGAGCACCGACCTTCAAAAACAGTTTGAAGGAGTCTTTCCAGATGACGGGCCAGCTCAAGGAAATGTTCCAAGAGCAAGCTCGTCATGAAAGATTCCTCACTACTAAGGGCGTTGAATAGTTGCAAAATGGCCCCCGGCACCTCCGTAAGTGCACATGTTCTAAAGATGAAGGGCTATTTTGACCAACTTGAAAAACTTGAGGCTCCCGTAAGTCATGACATGGCCACGAGATATGATCTTGGGCTCACTCCCACCGGAGTATGACCAATTCATTATGAACTTCAATATGCATGCCATGTAGAAGACCATACATGAAATACACGGGATGCTCAAGCAGTTTGAATCGAACATTAAGAAGACCCCGAAGTCTTAATGGTTCAAAAAGGGAATTTCAAGAAGAAAGGAGAGGGAAAGCCCATGGCCAAGAGAGGCAAAGGCAAAGGCAATGACAAGCCCAAGCCCTGAGCCCCGACTCAAAGCCAAGGCACCAAAGGAGGGAGTTTGCTTCCCATTGCAATGAACCGAGTCATTGGAAACTGAATCGCAAGCTCTATTTGGAAAGAGAAGAAAAAGGGAAAGGCCAGTTTGACTGTCTCTCCGGTATTTATGTTATTGAAATTAACATGTCTGCTCCTACTTCATGGGTATTAGATACTGGGTTGTGGATCTCACATTTGTGCAAATGTGCGAGGGATTCAAAAGGAGTAGATCAGCGGCAAAAGGAGAAGTGGACCTGAGAGTAGCGAACGGAGCAAGAGTTGTTGCTGTAGCTACCGGGACATTTAATTTAGTTTTGCCAAGTGGCCTTATTATAGAACTGAATAATTGTCTTTATGTTCCAACTTTGAGTAGGAATATTATTTCAGTTTCTTGTTTGGATATTGATGGTTTTTAAATTAATATTATGAATAAAATTTGCACCGTTCATAAAGATCGTATCTTCTATGGAGATGCCTCTTTGATGAATGGGCTTTATGTTCTTAACCTCGATGATTCCATTAAAAGGCCCATCTATAACATTAATACTAAGAGGTTTAAATCAAATGACTTAAACCAGACCTACTTTTGGCACTGTCGTTTGGGCCACATAAATGAGAAACGCATATCAAAGCTCCATTCAGATGGAATTTTGACATCATTTGACTTAGAGTCTTATGAGACTTGTGATTCTTGCTTATTAGGCAAAATGACTAAAGCTCCCTTTACTTGGACAAAGTGAGAGAGCTTCGATTTATTGGGCCTCATACATACTGGATGTTTGTGGACCAATAAACACTAGTGCTAGAGGAGGGTTCCAGTGACTTTCATCACATTCACGAGATGATTTCGGTAGATATGGCTACGTCTATCTAATGAAACATAAATCGAAATCTTTTGGAAGATTCAAAGAATTTCAAAATGAAGTACAAAATCAACTTGGTAAAAGTATTAAGATCGAGGTGGCGAATACCTTAACCAAGAGTTTGACGAACATCTTAGTGGTTGTGGAATTGTTTCACAATTAACTCCTCCCGGCACACCACAATGGAATGGCGTGTCGAACGGAGGAATCGCACCTTTATTAGATATGGTTCGATCTATGATGAGTCAAACAAGTCTTCCAATTTCCTTTTTGAGGGCTACGCCCTAGAAAGCTGCTTTCATTTATATTAAATAGAGTTCTTTCTAAAGCGGTTCGAAAAACTCCATATGAGATATGGACTAGGAAACGACCTAGTTTGTCATTTCTCAAAATTTGGGGGATGCGAGGCGTACGTAAAACGCTTGTTATCCGATAAACTCGCCCATCAAATCCGACAAGTGTGTGTTTGTGGGATATCCTAAAGAAACTAAAGGATATTACTTCTATCTTCCATCGGAGAACAAAGTGTTTGTTGCTCGTAATGGTTTATTCCTTGAAAGGAAATTTATTTCTAAAGAGGATAGTGGGAGTAAGATCCATCTTGAGGAAATTCAAGATCCCCAAACAACATCCCGAACCAACTTTGGAAGTTCAAGCAAGCTCACGTGTCGATCATCGAGCTTCAATCTTTGACACAAGGCCCAAGAAGGTCGAGTCGGGTACATCAATAGCTTGAGAGATATGGATTTCTCGTGATCGATGATCATCAAAGGTTGAATTGATTGATCAAGATGAACCCTCTACCTACAAAGAGGCAATTCGTAGTTCCGAGTCGGGATAAGTGGCTAGAGGCTTTGAAGTCCGAGATGCAATCCATGTACGACAACCAAGTATGGACTTTGGTTGACCCACCCGAAGGGTGCAAGGTCATTGATAACAAATGGTGTTACAAAAAGAAGACCGACATGGATGGTAATGTACACTACTTTTTAAATCTCGACTACTAGTTAAAGGTTATAGACAAGTTCATGGTATTGACTATGACGAAACCTTTTCCCCTCGTCAGTGATGATAAAGTCAATTAGGATTTACTTGCCATAGCCGCATATTATGACTATGAGATATGGCAAATGGATGTTAAGACTGCGTTTCTTAATGGAAACCTTCTCGAGGATGTGTATATGACACAACCTCGAGGGGTTTGTTGATCCAATAAATCCTAGCAAAGTGTGTAAGCTTCAAAGGTCCATTTATGGATTGAAGCAAGCATCTCGAAAGTCTGGAATCGTCGCTTTGATGAACGTATTAAAGAATTCGGTTTCATAAAAAAACGAAGACGAGCCTTGTGTTTATAAGAAAGTAACTAATAATGCAGTAGTGTTCCTTGTGCTTTATGTGGATGACATCTTACTGATTGGAAACGACATCCCCACATTACAAAGAGTAAAAGCTTGGTTGGGGAAGTGCTTTTCCATGAAAGACTTAGGCGAGGCTACATACATTTTGGGTATTAGAATCTATAGAGATAGATCTAACAAAATGATTGGCCCTAAGCCGAGTGGATACATTGACAAAGTGCTGAAAGCAGTTCGGCTTTGCAAGACTCCAAAAAGGGATTCTTGCCCATGTCACATGGCATTAAACTCAGCAGAACTCAAGGACCTTCCACAAGGGAGGACCAAGAGCGCATGAGTAAGATCCCATATGCTTCAGCCATTGGGTCTATTATGTACGCCATGATATGCACTCGCCCGGATGTCTCATTTGCTTTAAGTATGACTAGCAGATATCAATCTGACCCTGGAGAGTCACATTGGACTGCAGTCAAGAGCATTCTTAAGTACTTGAGAAGGACTAAAGATATGTTCTTAGTTTACGGAGGTCGGGAAGAAGCTCGGTTGTAAATGGTTACACTGACGCAAGCTTCCCGGACCGACGTAGATGGTTATAGATCGTAATCTGGTTTTGTGTTTTGTTTGAATGGAGGTGTTGTGAGCTGGAAGAGCTCAAAGCAAGAAACCGTGGCCGACTCTACAATGTGAGTCGAGTATCTAGTCGCCTCTCGAAGCAGCTAAAGAAGTCGTTTGGATCGGGAAGTTTGTTGATGAACTAGGTGTCGTCCCCTAGCATTGTGAACCCAGGTGGACCTCTATTGTGATAATATCGGTGCCATTTCACTTGCTAAGGAACCTAGATCTCACCAACGATCCAAACACATTCTCCGTGTTTCCATCCGATTAGAGAGATCAACGGCAGAGAGGCGTTAGTATTTGCAAAGTTCATACATACGACAACATTGCGGATCCATTGACCAAGCCACTCCCACAACCTAAACATGAGAGTCATACTAGGTCAATGGGATTGAAGATCATGTATGATTGGACCTAGGGCAAGTGGGAGATTGATAGTAGTGCCTCTAGGACCATTAGCATATGTTATACGTTTTATATCTTTTTGAGCATTTCATATGAATAGTAAATTTTGCTTATGAACATCAAATGCGTGATTTGATAGTAAAACTCATTTGCTTATGTAATTACTATTGTAGTTGTCCCTAGTTTTATGTAATCTATTTTACAATGAAATAAAAACTAGTATGATGTTTGATTGATGATTATGTTTTACTAATCATGTGTAATGAGTACAAATCATATCATAGATGCAATGTATTGAGATATATCGTATCGGACGTGATCCGTTAGAGAAGTAATACTTCATGGTCCTTAGTCATAAGTATTACTTCCTCAATACTATTTTAGAATCCTTAGACCTTATGTCTCCATTGATTCTAGCATGAATGGAGCCACGTTTTGACTTCGATCGTACGTTGCTTTTAATCGAGTAATCAATACGATCGATGATCGGATGTAGCGTCCTATCATGGCTTGAATGTGAGAGGCATTGTAAGGAATTTGTCCCTCTCTATTATTGAGAGAGATATCCATGGGCCCCTCGATAGGGAAAGACTGTCTAAATGCATGGCCGTGCTCAAATGTATTTGATAAAGTGGTTATCGGGATACTATTTGTTGGAGCAATCTACCTAGAGATCGAGCATAAATATAATTAAGCTTAATAAGGGTGACGACTACCATGCCTTATGCTTAATTAGGGATATCGCGAGACAAAGGGATTAAATAGTGGATTGATATTAGGTTCCGTTGTATATTCATTCACTTTGGGTAGTCACAATGTCCCGCTAGGGACCGCTTGTGATTTATGAGCTCACACTACTACTAAGTGTGTTTTCACCGCCATTGTGATATGAACCTACGTGGGTCACACGCATAGACGAGCTAACGAGCTTCATATCCGATTCAATGAATCTAGAATGTGTCTAGGTTCATTTTATCCGACATTCACTTTTCCGAGAATAATAAAGTGTTATTATTCGAATTAGAGATAAGGGGCATTTTCGGTATAGATGGGATTACGTGGGAGTTATTATCCGATAAAGACTCCCACTACCCAGCAGAGTCTAGAGGACGTGGGAGTTGAGGACTCCCATTGCCGAGAGAAGTTGAGGACGTGAGAGTTAGTTCCGGGAACAAACTCTCAAACCCTATATAAAGATCTCTTGGCGAAACCCTAGACAACTAATGCTTTTCAGCCGAAATACCTTGATACCCAAAAAACGATTTTTCGCCTCTCCCTTTTCTCTCAAATTCCCGAATCTCGAAAAAAAGCGAAGAGCTAGCAATCGCTGCTCGTTTAAAGTCAGCGTGGATACCGGTAGAGGACTTTCCGCAAAGGGAGATCAATCGGTGGCAGCATCCGATCCAAGAAACGACTTTCTTCCATTCAAGAATCCGATTCCCCGAACCCAAAACGTAAGTCTTTTTTCTTGCTATTTTCGATTCGTTTTGTATGAGCGGATCCTTCGAGGGAGGACTCATGGGTGTTTGGAGCGAGTTTCCGCCTATGAATCCCCTTCACATATTGCCTTCAATTGTTGTATAAGGTCTCAAAGTGCCTAAGTCCATAATAGATTTCAATGAACAAGACTTCATAAAGATGACACTCAACTTCAAAGCCATGAATGTCCTTTGTTGCGCATTATATGAAGAAGCTCTCAATAAAGTTTGCGAGGGTGAAGATGCACATTGAATTTGGAAAATGCTTGAAGTATATTACAAAGGCAAAGTTAAAGTGGTAGAGCCAAGGGAGGTATTTCAAGAGTCGGAAACTCAATCTCTTGAAGGTATAGAGGATATCTCAATCACAACTCTAGCGAACCTTAAAATATTCAAATAGTGTGATAAAGGAGAAATCGAAAGTCCTTCCTCAATGAGTCTGTAAATATAACACATATCTAGAGAGCCTTCAAAAGATGAGAACTTAGAAGAGATGGGGGAACCACAAGATGATGATCTTCATAAGGAGTTAAACTATGATGTAGACAATGAACATCAAATATCTTGCCTAAGGAAAAGAAAGATATTGCCACTAAGCTTCAAAGAAAAAAAATTAAAAAAAGAAGTGGATTTAGGTTTGATCATTCTATGGAAAAGGAAGAACTTAATGGAGATGTCCAAAAAAGGAAAAAGTAAAAAAATTCTCCATGGCACTTGGAATTCTAAAAGCTCATACGCAATACACATTGAAGAACCAAGGTGCTTGATGACACAAAGAAACAACTCAAGTGATGACAAAAGTTTCAATGGCAATTCACATAATTAATCACTTGGTAAGAAATGCAACGTATCAAACTCACTTATTCAAAGTATTTTAATTAATGATATTGAAAAATTGAAAAGTGATTTTGATCTATATGCTTGTAATCTTATTGATGTTACATCTTTCCCTCTTATTGATCATATCCATATAGATAACTTGAAGCATGATCTACATATGTTAAATGATTATTTAGCTAAGTTATCTATGAGGTGTAACATCATCAACAAGTATGATTCTTGTTCATATATGCATAACTCATCTAAGAGTCATACTTGTTGTGTTGAATTTAATTTGGTTGATCCTTGTGAATACACTTTCTACTTGAGAAACAACATTGACCATAAAAGACCTTCTCAAGAGGTACCTAGCAACTCTCATGATTTCCTTGTAGGTTCCAAAGCGATCTAAGCTTCACGGTGACGATATGAACTACACGGAAGGGAACAAAGCGAGCTAAGACTCGGAGAACGAGTCACATACCAAGGACAACAAGATTATAAGAGTTCATCAAGAAACGACATGTCATTTATCAATGATGAATCTACGGAAGACAAGAAGATTTCTTCAAATACTACAAATTCTATTATTAGAAAAGGAAGCAAACAAAAGGCAACTCATCAAATGAAAATAGTGATCAACATCAAGATCACTCAAAAGTGCCTCATTGGACTCATTGATGAAGATCAAGATGATATTAAAAATCCTAAATCTGTAGGTAATGAGGTACAAAATTCAAACTCAAATCTAGATAGTTATCATGATAATAATGTCTGATGATTCTTATGTGCTATTAAATGAGTTATATGTGTTAGTAGTGCCCTAGGACTATGAGTATGTTGTATTTCTTTATATTTTGAGCATGTCATTTGAATAGTTAATTTTGCTTTTGAACATCAAATATGTGATTTGATAGTAAAACTAATTAGCTTATATAATTACTATTCGGATTGTCCCTAGTTTTATGAAATGTTATATACAATAAATAAAACTAGTATGATGTTTGGTTGATGATCGGATGTAGTATTCTATCATGGCTTGAATGTGAGAGACATTGCAAGGGATTTGCCCCTCTCTTATTGGAGAGAGATATTCGTGCGCCCCTCGATAGGGAAGACTATTTAAATGCATGGTCGTGCTCAAATGCATTTAACAAAGTGGTTATTAAATATTGTTTGTTGGAACATTCTACCTGGAGAACGAGTACAAATATAATTAAGCTTTATAAGGGTGAAAAAATCCATGCGTTATGCTTAATTGTGATATCGTGAGACAAAATGATTAAATAGTGGATTGAGATTAGGTAATCATTCCAACGATCATTCATTCACTGTGGACAATCACAATGTCCTTGCTAGGGACCGCTTGTGACTTATGGATACATACTCTACTAAGTATGTTTTCATTACCATTGTGAAATAAACCTACATGGTCACACACATAGATGAGTTAACGAGCTTTATGTTCAGATTCAATGAATCTAGAATGTATCTAAATTCATTGTATCTAACATTTATTTTTTTAGGATAGTAAAATGTTATTATTCGAATTACAGATAAATGATGGGATAATTTAGGTTTTTGGTTTCTGCTAGGATTACGTGAGAGTTATTATGCGATAAAACTCCCACTACCAAAAATGATTACGTGGGAGTTTGTTTTCGAGACAAACTTTCACACCCTTTATATACATCCCTTTGGATGAAACATAGGGTTAGTTTTTCTTAGCCGCTAAACAATTACCACGAAAAGTATTCCACCATCTCTTCTCTCTAGGTTTTTTAGAAATCAGAAAAATGAAGAGCTAGCACTCGCTGCTCCTTTCGTCGCGTGGATATCGGTAGAGAGAGAATCCAAAAAGGGACTGATTTTGGTGGTTGATACGAAGAATCATTGCTGAATCAAAAAAGAAATCTGAAAATTGTAAGTTTCTTTTCGTTCTTATTCGGTTCTTATAGTATGAACGGATCCTTCCGGGGTCTATTCATAGGTTTCATATGTATGTTTCTACCTATGAATCCCTACAATATGATGAGTTGAAGTAGACGCCTAAGAAGAACAAGGTTATATGCAACAAATTTCTTGCTCAATAATGAAAGATCTATCTTGCAAGTAGAGTATAATGAACGTCTTGCCTCTTTTCACAAATTAAAAAATAAAAAGAGGAGTATGCTCCTATTGCTTGATGCTTTATCTTTTGAGAATTGTGAATTACTTGACAAGGTGTTAATTGTTGATTCTAATGTCTCTTGTGGTATCCACACGATCAACTTTAAAATTGTTCTTTGTGTCTCTAATGCTAGTCGAAATCTCCCGAAGTTGAAGACAACTTTCGGGAATTTCGGTATATAGGTTTAAATATAAAACCGAAAAAAAGAACGAAAAATTAACTTATCTTCTAACTTTTATGTTCTTGGACTTGTGTTTTTGGGGGCTGAAATTCTCTCTATAATTTTTTGCATCCTTGTGTGTAGGAAAGAAATGAATTAATTCAACTATTGAATTAATGAGAGAAAATGAAATAGTGGGGAAAATATCCATTCACCCACTACTTCCATTTTCCCTCAAAAGGCTCCTACAACTCCCACTACACACAACCCCCTCACATGCCTAGCACATGACCAGCTTTGACTTTATCAAATCGGTTCTTGGGACCGATTTTTTCAGCTTTTAATGGATCGATTCGGTTCAATCGGATCGGTTTGACCAATCGGGTATTGGTCGACACAATTCAATTAACTGCCCAATCCAATTAGAGCACCTATATCAAATGTAAATTCCAATATGGACGGTGGAGATCAGTTTCCAATGGTTGAATTGAGAGGAATTACATTCGGAAGATAGGCTGAATTCTGGGAAGTTAGGAAATTTGCATTTCTTTGAAGTAATTGATTTAAGATTTGAGGTAAGGATCTTACACTCTTGTTTTATGTCCTAAAGGCATGAACCGAAGTTTTAAAGTTATTGAATTATGAAGAAATGATTTGCACATGTTTTATTGCATTAGAAAATTAGATGAAGTGTTGAATTGTTGCATTCTTGGGTGGTTGATCGTCGAGTCTAATTGCGCGTGTTATATGTGTATTTGTTGTTGTTGTTATTGGTGTTGTTGTTGATGTTGAATTGTTGTATGTTGGTCGTGTCGTCTCCTCAATCTTGAGATCTTGTCTAAGTACGTCTTCATAGCAGGATACATTCCAATATACGTTTACCGCCGAATGGGGGCGTTCGCGATGATATGATAAGTAAAGTTCGGGCCTTCCCTAGTTGGGCAATAATTAGGGGCTACTAACGGTCGTTGTGGAGTTTGCTAAGGTGGGCAATGACGTAACGGGATGAATCCTTAAACACACTTGCCCCTTTCGTTCAGAGGGATATCAGAACCCATGATATGTAATTATGGGCCTTTCCTAGCTTCGGCCACAAGTTGAGGACCGTTAGTAGTTTGCTTTAGAGTTGGGATTGGACGATTGAGCTCGGATGTGTGGAATTTTGTGTCTTAGCAATAACCTTTCTTGTAGTATTCGACAATATGAATGTACGTCTGGTCCGTTATGAGTAATTCATAGTGCTCGTAGCACAATTCTTATGTATAAGTGTCTAATATGATGAATATGGTTCACTGCGTTGTTGTTATTGTTTTGGTATGTTTGTATTGGTCTAAAATGTGTCATTATGGGTTGGGAATGTTCAGTTTTATAAATGCACTTTTACATTGTTATTTTACACTGAAAATGGCTTGTTCAGAATCGCGGACGACTTGTTCCTCGGGACCGGATGGCCAATTGGACCGATCGAGCAAACTAATGGACCTCTGAACTTTTTCCCTGACAACCACTTCGGTCAACCGAAAATGGGCTTAGATCCTCAAGGATATTTATAGAGGCTACTGTCTAGACATTGGAAGACCTCCGGCCGACACGGGATGCTCTCCTCTCTGTCCGTATGACCTGTTTGGAGCCATCCTCCAGAGCATGTCTGGACCACTTCTGAATTGTTTTCCATTATCTTTTCAAAGCTATGTATGTGTAAGTTATTATGTAGTAATTCAAGTGTTTGATGATGTTTAAAGTCAAGTTTCAGTCAAGTTATGTTTCAAATGATTTGGGTTCCATAAACGCTTTGAGTCATATTTGATACTTTATCCCAAGGGTGTTTTATCCTTACTGTGCTAGTGTAGCTCACTCCATATCTTATTTTGCAGATGATGATGTGGATGGTAACTATGATGATACTTGGGACGGGGAATACGATGAGTGACCTTGTTATGGAACCTATGTAATATGTGTGGTTTAGTTTCCTTTAGAAGCTAAGTATGGAATGAACATATGAAAGACATGACATATAACCTAAGATGTTATCCTTAGGTAGAGAATCCGGAATAGAGAAACAAAATATAACGTTAAACCTCAGCATTGGTTTGTCGTTCATCAAAATAGAGAAACTAGCTCTTAGGGCTTACAGTAAATCTCGTTATAATCAAATTGGCAAGTCTATAATCTAACAATTTAGTCTGATTATAAATACATAGTATTCTTTACTCATTTGGTCATTATTATTACTTGCCTTTTAGACATTGAGCTTTCTCATGTGTCTCTTTCTCTCTCAAAGATAACTTAACTATCATATATGTTAGTAGTGCCCTAGGACCATTAGCATATGTTATGCGTTTTATATCTTTTTGACCATGTCTTTTGAATAGTTAATTTTGCTTTTGAACATCAAATGTGTGATTTGATAGTAAAACTCATTAGCTTAGGCAATGACTATTCTAACTCGTCCCTAGTTTTATGTAATGTTCTTTACAATGAAATAAAACTAGTATGGTGTTTGATTGATGATTATGTTTTACTAATCATGTGTAATGAATACAAATCTTGTCATAGATGCAATATATTGGGATATATTGCATCGGGACGTGATCCGTTAGAGAAGTATTACTTCATGGTCCTTAGTCATGAGTATTATTTCCTCAATACTATTTTTGGAATCCTTAGACCTTATGTCTCCATTGATTCTAGCATGAATGGAGCCACATTTTGACTCACGTCGGACGTTACTTTTAATCGAATAATCAACACGACTAATGATCGGATGTAGTGTCCTATCATGGCTTGAATGTGAGAGGCATTGTTAGGGGATTTGTCCCTCTCTATCATTAGAGAGAGATATCCATGGGCCCCTCGATAAGGAAAGACTGTCTAAATGCATGGTCGTGCTCAAATTTATTTGATAAAGCGGTTATTAAATACTGTTTGTTGGATCAGCCTACCTGGAGATCGAGCGCAAATATAATTAAGCTTTATAAGGGTGACAACTACCATGTCTTATGCCTAATTTGGATATCGCGAGACAAAGGGATTAAATAGTGGATTGATATTAGGTTCCACCGCAAATTCGATCACTTTGGGTAGTCACAATATCTCGATAGGGACCGCTTGTGATTTATGAACACATACTACTACTAAGTGTGTTTTCATTGCCATTGTGATATGAACCTACGAGGATCACACACATAGACGAATTATTTCTCTCAGATTCATGTTCAGATTCAATGAATCTAGAATGTGTCTAGGTTCATTGTATTTGACATTTATTTCTCTCAGAATAATAAAACGTTATAAAACATTTATTTGAATTAGAGATTAAGGAGGGGCATTTTTTGTATTTGGTTATAGCTGGGATTACGTGGGAGTTATTATCTGATAAAGACTCCCACTACCAGTAGAGGTTTACTAGATGTGGGAGTTAAAGACTCCCACTGCCGGAAGAGGTTGATAGGACGTGGGAGTTGTTCTTGGAACAAACTCTCACACCCTATATAATCATCTCTTGGCCGAAACCCTAGACCTAGTTTTCCTTGAGCCGTAATAAACAAATACACCCGAAATCCGATTTCCGGTTTTTCAAACCTCTTTTTCTCTCTGGATTCCAAAACTCAAAAAAAGCGAAGAGCTAGCACTCGTTGTTCATTTCGTCGCGTGGATACCGGTAGGGAGTAATTCCATGAGGAGGACTCTAGTGGCAGCAGCACACATTCGACAGACATAATCTTTAGCCAAAAATGTAAGTCTTTCGTAAGTATTTTTCTATTCGTTTTGGTATGAGCGGATCCTTCGGGGGATGACTCATGGGTGTTTAGAACGAGTTTCTGCCCATGAATCCCTTCAATATAGTGGTTGAGAACATCCCCACAACCCTTTTGATAGTCTTTGTCTTGTAGGTTACTTGCAATGAGGGCAAAGTTCGAGAGACCGGAGCCTGTTTGTGAAGGACGCATCATTATTTTTATTAAGAAATCCGCTATATATGGTCAATAACTATTTTCACTTTTCTCCTTTTAGCACGAAATGATTTAAGCTATAAATAGCAATATCTTTTCATGGGCAGCTATTTCTCTCCGACAACGTTTCGGAAAAAAAAAACCACGCGCCTCGCACACCACCTAGGTATTAAGGGCAAAAAAGTCATATTCTCTCCTTCCCTCCAACCAACCCTAACAAACCCATCTTTCCCTTCTTCTCCTTCTTCAATAAAACCCTAAATTCTCCCCCATTTGAATGCCCAAAATAAGACCTATTCTCATTTTTTATCCACTATTCCATAGTTATATCAACTATCATCTCTCATCTATTCCTAAATAAATGCCTTAGACAATTTGGGTAACAAAATTTTTGCGTAAAAAAATGTCTTCATCAAGCTCAAGGGCATCAAGATCCATCAAAACCTCCAAGAATCAACAAAGTTACGCAAGTGCCCCAATCTTAAGCCCGTCGTAACTCGTACTTCTTGGATAGAGGAAAATTCGAGCAAAAGATTCATGAATGTATAAAAATGCTTAGTGTGCGTAAGCTTAACATCATGCTTGATTCCCGCTAATCTCGGAACATTTTTTAGCTTGGGCAACCTCGAGAAACCGGGCTGAGTATCAATTTCAACAACAACCTTTTCAACTTCCCTCTCCCCAACTCCAGCCTCTTCAACTTCCCTCTCCTTAGTTGTTTCTCGCTTTCATCTTAATAAGTCCCAGTTTCATCAGATTCAATCCCAAGTTCATCAAATTCTATCCCAGCTTCCTCAAGTTAGCCTCTGCAATCTCATCATCTACCTCCATCTCCATGTTCTACATTTTCAGAAGAAATTAAAAATGAACTAAGAGATTAATTATTAATCATCAAGACAAAATTTCACAAAACGTACCTCAACTATATTTTCTTTTAAAGATTCCTTGTTTTTCCTTGGACATGTTCTCTTGCTAAGAAAAAAATTCAATACATATTCCCCACTTATTTAGGTTTGTTGGCTGAAAAGTTGGAGGATTACCTTGAACGACAACACACTCACAATACAAAAGAATGAATCCTTGTAATGGAATCGATTCTAGACAAGAGCTCAACCGGTGACGACTCCAACATGTAGCATATATGACTCCAAAATCAATAAATACTCAACAACAATGATGACCAGAAAGACAGTGCAAATGACATACGCAATTAGATCCAATGTTATCAACATACAAGCATTGACAATTCAACGTTTCATCCAATGCATTAAATCATGAAATAAAATCCTTCCAACATAGATTTACAAAACTTTAAACAATACCTTTCATGAGTTTTAGTACCGAAAAGACAAGGGTGAAGACCTTTACTTGGTATTAAAGCAAGCAAAGCAAAATACAGAAATTCCAGAAAATGCAGCAGCTTAAAACACAAATTCCCGTCCACTGGAAACCCAAAATGCACCCTCGTCACTTTTCACGCGTAGCCCTTTGAGGTATCTTTGAAAGGCACTAAATATCGTCTAAAATTAAGTTCGTTTACTAGTTCAATTTTTATAAATGCTCGCAGCTCTATGTTGTTCCCCGAATGTCACACCATTGCACTCCGAAGTTGGTATCTCTTAATCTAGCCATTAGAATAAAATCTCCACAAGTCAGAATCTAGTGTTTGAAGTTTTTTAACTATGGTTAAAATTTGGGAATGATCAGAGAACGTTTACTATGTCTGCAAACGGTTTCAATCTTAGTTCACAGGAAGGACAACCCAAAAATTCCAGAATCACAGAACAAATTTCTAAGGAAGATTTCTCTAAAACTGACCGTTGAAGTCCCTTATACACCGTCCAGATTGCATTCCTGCAAGTCCTTTAAATATAAAAACAAGAATGATGTTGATCAGACTTCGTTTGCTACTTCAACTTGACGAACTACCTTCATCATTTGTTTTATTTCCTCCATAATTTCTTCTTCTGTCTTTTTTTTCCTTCTCTCTTTTTCTTTACTCCCTCTTTCTTTTTCCATAAAAAACCTCCCCATAATAATCTCTCAACTCCCTAACAAAATAATCCCTCAACTTCCTAACATCAACCTCCAAGTCCCCCAACTTCCAAAACATCAAATACACCCATCAAACACTTATAAAACTAATGTACCACACATAAAACATGTATTTACAAACATATCACATAACATTAAATACAAGAATGCAAAACACGTAAGAAAAAAGTTCTGGGTATCACATACTTCCCCCCTTACAGAAGTTTCTTCCTCGAAACTTGCACTCCCCACAGAACATAGATACAACCACTAGATGCAATGGCTTTATAGGAATCCAAAATACAAGTATGGTACTATATGGTATTGTATGAAGTATAAAAGAGCAGGTAACACTAATTCAACACCACGCTTCCGCTGCGCCACTCGATAAAGCAATAGAAACCAAACTAGCATGCTACTATAATCCTATACCCATCTTATCTCAATTAAATAAATAGCATAAAGGTAGAGAAATGAATACATATAGCGAGTAAAGGTCCTGCCATCAGACTTATTCAAGTAGGCTACAAAACCAACTAACAGGGTACCTTAATCAACGTAGATAAACATAACTAGCATGTTAATATGGTTCATAATACCGGGGGTAAAGAACAATGGTAGAAAGACAAAGGGAGCATCAGTAGAAATATGAACTTCTAATGGGGCTGTAACTTCTGATCCTTCTTCAGAGAGGGTGGAAAATGAGCAATTGATGCGAAATGCTCACAGCAGCACACCTACAAAGAAGAGAGTTACAAGGAACAAAAATTTAAAAGTTAGGCGGTTCGAGCGGCTTTGTAATGTAACATCAAGAAAACCAAGTAACAAGATAGTAGTTTAAAAAATTGACCTTGTTAATAGTGAAGTACAAAATGGCGGACAAGATGAGCCTGGCATTGAACAATTAAGCAATGGGCTAGAGGATCTCGATAATGAGGATAACGAGGGAATGAGTACCGAGCCAATAACTAACCAACAACGGGGCTTTGAAGAAAAAAATGAGTTTCTTGTCCAATCTGTTAAGGAATTCAAGTCCCGGGCAAATAAAAGAAGCTTTCCAAGTGAAACTCATGAGTTTTCAGAACTCAACTACATGACCTTATACTTTGTCGCACAAAAGAAGGTTGAATCCTTGGTCGATGAAAATCATCAACTTGCTAAGAAGTTAGAATTTGTTCTTGGAGAAGTCAAAGTGTACGAGCAAATGAAGGATATGTTTGATAATTTAAAAGACATTATACTCGTATCCAATTTGGCGAAAGCCAATAAAGCAACAATGAATCGCTTATCTCAAAACGGTTCTTCTATTGCTATTGCTGCTGCTAATAAGAAAGCCAAAGCTTATCCAGAAAAATGGAAGCGGGGTAAAAAGTAGCAAGTATTGTTGAAGGATCACTTCCTGAAGTTGATCTCTATTATGTATTATTATTAGTACATGTTATGTATTTTTCTCATTCCCTAAATGTTCTCAACATCTTATCAGTACTTGAATCATATTTATGGTTGAAAAAAAATGGTTCATAATACCGAGATACTCAATTACATATGTACAAAAGATACATAAACACACAACAAGTTAACATATCTAGGCAAGGCATAACATGTTCACATAGAATGCATGTCAATTAAATGGAGGTAACAGACATAGTAAAAAGAAAATAAAAATTGTTAATTGACTCATATACAAGTGTTACAACAAGTATATCATGTTATCATGTTTTTATGCATTTTAGACCAAGTAACTTGTTTGAACACGCAATTAAATAAAACACATGTCATAAATATTATTATCAGTGTTTTAGCATCAATATATTATAATTGTCTTTGTACCCTTTACAAATTCACAAGCGTAAATTAACGTAACACACCCCATGCCTGGGTGATGACCTGGCAGTGCCTAATATGCCAATGAGGCACATAACCTAAAAGAACCAAAGTCTACATCATTATTAAGGTAGTTCATAAGTCTAACATCGGGAATAAACTACTAGCCATTACTACGTTTCATTACAAACTTAAATCCAATAAGTTCAAAAGAAATAAAATGTTTAATTTTTACATAAGTTCTTATTATGATCACTCATCATGGTCCCCATCCCAAGCAGCATCATAAACATCATCGGCAATCTCATCATCTACAAATAAAAGAAAGTAAAGACATGAGCTATGAAGCCCAGTAAGAATCAACACTCTTGAGATGAAACATAAAATATGACACAAATTCATTTTCCCGACTTCCCAAAGTAGAGTGAAAACTAGTCGAAGCTGCGGACGAATAGACAGTAGCCTCAGTACTTTGTGCGGACGAAATGGAGGACGAAGGAGAGGACGATCCCTTTGTCTGCGGCCTGCAGAAATTCGATTTTTTGTGTGCAAAATCAAATGTAAAGTATCCGTTATGTCCTTTAATTTTCTCAATCCGGAGACGACTCCAACATTTCCCCCTGCTAGTTGAGGACGGATTTGCAAAATCCGCCCTCAACTGGCAGTGTTTCCAGTGTGTTGTCACATCTCAATAAATGTTTTCAAATTCCTATCAGAAAATTTTCCTAAAAAAATGTAAAAATCATAAGCAAATCTCATCCCCTTCTCAACAAAAAATTCTATAAATTCATCTTTCTTCGATACATTTTTTCATACAAAAAACTTCAAATTCCTTTCTTACAAAACACTATTTTTACCATCAACTAGTTATTTCTCTCATACAATGGCACTTGAATGTCCCATGAAATTGTTTCTACATTTCGATCACAATTTAGTATATGAAGTTGGAGGAATCCCTCACTTAACTGAACCTAGCGAAAGAAGTTTAGAACTCATCGAAATTTTTTTATTTTTTCACACATTTTCCATCGTATATGTCGGCGCAAAAGAAGTCGATTGTTCGAATGTCAATGTGGGTTTACTAATCATTCGCCTTTTTTATCTCCCTTGCGGAAAGTCCCCTCTATCGGTATCCACGCCGACTTTAAACGGGCAGCGATTGCTAGCTCTTTCGCCTCTTTTTCGATTTTCCCGGAATTAGAGAGAAAGGGAGAGAGTGAAACTATTTCGGCTTCTTAGGTATTTCGTCTGAAAAGCATTGTCGTCTAGTGGTTTCGCCAAGAGTTTATTATATAAGGTGTGAGAGTTTGTTCCCGTAACTAACTCTCACGTCCCTCATCTCCTTCGGCAACGTGGAGTCCTTAACTCCCACGTCCCCTTAGACTTTCTCTGGTAGTGGGAGTCCTTATCGGATAATAACTCCCACGTAATCCCAGACTATAGGTAAAATACCGAAATTGCCCCTATCTCTAATTCGAATAATAAACACTTTATTATTTTCGGAAAGACAATGTCGAATACAATGAACCTAGACACATTCTAGATTCATTGAATCTGACATAAAGCTCGTTAGCTCGTCTCATGCGTGTTACTCTCGTAGGGTTCATCTCACAATGGCAATGAAAACACACTTAGTAGTAGTATGTGTTCATAAATCACAAGCGGTCCCTAGCAGGGACATTGTGACTACCCAAAGTGAATGAATATACAACGGAACCTAATATCAATCTACTATTTAATCCCTTTGTCTCACGATATCCTAATTAAGCATAAGGCATGGTGGCCGCCACCCTTATTAAGCTTAATTGTACTTATGCTCGATCTCCGTAGATCATGCTTTCGACAAATAGCATTTTATAACCACTTTATCAAATACATTTGAGCACGGCCATGCATTTAAACAGTCTTTCCCTATCGAGGGCCCATGGATATCTCTCTCTAATAATAGAGAGGGACAAATTCCTTACAATGTCTCTCACATTCAAGCTATGATAGGACACTACATCCGATCATCAGTCGATTGATTACTCATACAAGTAACGTCCGACTGAGTCAAAAGCGTGGCTCCATTCATACTAGAATCAATGAAGACATAAGGTCTAAGGATTCTAAAATAGTATTGAGGAAGTAATACTTATGACTTAAGACCATGAAGTATTACTTCTCGACGGATCACGTCCAATACAATGTATCCCTATATATTGCATCTATGATGTGATTTGTATCCATTACACATGAACAAGTAAAAACAAGATCATCAATCAACAATCATACTAGTTTTATTTCATAGTAATTAAGCATTACATAAAACTAGTGGACTTCTAGAATAGTAATTACATAAGCTAATGAGTTTTACTACCAAATCACACATTTGATAATCAAAAGCAAAAATTAACTATTCAATTACTTGCTCAAAAAGATAACAAAACGCACAACATGTGCTAATGGTCCTAGGGCACTACTAACATAAAAGAGCTAAAGGAACTTTTCTCGCTTGTTGCTACAAAGAAGAAGAAAATAAAGTGCGATCTCATTCTCGACACTATCAAACACAAGGATAAAAATGCATTCAACTTGTTGATGCAACACCCAAAGAGTTGTGGACTTTGGCTTAAGATGGCGGAAAGCGTTACATGTATGCATGACGACTCAACATGTCTGAAACGCTTACGAGTGTATTGAAAAAGTCAAGAGCGTTGCCTTTGAAAGCTCTAGTGGAGATAATTTTTTTGCAAACTTGTTCATTATTTCGACCTCCACTGGGAAGACGCTAAAAACTCCAAACAACCATTCCCTAAGAGGATTTGGGATGAGTACCTAGCTTATAATGAAAGAGCGACCATACTCGACTGTGTAGAGACATCACCGGGATTTGGGAATCTATATGGTTTTGTCCCCGACATAGAAGACTCAGTGAAGGGAAAAAATCTATACAATCAATTTACCATAATTTTATTGTAATTGTGATAAATTGTCCACATACTCAACTCCGTGCACACGCGCCATTGAAGTTTCCAAAATCGTCAAGGAAGATGCTTCTAGGTATATCCCGGATGTTTAGTCTCTACAGTAATACAGGAACACCTATCAGACAATTTTACTACATGAACTTGATTAGACCTATTGGAGGCCAACTCCTTTCAAAATGATCCATTACCCTCCAAATATGAAAGTTACTAAGTCAGGACGTCCCTCAAACTCGAAGATTCCAAATGCCTATCGACACGGAGAACCAGTGATGTACTGCATCGAGAAAATGCGGAAGCTGCCACCAAATTGGTCACAACCGGAAGACTTGCCCAAACAATATGACTGATAATTAATTGTTACTTTGTTTGTTTGCAATCCTATCTTTAACATTGTAATAGTAGAGAATTATCAATTATCACTTTCTTTATTTGTTTGCAATCTTATCAATTAATTTTAGAGCAATTTGCACTAAATGGCCACCAACATTTTTTGAATTTCTGTTTCTAACCATATATATTAATTTTAGTGGTTTATAGCCATAAACAATTTCCAAGAGAAAGCTTCATAAAAAATTACAGTCGATTGCACCCTAATCTATTACATTGAACATCCCTTGTCGTCTTTTTCCAAGACATCCAATGTTTCCGTTCCCCCTACCTCTGCTTTGACCTCTATATAAATCTACTTGTAAGCTCCTAGGGGCTGAAACGAACTCGGTTTTTGATAATGGACAAACACTTGATGTCGTGTCTAATGTTTTATATCTTTGTGATAGAATATCGGAACATATATTGGAAGCTCTAAGTACTTCAATCAAGCCATTGAAAGCCATTGATATCAAGATTCAAAGATATGCAAGGGCTCATCTATCAAGATCGAAGATCAAGACTTAGGTTTGGTTAGTTTAGCTTTGTCGTCATTAGTCGTTATCTTATAAAACTCTAACCAAAGCTCTCATGAACATAAGCTCTACACTCTAGTCTTGCATGCACACAAACACGTTTTTAAAAAGGCTAAGTTTTCAAAAGGTTTCTTAAATGAGTTGGTATTTTCAAAGCCTTTGTTTTCAAAGTCTAAGTCCTTTAAAAATGGTTTTCCAAGTGTTCTTACTTGTTACCTTTTAGGAAAACCTTTTAGACTTCTAAAGACTTCAAAAGATTTCAAAACGTGTGAAAAATAAGCCTAGAAGTTCGGTCAACTGAGCTCAAGTTCTGGATCAACCGAAGAGAAACCCGAGAGGTGTAAAAAGTGGCTTCTGGCCGACCTGAAAGCCGTGTTGGTCATCCGAACCCTCATCCGAGTGGTCATCCGAACCCTCATCCGAAGGGTCATCCGAGGTGTGATTTTGGTCAACCGAACTCGCGAAAAAACTAGCCGCTTTTTTACCGTTAAAGAGTCGCTTTTTCAGCCTATTTTGAAATGTATAAATACTCCAAAGCTAGAGAATGACTCCAAGACTTGCAAATACATTTGACATTGATTTCTTATCAAGTCTAAACACCTTCAAAGCAAAAACACTTCATGATCTAAATCATTCAAAGGTGTTCTTTCAAAAGCAAGACAAAGAGTGGATTTCATATGTTCTAAAGAGCTTATCATTGTTGAACTTCAAAGGTATATATTCTCACTTAGAAGAGTGATTTATCTTGTTCTTTACACATTCAATTCCCTTTCTAAGTGATTGGGTAATTCTTGTAAAAGTCCTACTTTGTGTGGGCAATTTGTAAAGTCCTACTTTGTGTGGGCAAGTTCTTAGTGAGCTTTTGTATTGTGGTTGTGTTGTAAAACTCTTAGTGAGTTAGCCACATTTGTAAACATTCTTCTTAGTGAAGTTGTTTGAAATCCTCGTGCGGCTCAAGGTAGTGGATGTAGATTCTAAGTGAATCGAACCACTCTAAATCCCTTTGTCTTGTTGATTGGGTTTTTTGCATTGCTTTTATTCTTCTTGCTCAAACTTCCAATAGCTTTGCAAAGAATCGAAAAAGTATACAAGATTAGTTAAAACCCAATTCACCCCCCTCTTGTGTTTTACACTACTAAACTCCTTCTCAATACGTCGCAGACAAACTTACGTACTGATACAAGAAGCGAGAACATGTAGAGTCATGGAGTTAAGAACAAAACGTACCAAAATAATGCGCAGCCCCATGCTCAAAAACCGCCACTGCCAACCCTCCATTTTAGCCGAAATGGCTTCAATCAAACTAGTGAAATATTGAGCTTTTGGCCGACTCGGAAACAGAGGGACAACCAAGATACCTCATCGGAAATCACCTTCCATAAAATCGGTCACCTGCCTAAATCATAGACCTTTGAGATGCTGTAGTTTTAGACGATGCATAGAAAGATGATTTACTAAAATTTACTCTCTGACCTGAGAGACTCTCATATTAGCGCAAAAATTCAATAAAGAAAGTAAGATTTCGCCTCCGGCCATTAGTGAAAATGATAATATCATCAAGCAAAAAGCAAGATGAGAAATAATGAGAGACTCAGCGAGGAATATAATAAGGCGCAAGAAGACCCAGTACATAGCCGGGTTTATTCGGACTCACAAAACACTTCAGCGCAATTATGAAAAGAAGAGGTGGGAGAGGATCCCCTTGTTTAACACCCCCTTTGGCATTACAAGAATCATAAGAGATCCCATTGACCAACACTCGAAAACCAATTTGAAGACAACACATTCTTGACCAAATTAACAAAATGCATACTAAAACCCAAAGCGTTTCAAGACTAAGAAGAAAGGGATGCGAAACTCGATCAAAAGCCTTCATAATGTCTAACTTAATAATTAGATTTTCCCTCACACCTTTTGATTAATCCCAACAAAATATTATCCGCTATAGACCTGTTCTTAACAAAACCAGTTTGATTTGGAAAGATAATTAAAGGTAAGAGAGAAGCAAGACGAGTAGCCATTACATTTGTCACTACTTTATTATCAAATTTGCACAATGAGATTGGTCGAAAATCCTTTAAATGTACAGGGACTTTGAACTTTAGGAAGCAAAACTATCCGGGAAAAAAACCTCCCGAATACCCTATCCGGGCCGGAAGCACTATTCTTATCAAGAGAGAAAACCGCTTCCTTGACCTCCAAAACCGTAGGAAAAACCGAAAGACAAACATTATTATCAGCAAAAATAAGATAAGGAATATTATCAACAACTACCTCATGTTGTGGTGAGTATGGTTCGGCATAAAATAGAGTGGAATAAAAACGCACAACCTCATCCCCAATCTCCTACTCATCCGTTAACCAAACTCCATCATCAGTTTGCAATTTGGAGATATTCATCCTTCTTCTTTTATTTTTACATAAGGCATGGAAATATTTTGTGTTGGACTCTCCCTCTTGCAACCATTTGATCCGGGATTTTTGCCTCCAAAAAGTCTCCTCTGCCTCCAAATAAAAGGTGTATTCTCTCTTCGCATCCATCCAAGCCTCTAACAACACATCCCCCGGGCTTGTATCATAGGCAACCTCGACTTGAGTAACCAATGCCTCGGCCTGCCGAAGGCGTGTGTCTATATTCCCAAAGGTAGTTCTATTCCACTCCCGAAGAGGCCTCTTGAGGCGTTTCGATTTATTCATTATGATAACCATTCCATTTCCTTCTTCCCGACCATTCCAACTCTCGGCTATAACGAGAATGGAAGCTCTGAATGTTTTACCCGACATATTTTGATGCCAAAGCGATGAGGAAGACACTTGATTCTCTCGGCCAATTTTTTAATAACAAAGGACAACGATCCGTGAATCGTACGATGGAAATGTTCAAGAGTAGTACGTGCAAAAAAAATCATTCCATTTGGAGTTCACCAGAATTCTATTAAGCCAACGGAGAAGAGGCGGTGCAGCACTCCTACACCAAGTATACGGACTACCCACAAACTGTATATCCATCAAACCACTATCCCCAATAGCCTCCACAAATTCAGAAATTGGTAAAGATGCCGAAATAGAGCCAAAACTCTCTGAAACATTCATAACCACATTAAAATCACATCCCACTAGCCAAGGAACATGGCGAGAGTTGAAACTACTCAACTCATCCCATAATTCCCTTCGCTGAGTGTAAGCACATTTAGCATAAACAAACGAGCAATAAATAGGATTACCAACATAATTGTTAATCATAACAGTTAAAAGTTTATTCATATCCCCAACAATAGTAATATCCAGATTACTAGACCACATAACCCAAAATTTACCAGCCATATTACCCAAACCATCATCAAAACCCAAACGCCGAACATAAGTAGGCAAAGTAGCATTACTCAGCATAAGCTCATAGTAGCACAAAGAGAAATATTATGGTCATTTTTTATTTAACGAAACCTAGCTAAGGAATCCATATTTCCTATTCCCCGAATATTCCAAATCACATAATTAAACATATTCATAAAAAAGGATAGGTGAAAGTAAAAGTACCCGATTAGAGGGTAGGCCCCTTGGACTTCTCCACTAATCTTGTGGATTTTCGAGACGCAAGCATTGGTTGCTTCTTTTTGGTTTGTTTTGTAGTTTGCTCACGAACAATTGGAATATCAATAGAAATAAAGCCTCCCACCCCGGAGGACTTTCCATCAACAACAATGTTATGCCCTTTCAGGTCTTGATCATCCGGTTCAACCGGGTCTTCTAAACCATGACTCGGACCCTCTTCAGCCCCAGGCCACGACAAGATTTCCTCCAGACTAGCCGGGTCTTGGTCATCCGGGTCGGATCCCCTTCCTCATCAGGATCCGATCCCGGAGCCCCCTCTATCCTCGGGCTCATCTGACCGGGCTACAACCAGCCCTGAAATTTGACCCGAGCCCACCACCGAAGCAGAACGAAGATAAGCCTCAAAGGCCCGCAACTGTGCCAAAAGTTCAGGCCAGGGTCATGACTCATTGCGGGTGCCGCCGACAGACTTGTAAAACATGGGGATAATAATATGATCATGGTAGCCGACTCGAATGTCATCCAATGAAGAAGGAACAATTAATGGCATCTCCTCTGCCAATGACAATGTTTGATGAACCAAAGGCGGCGGACTTGAGTGATCCGCTTGAGCAGCGGCCACTGGGTCAGCAATCAGTTCCTCCGGCATAGAAGTCGGAATCTCCTGGGGGTCAATTTCAATAATTAGGGGTTCCGAGATTACCACCGGTACCAATGTTAGGGAATTTTCTGTAGTCGATTCAGCAACGGGGTCAATTTCAATGATTGGGGGTTCCGAGACTACTAGCGGCAATTGATGGGCCGCCTGGTTGTCTATCATCGGTACCAATGTTGGGAGATTATCTTTGACCGAGTCAGCAATGGGTACCGGAATCTTGGAGGGACCCGGATCCTTTCGGGCTTGGCTTTTTGAAGCGACCCGTCTTGGAGGGAACAATTGTTGTCTCTTCATTGACATTAAAGTCATATGTCCATTTAAAAATCCGCATAGACAAACCATAAAAACTCCAAATACCTTGTCGCCATAGTCTACAATAATCCTCTTCAAGATCGAATTGAATTAGAACATGACGAGAATCCATTCTTCCAATCCAAAAACTCCCTTTAAAGCCAACCCTGTGAAATAATTTCTTCAAAGAATCCAAATTTGGGGCATGTTTATGAAACTTCCCTACCAAAGCAAATCCCTAAGGATTGATTAGAGCATCATGTTCATCGGTCGGGATGATCGGATTTGGCTCTCCTTATAAACATCAAGTGGAGTCATGGGAAAATTGGCCACTACAGTGGCGGGTCGGGTGAGAAGTTCGAAAAAAAGACTTGTTCTTCCAAGGGGTGGGAGCAAGACGCGAGGGGCTGCCACGGCCGGGCTGCGACCATGAAAGCCATTCAAAGCAAGTGGTTGTGATTGATTAGGAGGTCTCCTATAATTTAGGAGAGAATATTTTTTAGCCTCGAAGATGAAGCAGCTTCTTCGAAGATAAAAAGTTTAAACGAGCATAATAAATTAATTAAGATTCTCGAGTTGAAAAAAGATGGCCAAGAAGAATAAGATATTATGTGAAAAACTTGCTTGCTCACTAAAATAAAGATCTTGTGTGCAAGTAGAATATAATGAACTTCTTGCGTCTTACACTAAGATAGAAATTGAACAAGAGATTGCGCTTTTATCGATTGATGCCATATCTCTTGAAAATCACGAATTTCTTAACAATGTGCGCCTTGTAGAATCTAAAATTGTTGAGTATGATCACATAAATCATAAACATAATGTGATAAACTGTCTTGATGGGAAGTGCACTTGCTTTAAAGATAATCGTGATAATGTGTTTTGTGTTCAACATGCTTCTTATGGCTTAACTTGTTAAGAACACAAACATACACAAAAAGCATGCACAAGTTATCTCTTTAGATCCTAGAACTACACATTCCACCATGCTTAATATAATGTGCTCATATTGTGAAAGATGTGGAGATCATGTAAATCGTTGGATCAATAAGAGAATAACTGAAAGAGGGGCCAATTCTTTTTGGGTTGTAAAATGTCCTAGCACTAACCCCCAAGGACCCCAAGAACGTGTGGGTACCAAAAATTTCTTTGTGTATAGGTACAAAAGACAAGGACAATGTGGATGAAGCTTCAAAGAAGACTTCTCACTCAAAGCATCCACTCATCATGTAAAAGGAGTTTAAGCCTACTAGTTTAATTCGCTTTGTTAGTTTTATTTTGTTATTTTGGTCATCATCCTTTACTTTCTTTAGTTTTATGTGTTTCACGTTATTTTTACTTTCCTTTAGCATATAGCTTGCATTCGTCATTCCATTCATTAGACATGTGAAATTATGGGGCTCGAAAGCTTTGATATTGGTAAAAACGTCATCTTTCGGGTTTTCATGAAGTACGGGGTGATGGTGTTGATATTTGGGACTTCTATGATTAATCTATTTATATGGTCGAAGATAAGAGGTCGAAATAAAATGTTTAAAAGAATAGTAGAGGAAGACAGTCAACATTTCATAAAACAGGGGACTATTGACGAAGGCTTCGTCCGCCCTTTCGTTCGTGCTTTCGTCCCCCAACTCTTAACACCCTACTGCCTTACCACAGATGATCCATGCAGACACACCCACGGACAAATGGTTCGTCATGCAGTCGCGATTTTCAATCATATAATTCAAAAGGAGGAGAGCATGCTTTTCTTATCGGCGCTTTGATATGCTTTTTATTTTGACAAAAGGGGGGGAGGGAGAAATTATAGCTTTGCAAATGTGCTAAGAAAAGTAAATTTATAAAAGGAGATATCTTAAGAACTTGCAAAATGGGAGAGATAAGAGATTCTTTAAAATATGTGGAGTATAATATTTTTTTCAAAACAACTACTTACCTAGAATCCGACATACCCTCATCTCATGCATGCATATTCTTTAATGTTTTATCCTTTTATATTTTTGTCTCATTTGCATCGATATTTTGTGATCACAATAAAGGGGGATATTGTAAGTCCTAAGGGATAATGTGATCAATCTTCTATTGATGATAACAAAACATTGATATTTCTAATGTTTGTGTGAGAATAATCTTAATGATAGGATCCGTACACTCACACCGAAATTGATGGAAATGGTAAGTTAGCTCCTTGTGTACATCAAAATCAACATTCTACACACAAGAGGAACCTATACTTTGCAAGACTAGCTTGAAGTCAATCCACATGTCATTGATGTATTTGCAAAGTCAAGAAGAGGGAAGATCAACTAGGTTAAGAGCTACTCAATCCAACAAGTGTAAAATCAAGTGGTATTCTCCTTAACAAGAAGAAGTGATGAAGTCGAATACTCTACAATTCAACATTTATATAGGACTTCACCACATCAAAGAAGATATTGATCAAAGGTTTCAAGTCAAAGCTTCAAGAAGATATACAACAACAAGACTTGAAGACCTAGAAGATTAGTCGTGTTATACATAGGTAATATCTTGTGACTAATCTATTTTGAGAATAATCATTAAAGCCTATGAAGCTCTTGCATGTTTTTCAAAACCATGTTTTCAAACTTAAAAAGGTTTTGAAAATGTTTAACTAGCCACATGTTCTTAAACTTATTTGAAAATATTTGAATTTGGAAAAACTGGTTGCCGCAGACGAAGCAATGAAGGAATGCATCGTCCGCAGCCCGCAGACGAAGTCGCGGATGATGCTTCGTTCTAGGGTTCGTCCACAGCCTGCAGATTTGACCAATAACGGCTAGTTTTACAGCATGATAAATTTTGCAACGGCTCTTTCATCTCTAAACCAATTTTTATGGTATAAAAACACCTTTGTTCATATTTCTAACTAAAAAGAGAATATCCAACAAGTTGCAAACAATCCAAACATTTTGTAGAGCTAAATTCTTTCAATCTTACTCCAAATATTTCATTTTGAGATTGAGCCTCATATACATTCTCTTTCATTCTCAAAATTGCTTAGAGCTTTAAATTGTATATTCAATACCTTGAGGTATTTTTAAAAGTGAGCTAAAATTGTAAAGTCTCAATTGTAAGAGACTCTTTCCTTTTCTCTTTGTGAGAGCTAGTCCTTTGTAAGCTAGTGAACAGTTCTTTGTGAGTGTTTCAAAGTCATATTAGTTAGGCAAAAGCCATCTTTGTGAGGCAAGTATCTTAGAGCTTGAAATTGTATATCCAATCCATTGAGGTATTTGTAAAAGTGTGCTAAAATTGTAAAGTCTCAATTGTAAGAGACTCTTTCCTTTTCTCTTTGTGAGAGCTAGTTCTTTGTGAGCTAGTAAAAAGTTCTTTGTGAGCTTCCTTTTTGTGAGTGTTTCAAAGTCCTATTAGTTAGGCAAAAACCCCTCTTTGTGAGGCATGTATCTCATTGGCAGACTTGTTGGGAGTCTCGCACGTCAGACAGAAAGATCCCAAAGTCCCTCTATTTAGACTGGATTTGGCAAATCCCTTGATGCCAAAATTGTTTCTCCCCCAAATAAAAACATGACATGGTTGGCCCATTATTTAAAACCAATATTAGTCTAAGGCTAACCCTTTTTTATTTTGCCTGCTTATGTTATTTCTGTTAAAGGGAAATGCTCCTAAGCACAAAGATTTCCAGCATAATATTCCTTATTCGAGCTATTGACTCTTTATTAGACCATGTACTTTCAAGCGACTCTTCTATTAAGTTGTATGAAATTATGAATCATAAAAAATTATATTGAAATATTCCTTATAGTAATTGAATGATTTTTCTCTGTGTCAATATTTGAGTAAAATATTATTTGAGTTGAAGGTCACCTTCTTATGTTAGTGAAAGGGTTAGCAGTCGTAAATATCTTGCTGAATAATGAGTCTAATGACATTGAATTTTCTCCATGAATTAGATATCATGTTCTATTGGTATCCATTTTCTTTGAGACTTTTCTTAAATACCTTGATGGTGCATTGCAGATAGAAGAGCTTGCGACAGTCATAGAGCATTTATGAAGCTTTTTAAGCTTAATTTTGTTGTTTCTCACATTAACATTTTGTAGAGAAGAGCTGAATAATTGCCAATCATAATATTCTTAAAACTGTGATCTATAACCTAAAAGAGTAAGCAACTAGTGGCATTTACTGGTGCAGGAATTTCAACTTCACGTGGGATACCCGATTTCCGATGTCCAAATAGAGACACTTCAGGTAAAGACTAAACTCTTTTTTTTTTTTATCAAATGGTAAATAGAACTCCGACAGTGAGTGTTGAGGACTTTAGTTCGTGATACTTATTGCCGGTCCCAAGCCCGAATAAAAGAGGAGGGTTGCGGTAAGTCTCGTGACAATCAGCGTAAAACTCACTCACATCCTATGACTTGAACAAAACTAAGAATTTTGTTGAGGCGTTCCCTACTCAGCGACGCGCTAGTGTCTGCAAAGGTCTCAAGAGATCAATCTCAACACATACCCTCGCAACGCTAGGCCTTGTGAGTTTTGTCTGCCGGTTCGTCCAATGCGAGCGGTTGTCCCTACGTCAGCCTAGCAAGAGAAAACGACTTCGATTTGTGGAATAGATGGATCGGAAGACCCTCAAATCCGATCCATATGGGCACAATGGAGGGTTCTTCGTTCAAATTGAAGTCATATGTCCACTTAAAAACTCGCATTCGTAAACCACAGAATGTCCATACCCCTTGGCGCCACAGACTTACAAAAAAATCTTCCTCCAAATCAAATCGAATAAAAACATGGCGGGCATCCAACCAACCGATCCAAAAACCTCCTTTGAATCCGACGTTGTGGAAAGCTCCGGCACAAGGTGCTTCCATAGGCGGCCCGTGTTTTGCAAATTTACCAACCAAGGCATACCGCCATGGCGCTCCAGAAGACGCACTCATCATCTGCTACTTCCAATTGGGGACAGCACTTGAAAACAGCCAATGGTGTAACTGGTAAGGTTGCAGGAGCCGTGGGATTCTCAGTAGATAGGAGGCCTGCAAATGATTTTTTGGGCCATGCAACCGGTCCAGGAGGGACCGGAGCATGCGGCCATCAAGGCCAGAGATCAATAAAGCTCTGGTCACTACTAGATTGATTGATTCAACTCTCAGCTCAAACCGATTTCCTTAAATATTTTTTTCTAGTCAAACTTTAATCGGGAGTTTGAAAAGTGCAGATAGTTGCTAAATTAAAAGTTGTTGGTTGTTGAAAATAGCTGTATGTCCAATATGTAGAGCTAAGACATTTTCACAAACAGTTGGTGGGCATGATAGAAAAAACTGATTAATTTCAAAACCAGCATCTTGTGATCATGTTCAGCAAGAAGCAAGAGATGATCCAAAGATGTTTCTGATGAGCGATATGGTGGTGGAACGGTGGCAGAGAGGGTGCCCCGGGCAGGCTCAGGTCGCCTCTTCAAACATTAATATACCTTTATTCAATTAGAAAATGAAGTGAGAGTCCCTTATCTTCAATTGAATACACCTCCCTACATAAACGTTCTCACTCCCTCCCTCATTCCATATCCACTCCAGAAATAGAAAATCACTTTAATTAATTAATACCCAAAATCCTCATATAATTATTGATTAATTAATGCCACTGCTGGGTATCTTGGTATGGACGACGAAACTCGCCGGAGTATTAGTGACGGTGACGGTAGCCACCAATGCAATCCCCTTCAATCGCTTCCGGAAGAAGAATCTTATGCCTATTCCGCCTTCACTTATCGACGATTCCTCCGAAATACTCGCTTTATTCTTCCCGCATAGAGATCTCGAGCCGATATCCTCCGCTGCGCGCGGTAAATTTTTATTCTACCTTATCTTGCTCTCTCTTCCCAATGTAGAAATGCTTTCTCTTCCCACAACGTAGATAGATCGCCCATCGTGGCATAAAAAAAAATTACAAGGCTTTTAACTAGGTTCTCCCTTTTTAAAATGTTGACTTTTTACAAAATTTAAGGATATTTTTCACGAAATTATCACCCGTAAGGTTTTCTTAAATATTACATAAAATATTTTACATAAATATAAGACTTCCATTACATATCAAAATTAAAAAATAAATTTTAAAATATTCGTGTATTTAAAATACCAATATTACTCCATTAAATATGACTTTATATACCACTTAATTCTATTTAAAAAGTAATATTAATATTTTAATTACAAAAAAATATATATATACTTTCGCAAACGTAATGAAAGTCTTATATTTAGAAATGGAATGTAGTATTGAAGACAAGATTTCACCATGTTATGTAGTAACTTAGATCATTGAAAATTATCATCATCAAAGCACATAGTACTAATTAGCATAGAGGCATAACGTTAGAAAATGATTAAAGAAAACATGTCAAAAAGTAACAAAACCTGTTAACAACATAATACCACCAAAATCTGATTTCCCTCAACATATATTGTACATAAATCTTACCTATTTTTTGTTGACCAAAATATACTCTTTTCCCTCATAGTATTCAAGCTAACCTTGCAATTCAGCCCTACTTTCCTTTTGTGTGTAAGCAAATTAATAAAGAACATGCCAAATGTAGACCGTCCTGAGTTTTCATGCTCTAAGACCAAATTTGCCGACAGAAATACTTTAGTTGAAAGTTGTTTAGGCCAAAACTACAGAACAAACAAACAAATCTTTGGCAATCTTCTCCGACATGTTTTCTCTTAGAACCATGAATTCCTGGTTGCAATGATCACCCGCCGCAGTGATAGCGCTCTGATGTTAGTACAAATGAAGTATCTCCACGTTCAAACGTGCACTTGAACCCTTTCTAGTGCGAGTATTCCCACTCTTTGTTAACAATTCG